>CM061067.1:157297899-157684912 GCA_030762895.1 Sophora flavescens | reverse complement strand
GGTATCATATACCATAATTGGGCTTAAGATGAGTAAGTTAGGCCCATTTAAGTGGAGAAACATCATGGACTGCGCACAGATCCACGCAAGAGAACTCGGGACCAAATTTAGCCTTCATTTTGGCCTAATTTCACAATCCTTTTGAAACCTGAAATTGTAAGTCTCTTCCTTATCTTTCTAGGGATAGCAAGATCACCAAAATCCGATATCTATAGCTCTAGTTATGCTCTGCTCAAGGAAACAAGGTCAGGATGAGTGAAAAATCCGAAAATTAACAATGTTTAGCAATTAAGCCCAATAATGTAAAAGCAAAAACAATGATTATAAAAGTTGTCTGATTTCCACCTCTCTCTGGGTTGTGCAGCTGTAAACTACTATTTATGCTAATTAATCCTGACCTAACCCTACACCAAATTAAGGGGCTGTGAATAAGCTTTCCAACAAGGTATCATATTACTTAATTGGGCTTAAGATGAGTAAGTTACGTCCATTTAAGTGAAGGAACATCATGGACTCCGCACTGATCCGCGCCAGAGAACTCGGGACCTAATTCAGCCTTGATTTTGGCCTAATCTGGAAATTCTTATGAAACCTGAAATTGTAGGTATCTTCCTTATCTTTCTAGGGACAGCAAGATCACCAAAATATGATATTTGTAGCTCTTATTATGCTCTGCTCAAGGCAACAAGGACAGGATGAGTGAAAAATCCTAAAATTAACAATGTTTAGCAATTAAGCCCAATAATGTAAAAGCAAAAGCAATGATTGTAAAAGTTGTCTAATTTTCGTTTCTCTCTGGCTTGTGCGGCTGTAAACTGCTAGTTATGCTTATTAATCATGACCTAACCCTACACCAAATTATTGGCCTCTGAAAAAGCTTTCCAACAAGGTATCATATACCATAATTGGGCTTAAGATGAGTAAGTTAGGCCCATTTAAGTGGAGGAACATCATGGACTGCGCACAAATCAACGCAAGAGAACTCGGGACCAAATTTAGCCTTCATTTTGGCCTAATTTCACAATCCTTTTGAAACTTGAAATTGTAAGTCTCTTCCTTATCTTTCTAGGGACAGCAAGATCACCAAAATCCGATATCTATAGCTTTAATTATGCTCTGCGCAAGTAAACAAGGTCAGGATGAGTGAAAAATCCGAAAATTAACAATGTTTAGCAATTAAGCCCAATAATGTAAAAGCAAAAACAATGATTGTAAATGTTGTCTAATTTCCGTCTCTCTCTGGATTGTGCGCCTGCAAACTGCTATATATGCTTATTAGTCCTGACCTAACCCTAGGCCAAATTAAGGGCCTCTGAATAAGCTTTCCATCAAGGTTTCATATGCCTTAATTGGGCTTAAGATGAGTAAGTTAGGCCCATTTAAGTGAAGGAACATCATGGACTGCACATTGATCCGCGCCAGAGATCTCGGGACCCAATTTAGCCTTGATTTTGGCCTAATTTGACAATTCTTGTGAAATCTGAAATTGTAGGTCACTTCCTTATCTTTCTAGGGACAACAAGATCACCATAATCCGAAATTTGTAGCTCTAGTTATGCATGCTCAAGCCAACAAGGCCAGGATGAGTGAAAAATACGAAAATTAACAATGTTTAGCAATTAAGCCCAATAATGTAAAAGCAAAAACAATGATTGTAAAAGTTGTCTAATTTCTGTCTCTCTCTGGCTTGTGCGGCTGTAAACTGCTATTTATGCTTATTAATCCCGACCTAACCCTAGACCAAATTAAGGGCATCTGAATAAGCTTTCCAACACGGTATCGTATGCCTAAATTGGGCTTAAGATTAGTAAGTTAGTCATATTTAAGTGAAGGAATATCATGGACTGCACACTGATCCACGCCAGAGAACTCGGGACCCAATTTAGCCTTGATTTTGGCATAAATTGACAATTCTTTTGATACCTGAAATTGTAGGTATCTTCCTTATCTTTCTAGGGACAGAAAGATCACCAAAATCTGAGATTTGTAGCTTAAGTTATGCTCTGCGCAAGGCAACAAGGTCAGGATGAGTGAAAAATCCGAAAATTAACAATGTTTAGCAATTAAGCCCAATTAAGCCCAATAATGTAAAAGCAAAAGCAATGATTGTAAAAGTTGTCTTCGTTTCTCTCTGACTTGTGCGGCTGTAAAC
Organism: Sophora flavescens; assembly: GCA_030762895.1. Classification (NCBI taxonomy): domain Eukaryota; kingdom Viridiplantae; phylum Streptophyta; class Magnoliopsida; order Fabales; family Fabaceae; genus Sophora; species Sophora flavescens. The sequence continues at coordinate 157,682,760 of CM061067.1, read as the reverse complement.
TGCTAATTATGCTTATTAATCATGACCTAACCCTACACCAAATTATTGGCCTCTGAAAAAGCTTTCCAACAAGGCATCATATACCATAATGGGCTTAAGATGAGTAAGTTAGGCCCATTTAAGTGAAGGAACATCATGGACTGCACACAGATCCACGCAAGAGAACTCGGGACCAAATTTAGCCTTGATTTTGGCCTAATTTCACAATCCTTTTGAAACCTGAAATTGTAAGTCTCTTCCTTATCTTTCTAGGGACCGCAAGATCACCAAAATCCGATATCTATAGCTCTAGTTATGCTCTGCGCAAGGCAACAAGGTCAGGATGAGTGAAAAATCCGAAAATTAACAGTTTAGCAATTAAGCCCAATAATGTAAAAGCAAAAACAATGATTGTAAATGTTGTCTAATTTTCGTCTCTCTCTGGCTTGTGCGGCTGTAAACTGCTATTTATGGTTATAAATCATGACCTAACCCTAGACTAAACTAAGGGCCTCTGAATAAGCTTTCCAACAAGGTATCATATTCCTTAATTGGACTTAAGATGAGTAAGTTAGGCCCATTTAAGTGAAGGAACATCATGGACTGCACACTGATCCGCTCCAAAGATCTCGGGACCCAATTTAGCCTTCATTTTGGCCTAATTTGACAATTCTTGTGAAATCCTGAAATTGTAGGTCTCTTCCTTATCTTTCTAGGGACAGTAAGATAACCAAAATCCGAAATTTGTAGCTATAGTTATGCATGCTCAAGGCTACAAGGCCAGGATGAGTGAAAAATACGAAAATCGACAATGTGTAGCAATTTAGCCCAATAATGTAAAAGCAAAAACAATGATTGTAAAAGTTGTCTAATTTCTGTCTCTCTCTGGCTTGTGCGGCTGTAAACTGCTATTTATGCTTATTAATCCTGACCTAACCCTAGACCAAATTAAGGGCCTCTGAATAAGCTTTCCAACATGGTATCATATGCCTAAATTGGGCTTAAGATGAGTAAGTTAGGCCCATTTAAGTGAAGGAATATCATGGACTGCACACTTATCCACGCCAGAGAACTCTGGACCCAATTTAGCCTTGATTTTGGCCTAAATTGACAATTCTTTTGACACCTGAAATTGTAGGTCTCTTCCTTATCTTTCTAGGGACAGGAAGATCACCAAAATACGATATCTGAAGCTCTGGTTATGCTCTATGCAAGGCAACAAGGTTAGGATGAGTGGAAAATCCGAAAATTAACAATGTTTAGCGATTTATCCCAATTAAGCCCAATAATGTAAAAGCAAAAACAATGATTGTAAAAGATGTCTAATTTCCGTCTCTCTCTGGCTTGTGCGGCTTTAAACTGCTATTTATGCTTATTAATCCTGACCTAACCTATAACAAATTAAGAGCCTCTGAACAAGCTTTCCAACAAGGTATCATATGCCTTAATTGGGCTTAAGATGTGTAAGTTAGGCCCATTTAAGTGAAGGAACATCATGTACTGCGCACTGATCCGCGCCAGAGAACTCGGGGCCCAATTTAGCCTTGATTTTGTCCTAATTTGACAATTCTTGTGAAACCTGAAATTGTAGGTCTCTTCCTTATCTTTCTAGGGACAGCAAGATCACCAAAATCCGATATATGTATCTCTAGTTATGCATGCTCAAGGCAACAAGGCCAGGATGAGTGAAAAATCCAAAAATTAATAATGTTTAGCAATTAAGCCCAATTAAGCCCGGTAATATAAAATCAAAAACAATGATTATAAAAGTTGTCTGATTTCCGCCTCTCTCTGGCTTGTGCAGCTGTAAACTACTATTTATGCTAATTAATCCTGACCTAACCCTACACCAAATTAAGGGCCTGTGAATAAGCTTTCCAACAAGGTATCATATTACTTAATTGGGCTTAAGATGAGTAAGTTACGCCCATTTAAGTGAAGGAACATCATGGACTCCGCACTGATCCGCGCCAGAGAACTCGGGACCTAATTCAGCCTTGATTTTGGCCTAATCTGGAAATTCTTATGATACCTGAAATTGTAGGTATCTTCCTTATATTTCTAAGGACAGCAAGATCACCAAAATTCGATATCTGTAGCTCTAGTTATGCTCTGAGCAAGGCAACAAGGTCAGGATGAGTGAAAAATCCGAAAAATTAACAATGTTTTAGAATTAAGCCCACTTAAGCCCAAAAATACAAAAGCAAAAACAATGATTGTAAAAGTTGTCTAATTTTCGTCTCTCTCTCACTTGTGCGGCTCTAAACTGCTATTTATGCTTATTAATCATGGCCTAACCCTAAACCAAATTAAGGGTCTCTGAATAAGCTTTCCAACTAGGTATCATATGCCTTAATTTGGCTTAAGATGAGTAAGTTAGGTCCATTTTAGTGAAGGAACATCATGGACTGCGCACGGATCCTCGCCAGAGAACTCGGGATCAAATATAGTCTTGATTTTGGCTTAATTTGACAATTCTTATGAAACCTGAAATTGTATGCCTCTTCCTTATCTTTCTAGGGACAGCAAGATCACCAAAATACGATATCTGTAGCACTAGTTATGCTCTGCTCAAGGCAACAAGGTCATGATGAGTGAAAAATCCGAAAATTAACAAAGTTTTGCAATGAAGCCCAATTAAGCACGATAATGTAAAAGCAAAAACAATGATTGTAAAAGATATCTAATTTTGTCTCTCTCTGTCTTGTGCGGCTGCAAACTGCTATTTATGCATATTAATCCAGACCTAACACTAGAGACCCAATTAAGGGCCTCTGAATAAGCTTTTCAACAAGGTATCATTGCCTTAATTGGGCTTAAGACGAGTAAGTTAGGCCCATTTAAGTGAAGGAACATCATGGACTGCGCACTGATCCGCGCCATTGAACTCGGGACCCAATTTAGCCTTGATTTTGGCCTAATTTGACAATCCTTGCCATACCTTAAATTGTAGGTCTCTTCCTTATCTTTCTTGAGACAGCAAGATCACCAAAATCTGATATCTGTAGCTCTAGTTATGCTCTGCGTAAGGCAACAAGGTCAGGATGAGTGAAAAATCCGAAAATTAACCATGTTTAGCAATTAAGCCCAATAATGTAAAAGCAAAAACAATGATTGTAAAAGTTACCTAATTTTCGTCTCTCTCTGGCTTGTGCGGCTGTAAACTGCTATTTATTCATATTAATCCTGACCTAACCATAGACCAAATTAAGGGCCTCTGAATAAGTTTTCCAACAAGGTATCATATGCCTTAATTAGGTTTAAGATGAGTAATTTGGCCCATTTAAGTGAAGGAACATCATGGACTGCGCACTGATTCGTGCCAGAAAACTCGGGACCCTATTTAGCCTTGATTTTGGCCTAATTTGACAATTCTTGTGAAACCTGAAATTGTAGGTCTCGTCCTTATCTTTCTAGGGACAGCAACATCACCAAAATCTGATATCTGTAGCTCTAGTTATGCATGCGCAAGGAAACAAGGCCAGGATGAGTGAAAAATCAGAAAATTAATAATGTTTAGCAATTAAGCCCAATTAAGCCAAATAATGTAAAATCAAAAACAATGATTGTAAAATTTGTCTAATTTTTGTCTCTCCTTGGCTTGTGCGGCTGTGAACTTCTATTTCAGCTTATTAATCCTGACCTAACCCTCGACCAAATTAAGGGCCTCTGAATAAGCTTTCCAACAAGGTATCAATTGCCTTAATTGGGCTTAAGATGGCTAAGTTAGGCCCATTTAAGTGAAGGAACATCATAGATTGCGCACTGATCCGCGCCGGAGAACTCAGGACCCAATTTAGCCTTGATTTTGTCCTAATTTGACAATTCTTATGAAACCTAAAATTGTAGGTCTCTTCCTTATCTTTCTAGGGACAGCAAGATCACCAAAATCCGATATTTGTAGCTCGTGTTATGCTCTGCGAAAGGCAACAAGGTCAGGATGAGTGAAAAATCCGAAAATTAACAATGTTTAGCAATTAAGCCCAATAATGTAAAACCAAAAACAAAGATTGTAAAAGTTGTCTAATTTCCATCTCTCTCTGGCTTGTGCGCTTGGAATCTGCTATGTACGCTTATTAATCCTAACCTAACCCTATACCAAATTAAGGGCCTCTGAATAAGCTTTCCAACAAGGTATCATATGCCTTAATGGGGTTTAAGATGAGTAAGTTAGGCCCATTTATGTGAAGGAACATCAAGGAATGCGCACTGATCCGCGCCATAGAACTCGGGACCCAATTTTCCATTATTTTGGCCTAATTTGACAATCCTTGCAAAACCTGAAATTGTAGTTCTCTTCCTTATCTTTATAGGGACAGCAAGATCACCAAAATCCGATATCTGTAGCTCCAGTTATGCTCTGCGTAAGGCAACAAGGTCAGGATGAAATAAAAATCCGAAAATTAACAATGTTTAGCAATTAAGCCCAATAATGTAAAAGCAAAAACAATGAGTGTAAAAGTTGTCTATGTTCCATCTATCTCTGGCTTGTGCGGCTGTAAACTGCTATTTAAGCTTACTAATCTTGACCTAACCCTAGACCAAATTAAGGGCATCTGAATAAGCGTTCCAACAAGGTATCATATGCCTTAATTGGGCTCAAGATGAGTAAGTTAGGCCCATTTAAGTGAAGGAACATCATGGACTGCGCACTGATATGCGCTAGAAAACTCGGGACCCAATTTAGCCTTGATTTTGGCCTAATTTTACAATACTTGTGAAATCTGAAATTGTAGGTCCCTTCCTTATCTTTCTAGGGACTGCAAGATCACCAAGATCCGATATCTGTAGCTCTAGTTATGCTCTGCGTAAGGCAACAAGGTCAGGATAAGTGAAAAATCCGAAAATTAACAATGTTTAGCAATTAAGCCCAATAATTTAAAAGCAAAAATAATGATTGTAAAAGTTGTCTATTTTCCATCTCTCTCTGGCTTTTACGGCTGTAAACTGCTATTTATGCTTATTAATCTTGACACAACCCTAGACCAAATTAAGGGCCTCTGAATAAGCTTTCCAATAAGGTATCATATGCCTTAATTTGGCTTAAGATGAGTAAGTTAGGCCCATTTAAGAGTAGGAACATGATGGACTGTGCACTGATCCGGGACAGAGAACTCGCGACCCAATTTAGCCTTGATTTTGGCCTAACTTTATAATTCTTGTGAAACCTGAAATTGTAGGTCTCTCCCTTATCTTTCTAGGGACAGCAAGATCCCCAAAATCCGATATCTGTAGCTCTAGTTATGCTCTGTGCAAGGCAACAAAGTTAGGATGAGTGAAAAATCCGAAAATTAACAATGTTTAGCAATTAAGACCAATTCAGCCCAATAATGAAAGAAAAACAATGATTATAAAAGTTGTCTAATTTCCGTCTCTCTCTGGCATGTGCGGCTGTAAACTGCTATTTATGCTTGTTAATCCTGACCTATCCCTAGTCCAAATTAAAGGCCTCTAAATAAGCTTTCCAACAAGGTATCATATGCCTTAATTGGGCTTAAGATGAGTATGTTAGGCCAATTTAAGTGAAGGAACATTGAGACACCCCGATGTGCCCCATCGTATTATTACATTAAAACCTTAATATTTATTTACTTAATCGCGCGCTTATCGTTGAAAATACGTAACAATTAAAACTTAATTAATAATTATATAACTTATGCAGATATAAAACACACCAAAACTAAATTAAATAAATACACACATGTTTATTTATTACAAAACCAAAACACTGTTAAGGGTACCCTACCCTCTCAGTAGGATCCCTCACAGGTATAAACTTCACTACAGACATACTTAGCGGAAATATAACTACTCTTTAGACACACTGGCCATAATGTCTATACTCTAATCGCCTTGAATCACAGCTCGACCTCTAGCATTTGGTTCGTAAGGAGTTCCATCTAACTCCTCAGCAATTGGTTCCTCCATCGGGTCTTCTCGTACGATCACATCAGAAATAAAATACAACATACAGAAAGATATAGGGAATAAGAAACAGCTCTATCATCAAAAAACGGAAAAGATTCATAGTATATCATACAATAAATGTCAGAGACAAGCAACACACATAACTAACAAATCATCCTCAAATTATGATATTGTCCTCTACCCTCTGCTCATGTAGTCTAAGCACTTATACTATCATAACTGTCTCTATTCCTTTCACATTCGTTAGTAGTCCAGGGTAGTCCGATGCAAAGAACTCAGCATAGTACACTTCTATCTTTTGATAGGATAAGACTCAACATAGTGCCCTTCTATCTTTCGATAGGATAGGATTCAGTATAGTGCACTTCTATCTTTCGATAGGATAGGATCTGGTATAGTGCTCTTCTATCTTTTGATAGGATAGGATAACAACCTTGTACCTCAAGCTCCCATCATAACCTCAACTCGCATTCTATGTCACATCTCATCCATTAGATAACTTAATTAAGCTAGTGATAGTGTGATTTTACATCATGTTTTCTGTATACTTTTGCATGCATTTTTCATATAGATTAGGCATTCTTTATTTGATTTTAGTTAGTTTTTCCCTTGGAACGGGTGAAGCGGTTTCTTGGTGTTGTTTTGCAGGAATTAATGTAAAAATGATCAAAATCAGCCATGATGGAACCTGGATGAAACAGAGCTTGAAAAGTGAAGAATATGAGCCAAACAGAGCCCATCACGGCCTGGTCGTGATGACCATCACGGCCATGATCAAGCAGAGCAGAAGGCAAAAGTCAGAAGCTGTCAGGGAAGTTGCTCGCCCCGTGAGAGGCTACTCGCCCCGCGAGCCTGAAGACCAGCCTGTTCCAGAAATGACATCTTCTCTGCCTCGCCCCGTGAAAGGCTACTCGCCTCGCGAGACTGTGGACCAGAAACCATCACGCCCAGGCCCTGATACTCATCACGGGCGTATTTGAGAAGAACCTTACTGCCTCGCCTCGCGAATCACCATTCGCGTCGCGAGAGACCCAATCTCTGAAGACCAGATTTTTAACATTCGCCTTGCGAGCCAGGTCTCGCCTCGCGAGCGCGTGCAGAATCTGATTGGTATAAATTGCTGTCTTAGGGCAGAATGAGAGAGTTTTTGAGTTTTGGAGAGTTTTGAGAGGGGGCACTTGGAGGCTGCAGCTGGGCTAGGGTTCCAACCCTAAAAGGGAGCTGAGTTACGGGGTTGTTGTGACGACAGTGGGAAGTTTCAATGGAGTTCTCGTTTTCTTCCTTTCTCTACTACTTTTCTGGTTTGGTGTTCTCTCTTATGAGTAGCTAAATCCCGTTTGTTGGGATTAGATGTAATCAAACTAAACTTCATGTATTTATCTTGACTGATTAATCTGTGTTCATGCCTTCGTATTAGTGATTAATTTTCCGTGCTTAATGCTTGTTATGGCTAGCACCCCCATGACTCGATTTGTGTTTTGATATGCAATTGGGAAATTCGTATTAGAACCGGAATTGAATTTAATCACCTAGTAATCCTTGCATCTAGGAATGGAGTTTGGTTTACTAGTAATTACGTGATCCCTAATCCTAATGCGAATTCATTAATCTAGGCCACCTAAGGAATTAGGGTCTATTAGTGGATTTAGGCTCTTGCCATCCGAGGAATCGGGGCTTGAGTAATCTAGTGGATTGATTTTAATATCTGAAGCATGAATGGGAGGTATATAGTCCTGGTAGTACATAAGGTAGAGGTTTGGTGAAGTCTAGTCCCAACATATCCTTTCTGCACTCCAAGTGTTTGTTAAAAGTCCCCAAAAAGACAAAAAAGATTTTATTCCTCTGTTTTGTTTGTTTTGATTTCTCTGTTTAGTCTAGATAGTTGCTGAGTTTGTGAATTTGTAGTTGACATCCAATCCCCGTGGATACGATAACCGGTCTCACCACCGTATTACTTGCACGATTGGGTATACTTGCCCAGATCCGTCAACAAGTTTTTGGCGCCGTTGCCGGTGATTGGTTTTGCCAATATCATTAGTAACAAAGGGGGCAACTAATTTAGACATTTTTATTCTTTTTTATTTTTCTGTATATATTTGATTTTTTTGTTTTGAGTTCTGTTTTTGCAAGGTGGACGAAAGTCATGGAAAATTTTTATTATCCACTTGATGAGGAAGCTTCTAGTCATATTTTGGAGGATAACTTGTGTTGGGAAGACGATATAAATTTGGGAGAATTCTTCGAGGAGTTTTCTCTATCTCATAATATTCCATCACGAGTCGATCCTATGAATGGTGAGCTTATATATATATATATATATACTCCAAGGAGGATTGGGAAACCTTTTTGTCATATTTACCACCTTCACCACTGTGTATTGTGATTCCTATAGAGCCACATGAAGCAGAGTTTGAACAGAATATGGCTGTGGGAATGGATCAAATTGAAGATGAAGTGTTGGTGGTAAGCGAATCACAAGAAGAGGAATTACCTTTCACGCATCCTTGGGGAGGAACAAGTGAGAAGGCAGGGCATTTGGAAAGCATTCAATCCACCATGCTTGTTGAGCAATCTGATTTTGCTGCATTAAATAAATATGTTGGCTTGCATGCATGTGTGGGCACTGGTAAGTTAGCCCCTTCCACTTGTCTGGCACACTTCGTCGTGAAAACACCATTTGACCCGAGAGGAAGTGAGTTCATAATTGCAGAGGTCAATGGAGTTTTCACACACTGGCTGGGTGGAGTTGAGGATAAAGTCATATTACTTCTGCAATCTCCACTCCACAGACCATGGGATCCGGGAGGAGGATCCTAGAACGTCAAGCTAGTGACGTTAAAGAAGCGCTTATTGGGAGGCAACCCAACTTTTCTTAACCCTTCTCTTTAGTTAGTTTTTGTTTTTGATTTTAACTCTTGAATAATTTGAGAAGATCAAGAGTTCTCTTTTACTAATAAAATTGCCAAGTGATTTCAGGGAAAGAAGGAAGGAAGAGCAAGAAAACAAGGAAAAGCAAAGTCAGCACCCATCCAGGCCGTGAAGTATTTCCCAACAAGTTTCTGACTGGAATGAGAGCCAACACCCGCTACCGCCTCGGTAAGTCGTTCCATTTTTCTCCTCTTTCCAACTTGATTGTTTACATTGGGGAAAATGTAAATTCTTAAGCTTGGGGTAGGGGTATTTTGCATTTGCATTTTTCATGTTGCATTCATATAATTTTGCATGATCACACGATTAGATTGCCCTTGTTTAGATTTTGCATCCAAATTGTGAAAACTGAGTGCCAAATAAATTGAGATAGTAAATTTTTGAACCCAATTTTTTTCATTCTTGTGATATGGCTACAAATAAAAATGCTTGAGATAATCTTGGATAGTTGATAATTAGCATATGGTTCTAGAGATTTGTGTTTTTCATTGATTCTTGAACTACTAAAATGTGAGATTTTGAGCCAAAAAGGGGTACTCACTAAATATACCCCATTCTTTGTGTTAGAGTGATATTCCTCTTGGATTGTTTTCTCTAGAACTTGACTTAAAACCATTTTGAAGCTTAAAAATTTTTGAAATCATTTTTGAAAATGATTGAGGCACTAGGTATTTTTCTGGCCTTCTGAGCTTCGAATGACTAAATGCTACCCCTTAGTTGCCCAATTTTGAGCCTGAAAGAATAAAATACTTTTCTTGGTACCCGAAAATATTTTGATAAATATGCTTGATAGGATACCTTCTAAAGTATTACAAAAGGGTAAAAAGGTAGTTGAAAAAAGTTTGGGATGAAAGAATAAGAAAAATATTTCTCTTGAGCTGAAAAATCTCCCCTTCTCCAAGCAAAAGAAAAACAAAGAAAAAGAAAAATATATAGAGAAGGGGATGACAAAAGAAAGTGAGAAATAAAATGAAAAGAAATAAAGAAAGGTGGAAAAGGAATCGAAACCCATAAAGGTATTTTAGAAGGTGTCATGTTTTGCAATGCTTGATTTTGTATAGCCTTTTGAAATTTCCTTTTCTTGACTTCCCCACTGATGAGCCTCTGTTTGACTGGTTTTATAACTAGTAAAGACCTTGGCTTTGTGCTAATTTTATATCATTTTCACCCAAATTAGACTTGATTGTCCTTAAGTAGTATTTTGAGTCTGTAAAGTATTTTTAAGTTAATTTAGTTGATTTAGAGTTAAATAAAATACTTATTCTATTTTCTGTTTTTCAGGTAAATAAAAAGGAAATAATTCTGGTTCGCCCCGCGAAGGTTATCTCGCCCCGCGAGTCACCCAGCCCTGAAAAGTCAGAGACGATCACGGTTTACCCGTGTTGAGGATCACGACTGTGGCAGTTTTGAAGTTGAAGCGTTCGCCTCGCGAGCATTCATTCGCCTCGCGAGCCCTTGAAGTCAGAACATAATTGTTGTCACTGGAACCTGAACTGGTCATGAAGATTGGGCCATAACTTGGGCTGTAGATGTCGGTTGGAACTGAAACCGGTGGCAAATGAAAGATCAAACAAAGAGCTTTAACTCTCATGAAGACCATTATTCCAAACAGAGCCGTTTTGAAGGGCTTTAATCCATGTGAAGTCAGAGACGTTTCAGCTGCCCTATGAGTTGAATGTGGACATAACTCCCTCATCTTAATTCATAATTAAGCAAATTAAGTGGTTTTGGAAAGCTAAGAGGCAGAGGTTGAAGTTAATAAAAGGAGCATTCAGATATTGAGAGAGGAGTTAGTCATAGCTTAGCTAGTTTTAGGGGGCTAGTCAGTTTCTGGCTAGTTGAGTCTTAGCTAGTTTGTTAGTTTTAGTTTTATTTTCTTTTGTTTTGTTTTCTTTTTGTAATGGAGAGCTAGTCTCCTAGATTAATCTACTGCAATTGGTTTCTATTAACACTTGAGGTTCTGTATTTCCTGTTTCCATTTGCTTTTCTCTTTTCAATGCCATGCTGTATATTTCTGTTTGCTTAATTCAGGAATGTATTGTGTTGTGTTGGTTTATCTTGGTGATATTATGTTCCTATATACAATCGCGTTTGCTTAATTCGCGTGTGTTCGTTTCGTGTTCGCTTAGTTCACGAAGGGCTTAACCCTGTTTGCTTAATTCGGGAATAGGGACATGTATCTGTAGTAGTGGTTTCGCTTGTAAATTGTTGCTACAACCGGGAGGGGATTAGAATCTGGGCTTGGATTTATAGGAACCAATGATAGTGGGAAACCGAGAACAGTAGGTTAATCGTTCTTTTGTTTATTTGCTAATCTTTTAAACTGCTTTGTTTCTTTTCTCTGTTTTGTTTTGTTTTCTTTAATTTAGTTTCAATCTCAAAACCCCCAACTTCTGACTTTTTCTAACTTTTTCTGTTAATAATAACAACACTAAAGAGTCCTTGAGAGACGATCCGAGTTGTCGCTCTATACTGCATTATTTTTATAATCGCTCGTTCTTTTTGGCGCGTGGCGACAGCGCGGTCAAAAATTGGCGCCGTTGCCGGGGACTCTTGTTTGTTGTTATTAGCAGAAAGTAAAATTTAAAAAAAAAAAAAATCTTTGCTAAATTAGTTTTGTCTGCTTTGTCTGGTTGTGAATTTTGCCCCATGGATAATTATATGCGAAATTATGTGCCTAATGTTTATTATGAGCAACCATGCATGTATTATCCTAATTTTAGTGAGCCACCACCATACTATCCTAGCCAAGTGACCACCTCTGCACCTTCCGAACCTTCCCTAGAGGACCTGTGCAAACAGATGACTGCACAGATAAATGCACATATGGAAGGAATGATGCAACAAATGGCCGAGCAAACTCAACGGATGATAGAAGAAAATCAACAGAGGATGGAGGCTGAATACCAGAGGGACCAAGCTGAATCTCGGAAGTTGTGGGCTCTAATTGATCAAGTTTCCGCCAACTCGGCTGCAATGCTAATTCCACAGCCCCTTGAAGAACCTACAGAGACACAAGTTATTCTTGAAAATATTTCTGATGATAATTCTGATAATATTTCTGTTGATGATGAATTGTGTGTTGAATCCCCTGATTCTAATGATTGTTATTGTGATGGCAGTGCTGCTTTGTGTATATTCTGTTATGCAGCTTTATACTATTCAGGAAACACAGAAAATGAGCATCAGGAGGATCAGGAGAACATTTGCTCCACCGTGCTTGAGGATAAAGAAGAACCTTTGGGAGTAGATGATTCAAGTAAAAAAATTGCATGTGTTGAGAGTAATGGGGTGGATGAATTAATTGCTGAATTTCCAGACATTGTAGATTTTCCTGATTCATTTTATTGTGATATATGTACTGACTCCACTAACTCTAACCTTTGTGTGGTGTGTGTTGAAATTTTTGCATGTATAGCAGGTGATAAATTTGTTAGTGCAGTAAATGAAGAAAATGCAGAATTTGAAGCAGCACCAGTAACCCCAGCCAACTGTTTGCCACCTCCCCCTGTGGAACCAAAAGCTCTGGATTTTGCACCCTTGGATTTTGCACCATGGCCAGTCCAAGAGGTTGAGCCCCACTTCTATTGGGGAGACTTTGTAGATAAAGAGGTCAGCTGTGACCCGAAGGGGAGTGAGAAGTCCGCCGCACTCGGCGAAGTCATCATAATTGTCAAGTGCTCACCCCCACATCAAGGCTGCGAGTTAGGGAAGCATGGAATGAACTCCCACTCTTTGTCCATCACGTGGGCCTTATGCTACAAGCAATGGGATCCTGGTGGAACCGCCCTTAATGAGTTTTCTTAACCCTTTCTTCTTTTTAATTTTCTTTTCCTTGCTTTATTTCTGTTTTATTTTTAATAAAGCTCCTGAATAATTTAAGAAGCTCAGGAGTTCTGTTTGTGTCTTGGTGTTGGCAAGTTTATTGGATTTGATTGAAATTGCATAGATGGATTGCATGATAGTGTTGACTTTTTCCCCCTAGGATTTGAAAAAAAAATTTGAAAAAAATGATCCCCATATGATTGAAAACTGAACTTTGAGATTTTATTATGATGGCATATTTATGATAAGTTTGGGGTGATAGGAAGCACACACTAGGGATAGAATCTCTTTCAAACAATTTGCAAAAATGTCCAGGTGAGGTTTTGAGCCTCCAACATGTTTTAGACTGTGAGAATCTCTTTTAAGTTGCACTTTCCTGAATTTGCTTGAATCTCTTTTTGATTTGCATGATTATATGTTTGCTTCAGATGATTTAGGCATTTTCTTTGTAAATAGCTACTTAGCCTAAAAATAACCAATTCCTAATGCATGTTCCCTAGTTAGCCCCATTGAGCCTATTAGCCTGATTAATTCTTGATAACCTAATGTTATAAACCCAAAAATCTGGAAAACCATGTTAACCCGATCTTAGCATTAGGAGAGCATGTAATCTTAGAATGGGTGCAAGAAACTAAGTTTGGGGTGGCTGCAAGGTGTAACATGTTGTTTGGGATTGAGAAAAAAATTTATGTAAAAAAAAAATTGTGAAAAAAAAATTAAAAAAAAAGAAAAGAAAAGAAAAGAAAAACAAAAAAAAAAGTGCAAAAATGCCAAAAAGAAATAAAAAGGTTGTAGTCACCCAAGGCATAAAAGAAAAATGAGAAAAGGAACTTGAGTGGAATTTCAAAGTGTAAATAATGTTCATGCTCTCTTAGTTCCTAGGGTCTTCAGCCTAGTACCTTTGTATATCCTACCCTTAGCCAGGCCCCATTACAACCCATAAAAGACCTGTTGATGTTGCTTGCATGTTTTCTGTGGGAATCATTTTGAGATAAAAATCAAATTTATGGGAAGTGCTCTTAAAAGTGAAATTGAGTGAATTGTTGATAGCCTGACACAAACTGAGCGATTGAGTGAAACACAAATTTCCCTTGTGAGGAAGGCAGTTGTTTGAATTTGGTGATCTCCTTCTTGTGTGTAACTTAGATCTCCTGCTTAGAGTAATGATTGTTTGAATGATGAAATTCTCAATTGTTAGGAATAAATGAATGTGGGGATTACTTTGTTTAAAAGGGGGGAACATTGAAGGAAAAATTGTTTTGATAAATTGCTTGAAATTTGTGCGAAAGTTGATTGAATCTTTTGAGCTTGCCATGTCTGAGTCCTGTTTGAGTCTTAGTTTGCTTGGGGACAAGCAAAGTTTAAGTTTGGGGTATTTTGATGAGCCTCTGTTTGACTGGTTTTATAACTAGTAAAGACCTTGGCTTTGTGCTAATTTTATATCATTTTCACCCAAATTAGACTTGATTGTCCTTAAGTAGTATTTTGAGTCTGTAAAGTATTTTTAAGTTAATTTAGTTGATTTAGAGTTAAATAAAATACTTATTCTATTTTCTGTTTTTCAGGTAAATAAAAAGGAAATAATTCTGGTTCGCCCCGCGAAGGTTATCTCGCCCCGCGAGTCACCCAGCCCTGAAAAGTCAGAGACGATCACGGTTTACCCGTGTTGAGGATCACGACTGTGGCAGTTTTGAAGTTGAAGCGTTCGCCTCGCGAGCATTCATTCGCCTCGCGAGCCCTTGAAGTCAGAACATAATTGTTGTCACTGGAACCTGAACTGGTCATGAAGATTGGGCCATAACTTGGGCTGTAGATGTCGGTTGGAACTGAAACCGGTGGCAAATGAAAGATCAAACAAAGAGCTTTAACTCTCATGAAGACCATTATTCCAAACAGAGCCGTTTTGAAGGGCTTTAATCCATGTGAAGTCAGAGGCGTTTCAGCTGCCCTATGAGTTGAATGTGGACATAACTCCCTCATCTTAATTCATAATTAAGCAAATTAAGTGGTTTTGGAAAGCTAAGAGGCAGAGGTTGAAGTTAATAAAAGGAGCATTCAGATATTGAGAGAGGAGTTAGTCATAGCTTAGCTAGTTTTAGGGGGCTAGTCAGTTTCTGGCTAGTTGAGTCTTAGCTAGTTTGTTAGTTTTAGTTTTATTTTCTTTTCTTTTGTTTTCTTTTTGTAATGGAGAGCTAGTCTCCTAGATTAATCTACTGCAATTGGTTTCTATTAACACTTGAGGTTCTGTATTTCCTGTTTCCATTTGCTTTTCTCTTTTCAATGCCATGTTGTATATTTCTGTTTGCTTAATTCAGGAATGTATTGTGTTGTGTTGGTTTATCTTGGTGATATTATGTTCCTATATACAATCGCGTTTGCTTAATTCGCGTGTGTTCGTTTCGTGTTCGCTTAGTTCACGAAGGGCTTAACCCTGTTTGCTTAATTCGGGAATAGGGACATGTATCTGTAGTAGTGGTTTCGCTTGTAAATTGTTGCTACAACCGGGAGGGGATTAGAATCTGGGCTTGGATTTATAGGAACCAATGATAGTGGGAAACCGAGAACAGTAGGTTAATCGTTCTTTTGTTTATTTGCTAATCTTTTAAACTGCTTTGTTTCTTTTCTCTGTTTTGTTTTGTTTTCTTTAATTTAGTTTCAATCTCAAAACCCCCAACTTCTGACTTTTTCTAACTTTTTCTGTTAATAATAACAACACTAAAGAGTCCTTGAGAGACGATCCGAGTTGTCGCTCTATACTGCATTATTTTTATAATCGCTCGTTCTTTTTGGCGCGTGGCGACAACGCGGTCACCCACCTAACGTTAAATCCCATGGCCACGTTACAACCAAAGTAAAGACCTCTTGATTCTTAGGTGTTTTCATTAATAAAGTAGAGATTTGGTTGATAGTCAAGCCTACGGTAGAAATCATTACTTGAGGAAAATGGAGCGAATTGTCTTATACCCCTAAACACTTGAGTGAGGTGAGAAAGAGAGCTAAGCAAAGTATTAAGCTTGGGGTGACCTTCAGGAGAGAAAGAGTTCCCAAATCAGTGAGAATATGAGTCTAGGGAACCTATGCGTCTAATTGGACTTGAAATGATTGTCTCTTGCTGAATTGTTTGAAATGCCTGTTACTTGGATCATTTACTCGGGTTCTTGGTTCACTATCCATGCTTTGATTATATATCTCTTCTGGCCTTAGTGATTGCTTGAGGACAAGCAATTGAATAAGCTTGGGGTGATTTGATAGTGTGATTTTACATCATGTTTTCTGTATACTTTTGCATGCATTTTTCATATAGATTAGGCATTCTTTATTTGATTTTAGTTAGTTTTTCCCTTGGAACGGGTGAAGCGGTTTCTTGGTGTTGTTTTGCAGGAATTAATGTAAAAATGATCAAAATCAGCCATGATGGAAACTGGATGAAACAAAGCTTGAAAAGTGAAGAATATGAGCCAAACAGAGCCCATCACGGCCTGGCCGTGATGACCATCTCGGCCATGATCAAGCAGAGCAGAAGGCAAAAGTCAGAAGCTGTCAGGGAAATTGCTCGCCCCGCGAGAGGCTACTCGCCCCGTGAGCCTGAAGACTAGCTTGTGCCAGAAATGTCATCTTCTTTGCCTCGCCCCGCGAGAGGCTACTCGCCTCGCGAGACTGTGGACCAGAAACCATCATGCCCAGGCCCTGATACTCATCACGGGCGTATTTGAGAAGAACCTTACTGCCTCGCCTCGCGAATCACCATTCGTGTCGCGAGAGATCCAATCTCTGAAGACCAGATTTTTAACATTCGCCTCGCGAGCCAGGTCTCGCCTCGCGAGCGCGCGCAGAATCTGATTGGTATAAATTGCTGTCTTAGGGCAGAATGAGAGAGTTTTTGAGTTTTGGAGAGTTTTGAGAGGGGGCACTTGGAGGCTGTGACTGGGCTAGGGTTCCATCCCTAAAAGGGAGCTGAGTTAGGGGGTTGTTGTGATGACAGTAGGAAGCTTCAATGGAGTTCTCCCTTTCTTCCTTTCTCTACTGCTTTTCTGGTTTGGTTTTCTCTCTTATGAGTAGCTAAATCCCGTTTGTTGGGATTAGATGTAATTAAACTAAACTTCATGTATTTATCTTGACTGATTAATCTGTGTTCATGCCTTCGTATTAGTGATTAATTTTCCATGCTTAAGGCTTGTTGTGGCTAGCACCCCCATGACTCGATTTGTGTTTTGATATGCAATTGGGAAATTCGTATTAGAACCGGAATTGAATTTAATCACCTAGTAATCCTTGCATCTAGGAATGGAGTTTGGTTTACTAGTAATCGCGTGATCCCTAATCCTAATACGAATTCATTAATCTAGGCCACCTAAGGAATTAGGGTCTATTAGTGGATTTAGGCTCTTGCCATCCGAGGAATCGGGGCTTGAGTAATCTAGTGGATTGATTTTAATATCTGAAGAATGAATGGGAGGTATCTAGTCCTGGTAGTACATAAGGTAGAGGTTTGGTGAAGTCTAGTCCCAATATATCCTTTCTGCACTCCAAGTGTTTGTTAAAAGTCCCCAAAAAGACAAAAAAGATTTTATTCCTCTGTTTTGTTTGTTTTGATTTCTCTGTTTAGTCTAGATAGTTGCTGAGTTTGTGAATTGGTAGTTGACATCCAATCCCCGTGGATACGATAACCGGTCTCACCACCGTATTACTTGCACGATTGGGTATACTTGCCCAGATCCGTCAACAGCTAGGCACCTCTAAGTCAATTCATTCTCTTACCCAAACAATCATCTCCCGAACAACATATATCCTTACTTAAAATCAACTAGGCATAGTATTAAAAACTAGGCAGATCATGCATCACACAATATCAGGAAATATTCAGATATCTCAATATCATATAAAGCAATTTATCACAACCAACGCATAATAATCAAATCAAATAAATAACATAGTCAGACTCTGTCACGTCCTGGCCGTGATAGCCATCACGGCCGTGACAGACAACAAATGCAAGAATTCTACAAAACAGAACCTGTCACGACCTGGCCATGACAACCATCACGTCCGTGACAGACAACAAACATCCTCACAGTCATAATTATTCAAACACCGAAACAATACGTCACATGCAGATGGAATACCTCAACCAGCGTATCACAAACAGTCAAAAGTAAATAATTCAAACATCCTCAAATACTTAAAATCAACTTAATGTCGATAAACCTACAATCCCCGAATCACATTGGTTTTACAGAAAATGTTTCCAATGGGATTTTGGTCTTGTCGATTACTCGACTACTAGTAGGGTTTAGGTCGCCCTACACAATTATCATATAATCTACTACTTATCGATTCCGACGATAGGTTGATTCTTTTCCCCACCTGAGCTAGCACCTAAATACGTACACGACGATCCTCGTTATCCCGCCACGAGTTAACACAACCACCTTCAACCAAACAACATAACTATAATTAATCAACTAACAACCATCTATGACACTTTAGGGCTAGGTTCGGCCAAGACTTAGAAAATAGGTTTAGGATTATCTTCTTAATGCCATCTTTTGGATCCTAGTTACTAGAGTCTTAACTAACATAGATTACTTATTACAAGACTAAAATTTGAAACAAAATCCTCTAACCTTTAGGGTTAGGGTTTCAGCCAAGGGCTGACTTTTAGGGTTCAAAATCCTTAAAATTTCTAATCATGATTAAGTCATAGATTAATGATCCTTGATTAACCTAAATTATGGATTAGTGACTAAACAACTAAAGTTGAAACTCAAAACGTCCTATCTCTTTTATACAAGGATTCGGCCTCAACATGTTCATAGGGTTAGGGTTCTTGGTTTAATAAACCAACTTGGATTTATTAAGCATACATACTAATAGCTTGATTAACAAAATCATTAATGAAAACTATGAACAAGAACTCTACCAAACCTACTTTGATAGATTCGGCCAAGGCTAGGTTTTTAGGAAAGAAATTTTTGATTATATAATGCTCTTAGATTTAGATAATATGCATGATATCAAGAAGATAGAAAGTAGTTTCATCATCATAAGATTTTTCTAGAATTTATTATGATTTTTCAAAGTTCAAGACTTAGAAACTTGAAAATGATGAACACCTATGAAACAAACTTTGAATCAAGAAACTTGCCAAAGAACATAGGCATGATTAGAGAAGAAGAATAGGATTCACCTCTTGAAGATCAAAAACAAGTGAAGATCCAAGGACTTGCTTCACAAAGTGATGATAAAGGCTTATGAACTTAAAACTTTGGAGTGGTTTTTGTAACAAATGGCAATTGGAACCAAATGAAATGTGAGGGAGGGTATTTATAGGCATGTGGGCTGGGCCACTTTGGATTATTTAAGAGAAAGGATGTGGCTTTTCAAAGGATTAAAGTGCAAATAACTCATAGGGACCAATTTGCAAAGATTCCAAAAGTATAAGGACTATTTTGCAAATTGTCAATAAAGTGTCATGATGACCATTTGCCACATTAAATGTGGTCTTATCTTGACTATTTTGGGCTGATTTTTGTCATTAGATATTTTAGGAAAAACCTAGCTTGTTGAAGAAGATTTGTTGAAGAAGATTTTAGAAGCTTGAAGAACAAAGTAGAAGAATGTAGAACATTCTAGAAAATCTTGGCTCATCCAACAACAAATGAGGGCAGCCTTCAATCTCTCATGGGCTTGCACATGGGCTTAGTAAATTTGGGCTTGGTTTCATTTTTGTGGGGCCCACTTGAAGATTTAAACATAAATCTTGACATAGGAAACTTGTATAGTTTCAAATAGGCTTTATGTTGGTGTAAGCCCTAGAGGCCAATGTATTTCTTTAGACTTACATTTGTATCTTGCTATTTCATATATATATATGATATGAGGCATTCCAGTTTATTGTGTTACTTGTTTAAACATAATAAAGTCCTTAGAATAGAAATTTCTGTTCAATAGAATATCAAGTATATGACTTGATCGTGAGACACTATTGAACAATGAAATCCTATTCTTAAATATCCGTAGTCAAGTATTTTATTAATAAGGACAATAATAATACAATTGAGACTATTATGTGTGCAGACTGATGACCACATCTCACGGGTCATAGATATGAGATATCGAGTTGCCACATAGGTACGCATTAAGGTAATGATGTCTTTGGATTGACCCACCATGAGAACACTACATGGAGCGTTATGTGAGTGTCATAAGTAGTTCTCATAGTGACAATGGTGTATGTAATCCTTCGACCTAAAATCACTACGATCCCTACATGAGGAGTCGTGTGCTTTAATATCGTCAAACGTCATCTGTAATAGGATGATTATAAAGACGATCATTGGGCATACCACGAGCCATGCAGAGGGATGTGAGTGACCTAGATGGAATTTGTCCCTCCTACATAACAGGAGTAATATCTATGGGCCCCCGATAGAGTGAGACTCGTAAAATGCATGGCCGTGCTGAAATGAGTCAATATGAGATATTGATCTCATTTGTTGTTAAGTCTACTCGGGTATCAGGGAACATGATATTGAACCATACAAGGGTGACACATTCTATGCCTTGTGTTCAATATAGATATATGGGCAAAGGGATAACAATGCACATGAATATTTGTCACAGAAAGGTTTCATCAAATCATCGACTTTCTCACTACTTAGGTAGCAGTGATGTATTGCTAGATACCACACTCGTTTGTAATATTAAATGGGATTTAATATTACTGCTAACGTATTGGGAACCTATAGGGTCACACACAAAAGAGCGGATTAAAAGAAGCATTAAAAGAAAGTTGGACTTTCCTATTGGGCCTAGCGCATAGTAGATGGGCTTAGGTCAAATGTTGCTCACTAACTCACTTAAGGAGGTGATACTATAAGTAGACCACTTAAGTTGTTGTGCCCACACGGTTGATAACCTAGCCGCACAAAAGAGAGTAAGTATGAACAACAAAGTCTCGGTTTTGAAGCTAGCACTGTGAGACAGAGACGCTTCGGTTCGTGACGTTGGACGCTCACGGAATCCGCTCGTGTGGATACCTCTAGAGACACCGTTCGTGCGGTGTTCGTGATAGACGAATTTCAACAAACAGCCATCGCTTCAAGAGGTAAACTTTCGAATCATGAATCATGACCATTCGCAAGGATCCTTCGATGGGAATTTTTCCGCTGCGTTTCTTTTGTTTTATACGCAAATTCCCAACAAATGGTATCGAGCCGCTTGAGAAACCATGATTCTATTACGTGGTTTATCCGTTATGTATGATAACATGTTTGTAATGTGAATCGTTTTCTGAAAATTGTTTTTGAAAATCGTTTGCATCTGGTTTGCAAAACCTTGTTTCTGTGATTTTCGTATGTATATGATATATATGTCTATTGCATGTTTGTGTATATATGCGATATGTACATTGGTTCTGAATCCTTATTATGTTCTGCGATGGCATCAAATGTTGATGTTAAACATGATTGTTTTCAGTTCTGTGTTGGCGGTGTTAAGGGGTTTCAGACATGAAAAGTTCATGTTGTTGCGGCTGAGGTTCCAAGTGTTGAAACCGTAGCCGTCGTTCCTTGCAACGTGAAGTGTTCACGGGCCTTGCGGTTTTAGGGTTGAAAGGTTGACGCCCTAGCCACCAAGGAAGCGAGGCACACTTCGGAATTTCGGAATTTCCAGCGGGACCCCCGTGCTACCTCTGCGTAGTGTGTAATTTCGAAATTCAAAATTTTGAAATTTTATGTCACCATTTAATAATTATATCAATCACAATAAATGTGATTTATAGTAACATCAATTATAATAAATGTGATTTATTATATATATGTTACGGTTTCAAAATTCAGATTTTGAAATGTGATTTATATCAATCACAATAAATGTGATTTATAGTAACATCAATTATAATGAATGTGATTTATTATATATATGTTAAGTTTTCAAAATTCAGATTTTGAAATGTGATTTATATCAATTACAATAAATGTGATTTGTTACAATAAATGTGATTTATGTTAATTGAATAAATGTGATTTAAAAATTAATAAATGTGATTGTCAATTACAATAAATATGATTTATAAATGGATTTGTGGTAACAACAATTGCAATAAATATGATTTATAGTAACATCTATTATAATAAATGTGATTTATTATATATATATGTTATGTTTTCAAAATTCAGATTTTGAAATCTCTAATTTATGAAATTAATAATAATAATGATTATGTGTTATTATTGGTTGTTACTATTTATTTGGTGATGTATGGTGAATGGTTATGGCCTTAGTCCTTTTACCTTTTGGTTTATATTTTGAAATACGGCCTACGTGCCGTGCCTTTCTCTTATATTCCATATGTATCTTCTTTTCTCATCTCACTCCCCTCATATGTAAAATGAGGTTTCTGTTTATGTAATGTAATGATGGAGACAAGAAGACTCTATCACGTGGGAGATCTTGCTTGGAGAAGCTTGGACGCTCCTAGGTTTTAGTTTAGATTCTCTCATTGGCTTGGGAGAATCAATGCGTTAGGGGCCATAACCATATCACATTTATTTACCTTATATATGTATGAGATGCATGTATGTATATAGTATGTTAAAAGATGTTTAACTAATATATGTATGAGATGCATGTATGAAAATAGTAAGTTAAAGAGTTTAACAAATGATGAGATCAAGTTTTAATCAAATCCCTCAAAAGGAAATATTAAGTCACATTTAAAGGCCTTCCGATGCATGGCACTCGTCAAGACTACTATCGATTAAGTGTGGGTCCGCCAAAGCGGGGTACCTTTATCTATAATAGTAAGGCGCGATGGGACAAATGTAATGTTCAACTGCTATCCATTGGGTCTGACTTAACTAAGCCAATTTCAATAGGATTGAAAGGCTTAGAGGCTCATAAGTTGGGCTTTAGTCCATGTGATGGATTAGAATAAGAGTTATTCACCCAACTATCCAAGAGTTGCATGAGATGCAATCCATTAAGAGATTGGGAACAAGGATTCTAGCCCAATTCACTTGAAAAAAACTTAGAAACTAACTTAGGGACAAAAGGGTAATTAACAAAAAGTTCAGGGGCTTAAGCATAAAATTCAAAAAAAATCTATTTAACCCTGAAAAACCTTCTAGACTTAAAAATATGATTCTTCCCCTTGAATCATATCAAAATCCTAAGATACACCCTCTATCGATTCTGAGAAACTCCGAAATATCTTCCGTCGTCTACCCGATTACGTGTTTCGCCCGAAAAACATAAATTATTTATTTTTTTCCAAAATAATTCTAAAAATACAGAATTGTAGGAAATAAAATACTAAACTTAAGTCTTTCATTCACGAATTAAAATTAGGTCGTTTGAGCAGTATAATTATACTGTCAATGGAATTCGCGGGTCGGGTTTCACCTGACTTTCCAACCTAACTTTTAATCGTAGCTTCCTACATTCAAGTAGGATTGAGTAGTAAACTCCGTTTATTTAAAATAATTTTCTAATACTCATATAAATATATACCAATAATCGTTCGCATTTCGATTATTTTGAAACAGTGAAAATCGGGGTGTTACAAACATCATGGACTGCGCACTGATCCGTGCGTGAGAACTCTGGACCCAATTTAGTCTTGATTTTTGCCTAATTTGACAATCCTTGTGAAACCTGAAATAGTAGGTTTCTTCCTTATCTTTATAGGGATAGCAAGATCCCCAAAATCCGATATCTGTAGCTCTAGTTATGCTCTGTGCAAGGCAACAAGGTCAGGATGAGTGAAAAATCCGAAAATTAACAATGTTTAGCAATTAAGACCAATTCTGCCCAATAATGTAATAGCAAAAACAATGATTATAAAAGTTGTCTAATTTCCGACTCTCTGGCATTTGCGGCTGTAAACTGCTATTTATGCTTGTTAATCCCGACCTATCTGTCGCAACCAAAGATTACGACGAGGACGGCGATAAAAAGAAATTTTAGGAAAAAGTAGAGTCGCCACCAATTTTATTTAATTTAGGAAAAATTGGAAAACCTTCAAAAATAGTCTTTGGAACCAAGTTGAGTTCGGGAGTCGATTACAAGTAGGGAAGGTATTAAGCATCCTACAACGCCCATTATACGAATGATACCTTGAATTAATTGTGCAAAATTAATAACTTTTAAATTATTTATTTTTACCCCAAAAATAATTACCAGGAAGAATTTAATTATTTATTAATATTTTTTATTTTTTGTGTTTCTTTATTGTTTTTTTTTATTTTTAAAAATTTTAAAAAAATATTATTGATAAATCCTAAATGAGGTTGAACATAGCACATAAGTCCATAGGGCCACCTCAAAACTAGGGGATTGAGTATGACTGTTGTCATAGTGCAACCCAAAAAAAACATTAAGTAAATTATTAATTAATTATCCACATTAAATTAATTAAAAAGAACACAAAAATGAAGGAAAAAATAATTTTGGCTTGACGAGATGATTGATCCCGCTCCTACGTATTTCCTGCTTCGATGGGAAACTCAAAGCCACGTAGTTCTTGTAGAAAATATTTTATTTGTTGGTTTATTTTAAATTTTATGAAAAAAAGTTTTTATTTCATTTTATTTAACAAAAAGGTTTTTTTTTATATTTCATTTTTTATTATCGAAAACTCCTAAGTGAGATAGAACATGGCACAAACGTCCACAGAACGATCTTAGACCTAAGGGATTAAATGTGATACCTCTCACAAAGTAATCCTAAAATTATCTATAAAGAAATATTCTATTTTATTTAATTTATTGCTTACGAATTGAAAATTAAAGAAATAAAAATAAAGTTTGACTTCATATAAGTGTTTATAGCATTTTTTTTAACTTGGGCTAAGTGACCAGCCCACCAAGATACTCACATCAAGATCAATACCATATTTAGCCAAACAAGGCACTCAAACCAAACCCAAACACTACTAAAGAGAAGGTTAGGTCAGACTAAAAAAAACAAATATAAAATAAGAATAAAAATAAATAAATAAACAGAGAATAAAACAAAAGGAAAAGGAGAACCAAAACCTTCTAACAACAAAACAAACAGAGAACTTGCAGAGGCAAAACGCAGCAGAGCAAACAAGGAAGGAGGTGGTGGCTTGGGATCAAGACGCGGCAGTTCCGGCTCAGAGCGGCGGTGTGGTTCGCGTACGGTGGCAACTGATGGTGGCGCGGTGGTTCACGCGAGCAAGGATAGGTCCCTGGTTAAGAGGAGATCCGAACCAAATGGAGGAATATGAAGCAGCGCTGCACGACGGGTCTGAGGCGCTGCTCTCGGTGGGGACGCGGCAGATCGAGGCACTGATGCATCAGGTCTGGTCTGAGGCGGAGCGTGGTGGTCTTAGGTGGACGGAGTGGCGGCTGATGCAGGTTGGTATGGTTGCGTTCCGCCATCGTGGTGGTATGTATGGAGATGAGAATTGGGTGGTGGTGGTGTTTGGGGTTGTTAATGGCAAATGATGGAGACGGAGAAGAGGAAGATGGTGGAAAATTATGGCAAAGAGTGTGATATGAAAAACCAAAAGGAGAAAGAAAATGTAGAAGGAAAAGAAAAGGTGAAGGATCTGTGAATGAAATTGGAACGGATAGTGTAGAGGAAGAGAGGTAGCAGAGGCCAGCATATGACTGTGATAGAACAGTATGATGATAATCTGCGGTTTGGGGAAGAAGGCAATATGTTATGGTGGCTTGAGTGGGAAGATAGAGGCTACTGGTTTGGACTTAGCAGGTTATTTTTTTTTAATCAGAAAAGAGAAAGTGATGATTGAAGAGAAAGGGTACAGGAATGTCGTGTGAGCAGATGAAAAGTGTGATGAACAATGCGCAGATCCACCCTCCTTAACAATATGCCCCTATTGTGATTTTATAATGCCAATTCCTCCGATCCTGATCCTAAAATTCCGACAAGATTAAGATTGTTATCTGATCTTGTTCCTAAAAATCTGTCAAGATTAAGATTTCTATCTCTGATTCAAAATAGAATCAAATTCAAATTAAAGTATTTGCCAACTAAGATTCAAATTCAAAAATAAAGTGGTTGCTAGGGTTTGTTGGAGGAGGATGAAAAGGGTTTAACTGGCCTGACCCAATTAAAAATCTTTTTATTATATTTATTATTTTTATTTTCTTTACAATTTTTTATTTCTTTTTTTTTTTTTTTGAAATTTTTAGTGAAGACTAAAAGACCCAGTCAAAATGAAGTGTCCACACTATCCTTAGTCCAAATTAAGGGCCTTTGAATAAGCCTTCCAACAAGGTATCATATGCCTTAATTGGGCTTAAGATGAGTAAGTAAGGCCCATTTAAGTGAAGGAACATCATGGACTGCGCACTGATCTGTGCGAGAGAACTCGGGGCCCAATTTAGCCATGATTTTGGCCTAATTTGACAATTCTTGTGAAACCTGAAATTGTAGGTCTCTTCCTTATCTTTCTAGGGACAGCAAGATCACCAAAATCCGATATCTGTAACTCCAGTTATGCTCTGAGCAAGGCAACAAGGTCGGGATGAGTGAAAAATCCGAAAATTAACAATGTTTAACAATTAAGACCAATTCAGCCCAATAATGTAAAAGCAAAAACAATGATTATAAAAGTTGTCTAATTTCCGTCTCTCCCTGGCATGTGCGGCTGTAAACTGCTATTATGCTTGTTAAACCCGACCTATCCTTAGTCCAAATTAAGGGCCTCTGAATAAGCTTTCCAATAAGGTATCATTTGCCTTAATTGGGCTTAAGATGAGTAAGTTAGGCCCATTTAAGTGAAGAAACATCATGGACTACGCACTAATCCGTGCCAGAGAACTCGGGACCCAATTTAGACTTGATTTAGGCCTAATTTGACAATTCTTTTGAAACATGAAATTATAAGTCTCTTCATTATCTTTCTAGGGACATCAAGATCACCAAAATTCGATATTTGTAGCTCTAGTTATGCTCTGTGCAAGGTAACAAGGTCAGGATAAGTGAAAAATCCGAAAATTAACAATGTTTAGCAATTAAGCCCAATAATGTAAAAGCAAAAACAATGATTGTAAAAGTTGTCTAATTTCCGTCTCTCTTTGTCTTGTGCGGCTGTAAACTGCTATTTATGCTTATTAATCCTGACCTAACCCTAGACCAAATTAAGGGCCTCTGAGTAAGCTTTCTAACAAGGTATCATACGTCTTAATTGGGCTTAAGTTGAGTAAGTTAGGCCCATTTAAGTGAAAGAACATCATGGACATCGCACTAATCCGTACTAGAGAATTGGGGACCCAATTTAGCCTTGATTTTGGCCTAATTTGACATTTCTTGTGAAACTTGAAATTGTAGGTCTCTTCCTTATCTTTCTAAAGACATCAAGATCACCAATATCCGATATTTGTAGCTCTAGTTATGCTCTGAGCAAGGCAACAAGGTCAGGATGAGTGACAAATCCAAAAATTAACAATGTTTAGCAATTAAGCCCAAATAAACCCAATAATTTAAAAGCGAAAACAATGATTGTAAAAGTTGTCTAATTTTCGTCTCTCTCTGGCTTGTGCGGCTGTAAACTGCTATTTAGGCTTATTAATCCTGACCTAACCCTTGACCAAATTAAGGGCCTCTGAATAAGCTTTCAAAAAAGGTATCATATGCCTTAATTGGGATTAAGATGAGTAAGTTAGGCCCATTTAAGGGAAGGAATATCATGGACTGCACACTGATCCGCGCCAGAGAACTCGGAACCTAATTTAGCCTTGCTTTTGGGCTAATTTGACAATTTTTGTGAAACCTGAAATTGTAGGTCTCTTCCATACTTCCATACCTTTCTAGGGACAGCAAGATCACAAAAATCTAATATCTGTAGCTCTAGTTATGCTCTGTGCAAGGCAACAAGGTCAGGATGAGTGAAAAATCCGAAAGTTAACAATGTTTAGCAATTAAGCCCAATTAAGCTCAATAATGTAAAAGCAAAAACAATGATAGTAAAAACAATGATAGTAAGTTAGGCCCATTTAAGTGAAGGAACATCATTAACTGCGAACTAATCCGCGCTAGAGAATTTTTGACCCAATTTAGCCTTAATTTTGGCCTAATTTGACAATTCTTGTGAAACATGAAATTGTAGGTCTCTTCCTTATCTTTCTAGGGACAGCAAGATCACCAAAATCCGTTATCTGTAGCTCTTGTTATGCTTTGCACAAGGAAACAAGGTCAGGATGAGTGAAAAATCTAAAAATTAACAATGTTGAGAAATTAAGCCCAACTAAGCACAATAATGTAAAAGCAAAAACAATGATTGTAAAAGTTGTCTAATTTTCGTCTCTCTCTGACTTGTGCGGCTGTAAACTGTTATTTATGCTTATTAATCTTGACCTAACCCTAGACCAAATTAAGGGCCTCTGAATAAGCATTCCAACAAGGTATCATACGCCTTAATTGGGCTTAACATGAGTAAGTTAGGCCCATTTAAGTGAAGGAACATCATGGAGAGCGCACTGATCCGCGCAAGAGAACTCGGGACCCAATTTAGTTTTGATTTTTCCCTAATTTGACAATCCATGTGATACCTGAAATAGTAGGTTTCTTCCTTATCTTTCTAGGAACAGCAAGATCACCAAAATCCGATATCTGTAACTCCAGTTATGCTCTGCGCAAGGCAACAAGGTCAGGATGAGTGAAAATCCGAAAATTAACAATGTTTAGCAATTAAGCCCAATAATGTAAAAGCAAAAACAATGAGTGTAAAAGTTGTCTATGTTCCGTCTATCTCTGGCTTGTGCGGCTGTAAACTGCTATTTATGCTTATTAATCCTGACCTAACCCTAGACCAAATTAAGGGCCTCTGAATAAGCGTTCCAACAAGGTATCATATGCCTTAATTGGGCTTAAGATGAGTAAGTTAGGCCCATTTAAGTGAAGGAACATCGAGGACTGCGCACTGATACGCGCCAGAGAACTCGGGACCCAATTTAGCCTTTATTTTGGCCTAATTTGACAATGCTTGTAAACCTGAAATTGTAAGTCCCTTCCTTATCTTTCTAGGGACAACAAGATCACCAAAATCCGATATTTGTAGCTCTAGTTATGCTCTGCACAAGGCAACAAGGTCAATATGAATGAAAAATCCGAAAATTAATAAGGTTTAGCAAATAAGCCCAATTAAGCCCAATAATGTAAAAGCAAAAACAATGATTGTAAAAGTTATCTAATTTCCGTCTCTCTCTGGCTTGGGCTGCTGTAAACTGCAATTTATGCTTATTAATCCTGACCTAACCCAAGACCAAATTAAGGGCCTTGGAATAAGCTTTCCAACAAGGGATCATATGCCTTAATTGGGATTAAGTTGAGTAAGTTAGGCCCTTTTAAGTGGCGGAAAATCATGGACTGCGTACTGATCCGTGCAGGAGAACTCGGGACCTAATTTAGTCTTGATTTTTGCCTAATTTTACAATCCTCGTGAAACCTGAAATAGTAGGTTTCTTCCTTATCTTTCTAGGGACAGCAAGATCACCAAAATCCGATATTTGTAGCTCTAGTTATACTTTGCGCAAGGCAACAAGGTCAGGATGATTGAAAAATCCGAAAATTAACAATGTTTAGCAATTAAGCCCAATAATGTAAAAGCAAAAACAATGATTGTAAAAGTTGTCTAATTTCTGTTTCTCTCTGGCTTGTGCTGCTGTAAACTGCTATTTATGCTTATTAATCCTGACCTAACCCTATACCAAATTAAGGGCCTCTGACTAAGATTTCCAACAAGGTATCACATGCCTTAATTGGGCTTAAGATGTGTAAGTTAGGCCCATTTAATTGAAGGAACATCATGGACTGCGCACTGATCCGCGCCAGAGAACTCAGGACCCAATTTAGCCTTTATTTTGGCTTAATTTGACAATTTTTGTGAAACCTGAAATAGTAGGTCTCTTCCTTATCTTTCTAGGGACAGCAAGATCACCAAAATCCGATATCTGTAGCTCTAGTTATGCTTTGTGCAAGGCAACAAGGTTAGGATGAGTGAAAAATCCGAAAATTAACGATGTTTAGCAATTAAGCCCAATAATGTAAAAGCAAAAACAATGATTGTAAGAGTTGTCTAATTTTCGTCTCTCTCTGACTTGTGCGGCTGTAAACTATATTTATGCTTATTAATCCTGACCTAACCCTAGACCAAATTAAGGGCCTCTGAATAAGCTTTCCAACAATGCTCAATTGCCTTTATTGGGCTTAAGATGAGTAAGTTATGCTCATTTAAGTGAAGGAACATCATAGACTGCGCACTGAACCGCACCAGAGAACCTGGGACCCAATTTAGCCTTTACTTTGACCTAATTTGATAATTCTTGTGAAACCTGAAATTGTAGGTCTCTTCCTTATCTTTCTAGGGACAACAAGATCACCAAAATTCGATATCTGTAGCTTTAGTTATGCTCTGCGCAAGACAACAAGATATGATGAGTGAAAAATCCGAAAATTAACAATGTTTAGCAATTAAGCCCAATTAAGCCCAATAATGTAAAAGCAAAAACAATGATTGTAAAAGTTGTCTAATTTCCATCTCTCTCTGGCTTGTGCAGCTGTAAACTGCTATTTATGCATATTAATCTTGACCTTGTTAATGTGCTTCTTATGCTAGGATTACATGTTTTGGTTCTTTGAATAATATTTGTGATCTGTGATTTGTGAAAGAAATAGAGAGAGAGAGACACACACACACACACAGAGTGGTGGAGGTCGGATCTGGTGGGGGTGGCCAGTGGGGTGATGGTGGCCAATAGGGGTGACAGTTTGGCTGCTGAGGATATGTTGATGATGAGGGCAGTGGTGGACTTACGCCATATGGTGGTGGAAGAGGGGTGGAGATGGGGGTGGAAGAAGGGTGGGAATAAAGGAGGATAGAAATGTAATTTGAAAAAATATTATAAAAATTATTTATTTAACGTGTAATAATAGATATTTTGGTACAAGTGCTTCACCCTAGTCTATGCCATCCTGTTCTGCCTTGTTTATCTTGACCATCAAACGGTCCTAAGAGTACATTTAGTAAAACCTAAAGAAACAGTAGCAAATCTTTATCTATATATATAAAAGGGAGAAAGTCTAGGGTTTAACTGGTGTAACCCTAGGGGATAGTTTGGTAACTTCCTCTTGTGGTAAAATTGTAAATATAATCCTGACTTACAATTCAACTCATACTTTAAGTCCTTATTCCTTTTTTCTTTTCTTTTCTTTTTTGGTTACAAAAAAGTTTAGGTGGGTTAGGTTCCGGGGCTCACCAAGGTCAAGACATGCCTCACGGTTCAAAGAACGCTTACAAATGTACTTACATATTATCCACCAACGAAGTCCTCACATCAACAGTGGGATACGAACTCACGACCTTGTGGGTCATGAGCCGTATCCTTATCAACTAGAACATCTTCTTGGCCTTATTCCTTTTCTTAAAACAGAAGATATTCAACATCACAATATAAAACTAACAACTATTTTTACTAGTTACCAAAAAAAAAAAAACTATATACTGTTACTCATTTTTAGTACTAGTTTGTATTCTATTTTAGTATCACACCGCAAAATAATCACTCTTATATACTCTTGATGAATACTTTCCTCTCCATGAGTCACATGATTTTACCTATATTAAGCATCACTTTTTTAATATCTTGTTTTTAAAGAAAAGGGATCAACTTGCACTCACAAAAGTTTACACCTCTTACACTCCATATTAGCTATTGATCCAACTAACATCCAATGGCTCTGATTTATTGAGATTTGCTCCCACTTACTAAGTCACGTGAGCAGTGAGCTATCGTTTCTAACTTTCGTTTTCCCTGATGCATTTGCTTTCTCTCTCTTTTATCCAATTTCAGTTTACACAAGCGGTGCTTCTTCCTTCTCCTTGTGGCTGCTAATGGGCTCAGAAGCATCCCCGCGTCAAGAAACAAGGAATCTGAATCATCACTGTTTCTTTTTGAATTGAATCTAAATCTTTTATTAAATCAAATACATTGTCCTCATCCCACATCCCTTTCTGCGTTTTCTGTTTCTTAACCCAAAGTCAGCATTTTTTTTCCTCTTTCATTCTCATTGTGTTTGCTCAAATCTTCCTTGATGTTGTTTTTGGAACACTTTAGAGCAGATATTGGAAACCCTTCTAGAGTAAGGTTTAGCTAAATGATAACAAAATTACATACAGTAAGCGTAATAATGGGACAAATCAATCCAATTTTATGCCCAAAAACATTCATTTCCCTTTGAGGCATTTTCTCAAACACTTGATCCGCCAGAATGTCTTCAGCCGATGCTTTTGGGACAATAGCGTGAAACAGCGGCGTGCGACAAATGAATGCGTGACGAGAACTCCATTGGCTGTCATGCCATGGTTAGAGGTTGAAGAGAGTTCCATTGTGAGAGAGAAGAGAAGAAGCAAAGGTTCCATATACAAGCATATGGGGTTGATTGCAACGAGAGAGAAGCCAAGAAGGTTGCAGAGAGAAGAGAAAGGTTCGTCCTTGTAAATGCAGCGAGAGAGAAAGGTTGCAGATATAGAGAGAAGAAAGGCTCTAGTGAGTTAGTGTTTAAGTGATAAAAAGACAGCCATCAGATCTGAATTATTTGAATGGCTAGGATGAGGTGTATGATCCCTCCTCATTTTTAAAATGTTTTTTTCTTCATTTAATTATTTTCCTTTTTCAAATAAAGATTTCAAACTAATTGCTATTATTCATTATTTAAATTGGTATCTTTTAAAATTAGGTTAAAGTAATCTTTTGGTACTTATACGTGACACTGATTTTCAATTTGATCCCTATACATAAAAAGTTATCAATTTGGTCTTCATCATTGATCTTGGTTTTGATTTGGTCATATCACCATTGTCGATCCCTTTATAAGAGGGACCAAATTACAAATTATTATCACATATAGGGACCAAATTTAAAATAATTGTCATATGTAGGGACCGATTTCATTTTTTTGGTTGAATTAGTCCCTATATGTGACAATAATTTGCAATTTGGTCCTCTTATACAGGGACCAATTAGCGGTGATGACCAAATTGAAGACCAGTGTCACGTATAGGGACCAAATTAATAACTTTTTACGTATAAGGACCAAATTAAAAATCAGTATCACATATAGGGACCAAAAAATTAGTTTAGACTTAAAATTATTTGAAACACTAATCTAACTTACTTTAGGAAAACAGGGTTCTTCTACTGCACATGTCAGTTTTTTACACATCATTTCAAACTTCAGTAACTTTCCATCTTTCCCTTTCTATCAGGAGCGTGCTAAACGGACAACTTTTTTTAGACAACATACAAGACATTGCTACAGTAGTATCACTGTAGTAGTATTTTTTTAAAAATTTTTTTTTACCTTTTTAAAAAATAAAAATTTTATTTTTAAAAAAACTCATTCATCATATAATGAATTGAATTCATCAGATATTTATACATGATTCACCAGATATTTGCACATACTTCACCAAAAAATTTATTTATAAAAAAAACTCATTCACCAGATATTTACACATACTTAACAAAAATATTTATTTATAAAAAAAAAACATATTCACCAAATAATGAACTGAATTCACCAGATATTTATACCTGATTCACCATATATTTGCACATACTTGACCAAAAAATTTATTTCTCAAAAAAACTCATTCACCAGATAATGAACTGAATTCACCAGATATTTATACCTGATTCACCAGATATTTGCACATACTTAACCAAAAAAATTATTTCAAAAAAAAAACGCATTCACCAGATAATGAATTGAATTTACCAGATATTTGTACCCGATTCACCAGATATTTACACATACTTAACCAACAAAATTTATTTATAAAAAAAACACATTCACCATATAATCAACTGAATTCACCAGATATTTATACCCGATTCACCATATATTTGCACATACTTAACCACAATTTATTTATCAAAAAAACCTATTCACCATATAATGAACTGAATTCACCAGATATTTATACCAGATTCACCGTATATTTGCACATACTTAATCAAAAAAATTATTTCTAAAAAAATCCATTCACCAGATAATGAACCGAATTCACCAGATATTTATACCTGATTCCCCAGATATTGACACATTCTTAATAAAAAAATTATTTATAAAAAAAATTAAATTTTTTTTTAAAAAAATCGCTACAATATCATACAATACAGTATATTATACGATACTGTTCACACGGTGTCAAACCGTATGGTGTAAAAAAATTGTGTCTGTTTAGTATTTTTCTTCTATCAGAGGAACAATTTTTAACACATTGTTTTAAATTTCAAATTTCTTTAACTTCTACCTTACAACACTTTCATCTTTCTCTTTCTCTCGGGCTCTTTCACAACCGCTAACTCTATCCTCTCTTTCCCTCCCTCTTTCTTTCCTTGCTTCAATTTTTCCTTTATTTTATTTTTTTAACTTTTTAAATTCAAGCATCGTTTCCTCTATCTCACCCAACCACTTCCACCGATTTTGATCCTGATTCCCTCAACAAAATAATCAAAGTTATCAAACATATATCCACTTCTCCCCACTGCATAAAGGTCTGAAATTTGCCTTTTTCTTATTTTTAAATTTATTATTACAATTATTATTCAAATTCTACATGATTTACTCCACTCATCTTCTATGATTTTGCTTCCAACTTGACATGCCCATGTTCTTATTATTTGTTTCTGATAATTAGTTTCTGTCCCTGTATCTTTTTCTCTACAAGTTGTCTCCTTAACTGTTATATATTTGAAAAATTATGGAATTTTCGAACAATCTTTGGGAAAATTTGTTTCATGTCCTTGTATCTTTTTCTCCTCTCGCACGTCACTCTCGAACGACAATCCTCAGTCGATTCCATTATGAATGCTGCTTAAGTGGGTAAAATTGCTTCCTAACGTGAATCTTTCAAAATCACGGTTAATACTTTTGAATTAATTAAATTTCTCTTCTTCTTTTTCTTTGGTTGGTTACTTAATAACCGCCACTTCTGAAAAAATGGCACAATACACAAATTTTACTCATTTGTCATATCTCTTGAAGCATTTTGTGTGCTCTTCAACAGGTCAGACTTCAAGTAAATAATCTGCACCTTCTTCAAAGAGTCAACAGCCAACAGGTCACTCTGCTTCATTCTTTATTTTTATGCTATGTTTTCTATGGACATTATATTGTCAGTTCTTTATTTTGAGTTTCAGCAGTTTTCTATCCGATCACATGTTTACGGTTGAACATGCATATAAGTAATAAATTATTATATTATATTGCAATATCCAAATGAAAATCCTTTAATCTTCTCTTCATTACGTACCTGTTGATGCAGATTCTTTCCACCTTTCCTTACAAGAGTCCAAAGCCATATCAACTCCTCTTACATTGGGTGAAATTACTTGCTATTGTGCATCTTTGAAAATTCACAGGTAAATACATTGATAACTTTCATCCACAATAATGTTGTAATCCCTTTGGTAATATGCTATCATTCTTTTCCACACTTCTTTCTTCTGCCCATCACTTTTTTTCCTGAATTTCTAGAAGTTTGTTATCCACATCAGTATATGCTATTGCTCTGCCTCACACCCAACCAAAGGACAACAGTTATCCTTGTGTCATCTCTACTCATTACTGATATGTTTCCTTTGTTCCCAAATTTTCACATATTTAGTATATATACAACTCTTGACTCTTATAATATATGATAGTAGCGTACATAGTTTACTATACTCTAGGCATATTTACTTTTGATTGTTAAGACTCCTTTTAAATATGATATATTAATCGACAATTTTTTTTTATAGCTTGCCTTTCAATTCATGACATACCCCTACGTTCTTCAAAGTCTAGGTCACCATTACATTTATAATTAAACTTATTAGTTTTACTTAGTTTTAAGTATATAAAAGTTTACTTTCAGCTTCAGCTGTTTGCAGCATTAGCAACAGCTCAGAGTTGTTACTCCGTCGTCACCATGCATGCAAGGGGATTATATAGAATGTCACAGAAGAGATTATGGCTATCGCCTTGATCACTTGAGCATAGCTCAAGAAAGAGGCGCGTGCTGTTCACAAGCGCTCTCAAATGACCCAGAAGGCTATCAGTA
The DNA here is from genome assembly GCA_030762895.1 of Sophora flavescens. NCBI lineage: Eukaryota > Viridiplantae > Streptophyta > Magnoliopsida > Fabales > Fabaceae > Sophora > Sophora flavescens. The sequence continues at coordinate 157,646,999 of CM061067.1, read as the reverse complement.
TTAAGGGCAAGATGATTGCAAAGAAAAATTATGCAGAAAAGGCACAGATGAAGAAGACTTTGGCCATGCATGAAGAATCGACATATAGGCGCAAGGCTGATGATAATTTTCAAGATGGAGCTGTTCCTGCATATCTTCTGGATCGTGAGAATACGACCAGAGCAAAGGTTCTCAGCAACACCATTAAGCAAAAGAGGAATGAGAAGGCTGGGAAATGGGATGTTCCTCTACCTAAGGTACGTCCTGTGACCAAAGTATGAGCGGTTCATCCGTCCTTCAGGATTGCGGTTCACTAAAGCTCATGTGCCACTCATCCAGAACTTAAATGCACTTTCAATCTAGAAATAATTGGAGTGAAGAAAAATCCTAATGGCCCTATGTACACCTCCCTTGGTGTCATGACTAAGGGAACTATAATTGAGGTGAATGTTAGCGAACTTGGTCTGGTCACACCTGCGGGGAAAGGTGAATGGGGTAAATATGCCCAAGTTACCAATAACCCAGAAAATGATGGTTGTATTAATGCAGTTTTGCTCGTTTAAGATTATAATCATATATCAAGGATTGGAGTTCCAACTTGACTTCAAAAGCAGTGGTCAAGTCCCTGCTATGATGTTTGCGTTGTTATCTGTATGACGATGAGACTGTCTCCATCCTCAATGTTTAAAGGAAAGTTGTACCGTCTTTGCGGGTACCTAAGATTTTGTCCTGGAAAATATCTATATGCCCCAACATTTTAGGTAGTTGCTACATTGCCACTTATTGCCAAACTTCAAGGATGAACCTATCTTTAAAAGAATTTTGGACATTCCGAATTGTTAATTTTCAAGTCTTAACAAACATACATTTTGAAAAATATATATATACGTAACTGACTATATAAAAATATTATACCGATTTTTCCAAATCTTTTAAAGGATGTCACGTAAAGTTAGCTCCATTGAGGAGATCAATGATATCAAAGAGACGTGGAAATCTGAAGTAAGGATAATGCATCTCTGGTATGTTCAAAAATCAGTAATAGTAAGTACCATCGAAATGTTGTTCATTGACAAACAGGTATTATGTTTCCTATGTTGTGGAACAAATTTTATTTATATTTCCCTTTTTCATTGATTTGCATCGTTTCTGATTTTTAATTTATTTATTTATTCAAGGGAGATAAGATACATGCAGTGGTTAAAAATTCTTATTTGGATAAATGGAAAAATGATCTTCAAGAGGGAAAGACTTGCATTGTCCAAAATCTTGAAGTAAAAATCAATGACGGCCAATACAAGACTTGTAGGCATCGTTAATTACAAATTGTTCTTCACAGAGGCAACAATTGTTAGACCACATGATCTACCCACGATTCCAATATATCTGTACAATTTCACTACTTTTGAAGATATCATTAGTGGTCATGCTACGGAGGATGTGTTAATAGGTAGTTGGCTACATAATGCAGTATACACTATCAGTTCTATGAATAAGTAAATCATTCATATTTTTCATTTTAACAGATTAAGGTTATAATATTGTGTGTATCCTTTTTTTTTTTTAAATAAAGGCTATGGCTTGCAGAGGCATCACTAAAGCAGAAGGCATCCCAACTATGTTGGCACCCCAACTACTAACAATCATCTGCCACAAGCCAACATAAAATATATAGAAAAAAGTAATACAAGGAAAACATGGGGGGGGCATAAAACCAAACCCATGAGAGAAACAATAAACTGAACCTATAATCAGGCAAGCCAATACAATTACGGAGAGACTCCTCTCTAATAAAGTCAGGCACCATGTCCCACCAGGTGGAACAATGGGAAGCCACTCCATAGTTAGCTAAACCATCTGCACATCTATTTCCTTCCCTGTAGATGTGGGTCACCCGGAACGACATGCTTCTACAGAGGACTCTACAATTTTCCCATCCGTTGTCACGATTTGCCATGGTACTTTCTGTTAAGGGTAAAAGCCTCTACCACTATTTTTGAGTCTCACTCGAGCCACGAAAGACCAACCCTTTTGGGACGCAGTTTCAACTCCCATCATTGCTGCTACCAATGCACATGGAGAGCGAGACTACGCCCGAGGAACTCGGAGAAACAACCCGGGGACTCTTCCATCGGAGTCTCTAAAGATGCCACCCGCGGACATACCCTGGATAGCCTTTAGCTGATCCATCGGTGTTGCATTTTATCCATCCTATGGGAGGAGGCAACCATCCACTTGCTTAATACAATCGGCCCTAGGAGCATGGCAAGCCACGAGAGAAGAACTTTATCACCTTGAAGTCGTCCATAGAGTAAGTTCTTTGTCCCTTTAGACAATGAGCCAAAAAGGTGAGTATACGCCATGATGAGGTCTGGTTGCATGCCTGTAAGATAGCACCTTGTTTCGAATTTGATACTATTCTCGCACAACCAAATAACAGAGAAAGTGTTAACGATAGCAGCCAAGACTATATCCCTGGCTTGGCTACTCACCAATCTACCCAAGAGATCCAGCAGACAAACAACAGAGGCTGAGTTTAGGTCACAATTCAACGCTCCTCCCAGTCACGTCCAAAGCATGGATGAGAAGCTGCAACGAAGGAAGACATGATCAGCCGTCTCTTCAGAAGCATAACACAAAGGGCAGATAGAAACGATGACACAACCCCTAGCTATAAGGTTATCATCCGTTGGCATTTTGGAGTACATCAGCCTCCAAACTACGAAGGACTTAGAAGGAGGGAGGAAGCTCTTCCAGATGAGATTGCACCAATTAAGGGTGTTGGAAGGAGGGTTCAGGAACCGATAGGCTTCCTTGAGAGTCAAGTTACCCGCATCTAAAGAACACCAAACCTTCTGATCTCTACCAGCTTCAACCGGGATGATTACTCTCTTCATCTCATGCAGGAGGGCAGGGAATCTAGCATGCATCTCCAGAGGGAGGTGCCATTGGCCCTCGATGATGAAGTCTGAAGCCCTAGCAGACAGTAGGTGCTGCATGGTAGGAGGAATGCCAAGAAGATCAACCACAGACAATGCATCTGTTAGCCAGCTATCTCTCCAGAAATTAATCTCATCCCCCTTCCCAAGGATCCATGAGGAGTTATGCTTGATTAAACCAAAGTATCCTCTAATGCCCGGCCAGATGGAGGATCTGACAAAGGAAGCCAACGGCACACCCCTTCTAAAGAACCTGGATCTGCAGAGGACAGCCCAGTCTTCATTCGAAGAGGAGACCTTCCAACTCAGCTTTAACATGGCTGCCTCATTAACCGATCTTGCTGATCTGAGGCCTAAGCCACCTTCAGCTAATGGCTTACACAGCTTACTCCAGGCAACAGTTACAATTTTCCTAGAGTGAGTGCAACCAGACCAAATGAAGTTCCTCAACCATCTATCAATGGTCTTTAGCAAAGCAATAGGCCAACTATAAACTTGGAAACTGTACAGCAACATGCCTTCAATCACTGACTTTACCAGTTCTAATCTGCCCATAATCGACAGCAAGGAGCCCTTCCATGCTGATAGTTTGGCTTTAACCCTATCAGCAATTGGCTGCAAGTGAATCACTTTGGGTTTGCCCTTGAAGACTGGAACACCCAGATAAAATAAGGGAAGCTGACCTTGTGTGAAGCCAAGAATATCCTTAATTACCACTAACCTTCTAGGAGCAATGGCTCCAGCATAAAACTTGCACTTGTCCAGACTCAACTGCTGGCCAGAGGTCTCAGCATATCTGTTAAAAAGGTTCATTAGGTTTCACAGGCCTCTTTTGTTCCCCTTGCAGAAGACCCGATGTGTCATCGGCGTAGAAGACATGAGAAGGAGGCATGCGGTTTCTAGGGCCCGCCATGTGGTGCGGTTTCCCGGCTTCCATTAAAGAGGAGATACTCCTACTAAGCACCTCTTGACCAAACAAAAGAGGAGAGGGGACAAAGGATCACCCCCGGCGCACCCTCTCTTACAGTCAATATAACCCACCTGAATGGCCATTCACAAGGAAGGAGAGCCTTGCAGATTTCAGAATAGTATGCACCCGGTTCACGAGAAAACTTCATGGAAACCAAAGGCTTTCAGAACTCTCAACAGGAAGTCCCAATCCAGGGTGTCAAAGGCTTTCTTTATGTCAAACTTGAGGGCTAGGTTCCCCCAAAAAGATTTGATGTCTAGCATGTTAATCGCCTCAGAAGCTAGACAAACGCAATCAGAAATGTGCCTGTCCTTTACAAAGCCCCGCTGCTGTGTCGAGATCACCTTAGGAGCAATGGAAGATAACCTATCCGCCAGCACTTTGGTGATGATTTTAAATTGGAAATTTGCCAAGGCAATTGGCCTGTAGTCACCAATGCAGTCAACCTCTGGAAACTTGGGAATTGTGTGTATCCATATTATGAAAATATTTTGTTATATAACTTCAAATACTATAGTGGTAGAACACTCAATTGTACGCTATGGGAGCATATGCCACTCAATTATTATCTATCTTGGACAAATGTGAACCTGGTCATTGTCACAACCAAAAATTACGACGATGACGGTGATAAAAAGAAATTTTATGGAAAGGTAGAGTCGTCACCAATTTTATTTAATTTAGGAAAAATGGGAAAACCTTTAAAAAATGGTCTTTGAAACCAAGTCGAGTTCGGGAGTCGGTTACGAGTAGGGAAGGTATTAAGCACCCTACATCACCCATCCTACGAATGGTACCTTGAATTAATTGTGCAAAATTAATTAATTTATTTTTACCCCAAAAATATCTATGAGGAAGGATTTATTTATTTACTAATATTTTCTTTATTTTTATGTTTCTTTATTGGTTTTTTTTTTACATTTAAATTTTTTTAAAAAAATATTATTGATAAATCCTAAATGAGGTTGAACATGGCACATAAGTCCGTAGGGCAACCTTAAAGCTAGGGGATTGAGCATGACGCTTGTCATAGAGCAACCCAAAAACATTAAATAAATTATTAATTAATTATCCACATTAAATAAATTAAAAAGAACACAAAAATAAAAGAAAATTTAATTTTGGATTGACGAGATGATTAATCCCGCTCCTACGTATCCCCTGCTTCGATGGGAAACTCAAAGCCACGTAGTTCTTGTAGAAAACGTTTTATTTGTTGATTGATTTTAATTTTTATGAAAAGTCATATATATATATATTATTTTTTATTGCATAATTTTTAAATATTCCTAAGCGAGATAGAACGTGGCACATGCTTCCATAGAGCTATCCTGAATCTAGGGAATTGAGTATGATGCCTCTCACAAAACAATCCCAAAATAATGATTTTCTAATATCATAAAATATTTTCATAAGCTTGGGCCACAAACTAACCCAGTAGCCCAACGATTCATTAGGTTAATTCTGCCACATAACCAAATGAATAAGAAATAATAAATATAATGAAAGAGACTAAAAAGTAAACACAATGCATCTGGACACACAACAAAGGCAGAAACGTTGGGAGTTATGGAGGGAGGAAAATAAAAAAAACAACAGAAGACCTTTGTCCCTGCTTCTGAGCACAAAACAGCAAAACGAAAAGGAGGGAGCAGTGAGTTTGTGAATGCCTGACAATGGTTGCCGGTGGTACGGGTTACCGGTTCTTGTGGTAGCGTGGTGGTACTGGTCTGAAAAGTGGTCTTCTTCCTATGAACCCGTAAACGCAGATCATCAATGGAGTGTGTAGAAACACAAAGAAACAGTGATGCAGAGGGCGTGAAACGGTGCGACAGATGCGAACACGTGCGGCGGAAAGGGGTAGCTGGGTGGTGGCGACGTCAATATTCTGGTGCTTCTGGTTCCGTTAATCGTGGTGGTCGGAGCGAGAGGTGTTGCGTGCAGACAACGGCTGGTGCGAAGGCGGAGCTTGGAAGATGAGAGGTGGGGCAGCGGTGGTGGCTAGTCGAAGCCCAATGAACGGAGGTTCTGGTATGGTGCCGCTTTGCTATGCGGATGGGTGGCGGCTCTTGCGGCTAAGATACTTGGACTTGTTCACAACTGTTGCGAAGTGGTGGCGGCGTGATGATTCAGCAAGGTGGAAAGAGAGGAGTGGAGTTTTGAGAGAGATGAGATGAAGAAGGAGAGAGTTGAGAGTAAAAGTGTGTGTCTGATAGAAAAAAAATGAAGGCCAAGTTAAAAGCAAGAAAGAATAATAAAAAATGAGGGGAGGACGTGTTTTTTTGTAACTAGGAAGAAAGGAACGAATTTTCTCCTGCCCTTTTTCTTTTTCTATAACTCTGTTGTGATTTTTATAATGTCAATTCCTCCAATCTTGATCCTAAAATTCCGCCTAGATTTAAGATTGATATCTGATCTTGTTCCTAAAAATCTGCCAAGATTGAGATTTCTATCTCTGATTCAAAATAAAGTGGTTGCTAGGGTTTGTTGGAAGAGGATGAAATGGGTTTAAAAAATCATTTTATTATTTTTATTTTATTTTCAAATTCTTTATTTTATTATTTTTTGAAATTTTTAGTGAAGACTAAAAGACCCAGTCAAAATGGGGTGTTCACAGTTGCCCCTCTTTACTTGTTCATTACTAGAATACATGAAAAAATAACTATTTTTCATGTGAGAGTAGTAAGGAACTAGTAAAGAAAATGAACTCACATTTTAGCCGGGATGGGAAACAGGCTGGAGAAAATTAAGTTTTAGAGCTTGGAAAATAAAAACGATTGTGGGCCTCAGATCCCGAAATACAGTGGACCTCAGATCCCAAATTAGCATTGAGCCTCAGAGCTCGAAGATAAATTTGTAGCGGGCCTCAGATCCCAAAAATAAATTTGCAGTGAGCCTCAGAGCTCGAAAAATAAATTGCAGTGGGCCTTGGATCCCAAATATAAAATTAGTAGTGAGCCTCAGCTCGGAAAATAAATTTGCAGCGGGCCTCAGATCCCAAAAATAAATTTGCAGTGAGCCTCAGTTCTCGAAAAAATAAATTGCAGTGGGCCTCAGATCCCAAATATAAAATTAACAGTGAGCCTAAGAGCTCGAAAAATACATTTGCAGCGGGCCTCAGATCCCGAATATAAAATTAGTAGTGAGCCTCAGAGCTCGAAAAAATAAATTTGCAGCGGGGCTCAGTTCCCAAAAATAAATTTGCAATGAGCCTCAGAGCTCGAAAAATAAATTGCAGCGGGCCTCAGATCCCAAATATAAAATTAGTAGTGAGCCTCAGAACTCGAAAAATAAATTTGCAGCGGGCCTCAGATCCCAAAAATAAATTTGCAGTGAGCCTTAGAGCTCAAAAAATAAATTACAGTGGGCCTCAGATCCCAAATATAAAATTAGTAGTGAGCCTCAGAGCTCGAAAAATAAATTTGCAGCGGGCCTCAGATCCCAAAAGTAAATTTGCGTGAGCCTTGGAGCTCGAAAAATAAATTGCAGTGGGCCTCGGATCTCAGAAATAAAATGATGGTAATTTGGTTTCTCTTAAAAAAACTTTCTTTACCTTTGTCTCAATTTCAACTGAACCACACGCTCCATTAAAAGACTTCGACCAATCAAACCCTTGTTTATCAACAGCTCTGAGTTAGGATCTTTCGGTTAGAGGGGCTTCTTTTCAAAACGGTAGAGTGATTATTTCCTTCAAGACTAGGACTCATGGAGACTTTCATTATTGCTTTTCTTTTCTCCTCATTATGCACCGTTATCTCCCTTATTGACTTTAAAATGCTGGGCTTTCTTTGGTTCAAACCATTCGTTGAAGTAACCATTAGAATTATCCAATCATACCGTTAAACTTAAATTTACTTCAATTGAGACATGATTTCAATGCGCAAACATGATTTAAGCGTAATAGGGAAAAATGGATGAATAAAATCCTTGCCTTAATATGAGAATTTATATTGCACACAAGGAAATTGGAAAGAAAAAGGGGAAATACAAAGGGGTATATGGGAATTGTATCAAAAAGGATAATGGAACGAAAGAAAACCGCATAAAAATTTGCCCCAGTATTGGTTCCTTGATCCTCTTAACTGATTCCCAACAACTGTTTGACGTTGCAGATCCTGGTCTCAGCTTCCACATACATCCTTTCATTAACATTTCAATGATTTTCTTTGCCCCATTGTAGCCGATCCACGACACAAAATTGCCCCAGTGTAGCAAGTCATGAGCAAAATTGCCCCAGTGTGGTGAATATTATGACATCGCTTAAACTGCCCTTGCAGGTTTTCAGCCTAAGATTCAGCTTCTTTGTCCTAATTTTTGCTTAGGTCGCCCTTTCGGGTTTTCAACCTAACGGACTTCTCTCTCTCTTTCTCTCTTTCTCTCTTTTTTTATTATTTTTTAATGCCCTAACTTTTGCTTAGGCCTCCCTCGCGGGTTTTCGACCTAACGGACTTCTTTTTATTTTATTTTATTTATGCCCTAACTTTTGCTTAGGTCGCCCTTGCGGGTTTTCAACCTAATGGGCTCTCCCTTTCTTTTTTCTTTCTTTTTTATCAGGCATAGAAATTTTTCACGGCATCAGAGTTTACAGGTCTCGGTAGCTCTCGCCCGTTTTCATCTGTTAGGACCAAGGCTCCGCCTGAGTATGCCTGCTTTACTATATATGGCCCTTCATAATTGGGTGCCAATTTTCCTCGGGCATCTTCTTGGTTGGGAAGTATTTTCTTTAACACCAAATCACCTGGTTGAAACTCTCTATGACGGACTTTCTTATTAAAGGCTTTAGCCATTCTTCTCTGATATAGTTGTCCATGACAAAGGGCTACCAGTCTTTTTTCCTCAATCATGTTTAACTGATCGTATCGAGCTTTCACCCATTCTGATTCTTCCAAGTCAGCTTCCATCAGCACTCTTAATGAAGGGATTTCAACTTCTATAGGAGAAACAGCTTCCATTCCATACACCAATGAGAAAGGCGTTGCCCGATGATTTGATCGTATATTGGTAAGATACGCGTGCAAAGCGTATGGCAACATTTCATGCCAATCCTTATAATTTACGACCATTTTAGCAACAATTTTCTTGACATTCTTGTTGGCCTCTTCTACCGCCCCGTCATCTGAGGTCTATATGGGGTGGAATTATGTGCTTGATTTTAAAAGTCTCTAATAACTTCTTTACATCCGCCCCATTAAGATTGGCAGCATTATCTGTAATGATTCTTTCTGGTATTCCATAGCGACAAACAATATCTCTTTTTAGGAACTTGGTAAACACCTTTTGAGTTATATTGGCATATGATGCTGCTTATACCCACTTAGTGAAGTAATCTATTGCAACCAGGATGAAGCGATGTTCGTTTGAAGCCTTGGGATTGATTGGTCCAATGACGTCTATTCCTCACATAGAAAATGGCCATGGAGACACCAGATTGTGTAGTTGGAATGGTGGAGCTTTGATCTGATCTGCATATATTTGGCATTTACGGCATTTTCGGACATACTCCAGACAATCGGCTTCCATTGTTAGCCAATAGTGACCATTTCGTAGGATCTTGCGTGCCATCATGTGACCATTGGCATGTGTTCCACATATCCCTTCGTGAACTTCTGTCATGATAGTTCGAGCTTCACGAGCATCAACACATCTTATGAGGACCCCATCATAGTTCCTCTTATATAGAATATCGCCATCTAAGTAAAAGGACATTGATAATCTACGAATCGTCCTCTTGTTTACTTCATTTGCTCCAGCTGGGTACGTTCTACTCTTCATATATTGCTTGATGTCGTAATACCAAGGATTACCATCGAGCTCTTCTTCCACATGTGCACAGTATGCTGGCTCATCTTGTACCTTCACTTGAATAGTCTGGACGGTGGTATGGAGACCCAGCTTGGTCATAGCGGCTAATGTGGCTAAAGCATCCGCAAATTGATTCTTGTCTCGAGTCAAGTGCGAGAAAGTAATCTCATCAAACTTCGCAACTAACTGAGTCAAGTATTTCTGATACGGGATAAGCTTGGGATCTTTAGTTTGCCATTCTCCGTTGACTTGATAAATGATTAAGGCTGCATCTCCAAAGACCTTTAGCTGTTTTATTCCAAGACCAATTGCTGCTTGTAATCCACTTGCACATGCTTCATACTCAGCAATATTGTTGGTGCATTCAAATTCGAGCTTAACAGCCACTGGGTATTGGTTGCCATCCGGAGAGACAACCACTGCTCCTATGCCGCTTCCATGCATATTAACTGCTCCATCAAAATACATCTTCCACATATCATCTTCCTGTTTCTCCTTCTTCTAATGACAGTATCTCTCCATCAGGGAACTCGGATATAATTGGTTGTCCTCCCTCAAGAGGGTTTTCAGCTAAGTGATCAGCAATTGCGCTCCCCTTAACGGATTTCCGGGTCATATACTTAATATCGAATTCTGATAATATCATTTGCCACTTTGAGACCCATAATGATATGTGAGGACTTTCAAAGATGTACTTCAAAGGGTCCATTCGAGAGATTAACCAAGTGGTGTAGTATAACATGTATTGCCTAAGTCTCTTGGAGGTCCATACCAATGCACAACAAGTCTTCTCAATTGCCATGTATCGGACTTCGCAGTCATTAAACTTCTTGCTCAGATAGTAAATTGCATGTTCTCTCTTGCCAAACTCATTATGTTGCCCCAACATTGCTCCCATTGAGGTTAGGAGGATCGTGAGATACAGTATCAAAGGACGACCTTGAGTGGGTGGCACCAACACTGGTGGGTTTAATAGGTATACCTTTATTTTGTCAAAGGCTTCCTGACATTCCACATTCCATCTCCCCGGATTATTCTTCTTTAATAGCTTAAAAATAGGCTCACACGTGCTTGTCAAGTTAGCAATGAATCGGGCAATGTAATTTAATCTCCCTAGAAAACCCCTTACTTCTCGTTCATTCTTGGGATTTGGCATGTCCCTGATCGCCTTTGCCTTTTTGGGCTGCACTTGTATTCCTTCCCTGTTGACCACAAAACCCAACAATTTCCCAGTTGAGGCTCCAAACACACATTTTGTGGGATTGAGTCTCAGATTGCACTTCCTTAATCTCTCAAATAACTTATGCAAAAATGCTACAAGACTTTCCCCTTCCTTAGACTTAGCCACTATGTCATCCACGTATACCTCTATTTCTTTGTGCATCATATCATGGAACAATGTTACCATCGCACGCTGGTAGGTAGCTCCGGCATTCTTCAGCCCAAAAGGCATTACTCTGTAACAAAAAGTTCCCCAAGGGGTGATGAAAGTCGTATTCTCTTTGTCATCGACGTCCATGAGAATCTGATTGTATCCTGAATACCCATCCATGAAGGAGAATCTGTGGTTCCTTGCTATGTTGTCTACGAGGACATCAATATGAGGCAATGGGAAGTCATCCTTCGGACTTGCTTTGTTCAGATCTCTGTAATCCACACACATTCTTACTTTTCCATCCTTCTTGGGTACTGGTACGATATTAGCAACCCACTATGGGTGTCTCGAGACTTCCACAAACCCAGCTTCTAACTGCTTAGTTACCGCTTCTTTGATCTTTAGTGACATATCTGGATGCATCCTCCTCAACCTTTGTTTCTTCACCACCGTATCTGGGTACAGTGGGATTTTATGTGATGCTATCTCTGGATCCAATCCTGAAATATCTTTGTAGGACCATGCAAACACATCAAGGTACTCCTTAAATAGCACGACCATTTCTGCACGTTCTGGATTATCCACTATTTTCAACTCCTTCTTGTCTTCCCCAGTCCCCATATTAATCACTTCTATAACTTCATCATTTGAAGTGAACCCATTTTATGAGTGCTCTATTGACTTTGTAAATTCCTCAATGCCTTCTTCTTCCTCACTAATCCCAGAATCGTCTTCGTCAATAGCCGCAAGGGAATCAGTAAATGAGGTTTCAAGGTTCCTTTTGTGAGACAAACCTTCGATGGTGGTGAGGTTCCTGAAGATGTTTGAAACAAGAGAAATATAGGGAAGGATATTATTGAAGAAATGAAACGCAATTGATATAAGATAAAGGGTAGAGAAAGGAAGACACTGAGAAAAATGCTGAAAAATCATACCAACTCATTTTATTCATTTCTTAACTAAAGTAAACATCAGTTTATACGAGATACAAAAAGGTAATTACTTCATGGAAATAACATCAACAAATGGTTCAGACTGCCAATTGCCAAGGACCTCATTGTCAGCAGAGAGATAAATAACAGGGTTTCTTGCTTGCTCCTCTTCAAGTGCACTGATAGTGAAACGAGGGGAAGTCAACTTTTTTGGCGAGATCACTTCAGTTGATGTTAAGAAAGTATCTGTCAAGTGGGGGATATAATTAAATTCCTTTCTTTCTTCTTTCTTGCCTCTGAGAGTCAGGTACTTCATATTTTCTGCTAGAGAAGGATTGTACCCTAGTCCATGTCTTCCATCTCTTTTAATTGCTGCAATCGGTTGAGGGATCCCTTGGAGGCTTGCCCCTAGGCCTCTTCCCTTCTGATACTCGTTCCTTTCTATTATACAGACTGCCACTTCATTCACATTTTGTATTGGCAGCTCCTCCTTGTTGCTCTATGGCTTCAGGATTTCAAAAATACGTAGGGAATCATCCTCGACTTGCTCTGTACTTTCTACGTATGGTACCGAAACAGGCTTTGAAAGCATGATTTCCTCTTCACCGCGGATGATAATTACAGCCCCATCCTGAACATATTTCAGACACTGATGCAATGTTGATGGAACAACACCAGCTTCATGAATCCAAGGCCTTCCTAGGAGCATAGTATAAGCTGGCTGGATATCCATGACTTGAAAGAGAACACTAAAACAACTAGGCCCTACTTCGAGGGGCAGAGTTATTTCCCCTAAGATCCCTCTTGCTGTCCCATCAAAGGCTCGCACAACCATCTCTTGGGGTGTCAAATCCGTCAAGTCTATGTTTAGCTGCTCTAGAGTGGACAACGGAATCACATTCAATGCCGAGCCACCATCTATAAGCACCTTCGCAATCACAAATCCTTTGCACCTTAGGGTAATGTGGAGTGCCTTAGGACTACCTCTAAACTTCAAAAACACCTCATCTTCCGAGAAATTGATCATGTTGATCCGCCTCACCGGATCCACCATGTTTACTACATTCTCTGGCGTGACGTCGCGATTAACATAAGCTTCATTCAACACTTTCAATAATGCCTTACGATGCATCTCTGATGTGAGGACAAGCGACAAAAGGGATATTCTTGTCGGTGTTTTCTTCAACTTCTCCATCACATCGTATTCGCTTTGCTTCATGATCTTCAGGAACTCTTCTTCTTCTTCTTCCTTCTCTTTTCCTTCATCTTTGGTATTCTTCCTTGCTTCTTCTTCTACCGGGTCGTAGTATCGCCCACTCTTTATGATGCCTCCAATTCTCACAACATTAGTAACCTGGGCCTTCGAAGTTTCTCCTGCCCCTCCTACTAGCTCAACTTTCTGTTCATAATCCCATGGTACAGCGTGTGTATCGTTATAAGCAAAAGGAGTTGGCTTTTTTACCTTTACAATCACTTTTTCTGGCGCTGGTGCATCATTCATAGGTGGTATCCGAAGCACAACCTTTTCAACCACATTAACTTCTTCAGTCGTACCTCGCCTAGCTTGGATCACCCCCAAGGTAAGTAATCCTTGGCCTCGGACCTTAAACTCCTAACAAGTTTCGATATCATGCCCTACCTTCCCATGATGATAATCACAACTTAAATCACCATCATACTTCTCTTTTTCCCCAATCAGCTTCACCGGTGTAACAATATTATATCCTGCTTTCTTGAGCCCCGCAAATACTTCTTGCATCGGGGCTCGCAATTCCAAAACCTTATTAACTTGAGGCCCTTTCACTTCCAATTTATTCACGTTATTTCCCGCATTATGGTTTGGGATTGGGTTATTAACAATGCTAGGCCCAGAATCTTCTTCAAAACCCAATCTTCCACAAGCAATCAATTTTCTTACTGTTGTATTGAAGGCCTCACATTCTTCAATGGAATGCCCCAGGGCATCCATGTGATACTTGCAAGTCAAGTTTGGATTGTACCAAGCAGGGAAAGATGGTTCCATAGGCCGTACAGGGTTTCCAGCGATTAGGTGACGATCAAATAGTTGTTTGAACAAATCTGCATTGGAGATAGACAATCTTGGGAAAGGAGGCAGATTTTGATATTGGGAACGTCCCTGATTTGGAAATTTTGGGCGAGGTCGAGGGTAGCCTGGATGGTTTTGTTGAGGTGCAGGCGGATAATGAGTATATGTTGGGCGAGTAGGGTTGTATGGTTGAGGGGTAGGGATGTTATTTATTTGGTTTTGTGGCTGGGTGATGGTTGGTGAGGCCTGTTGAGGTGGGTAAAATGGTGTTTGGATCTGATATGGTGCTTGGTACCTTGGGTATGAAGGGACATGTCGAGGTCCAAAGTTTTGCTGGTGTTGCACATAATTTGCTTCTGCTTCCTTCTTCTTGGGCTAGAACCCCTTCTTGGATGCACTGCCTACCATGTCAGTTGGCAACTTCCCGGCTCTGGCTAGGATTCCAATTCTTTCCCCTACAGCAATCAAGTCAGAGAAATCCCTATAAGCTACTCCTGCCATTGCTCCGATAAAGGGGGATCCCAGGGTTCCCAAAAAGTATGAGCACATTTCGGACAACATCAGCGGCGGCTGAACCTGAGCAGCCAAACTCCTCCGCCTTTGTGCATACTGTTTGAAGGATTCATCACTCTTCTTCTGTATTGTAGTCAACTGTTCACAGGTCGGAGCCACGTCCAAATTAAATTTGTATTGATCCATGAACAAATCAGCTAATTCTGTCCACCGAGAGATCTTAGAATGGTCTAACTGAAGGTACCACTCTAGTGCGACTCCAGTCAAACTTTCATGGAAAAAACCAATGAGGAACTTGTCATCCTTAGACCAGATGGCCATTTTGGTGGCATAGCTAATCAAATGGAATCATGGGTTCCCACTTCCGTCATATTTGGAAAAATCAGGAATTTTGAAATCCTTAGGAATCACGACATTTGTGGCAGGACAAAGTTCTTCAATCTTGAGAAGGCCATAAGTATTTGAGCCATTGATCTCTTTTATTTGTTCTTCTACCTTCTCCATCCACTCTTCCTTCATCTTATCGGGTCCAAATTGAATTTCCCTTGATTTTTCAGGAATGGATGCATAGGGCTTTTCCCATGTAAGTCCTGCATAGCCAGCAGCCTCATGATACACATTCTAGATGGGGCGATATCCTTCCCCGATGGGGATCACTATGGGTTCTGTGTAACCCGACATTCCCTGAGTAAGGCTATGGCTTATGTTTGAAAACATTGGCGCAGTTACCATGGAGAGGGTCGGTTGTATGCTTACACGTGGGTCATTTTCATTTCCAGTTCTATTTGCACCAAGCCTGCTAAGAGATTCCCTCATATCCTGTAGTATAGCCTCCAACCTTGCTTGAGTTTCAGAAATTTCAGTCACCCTTCCCTTCTTTTTGTCTACTTCTAAACTCAAGTTCCTTCCTGTCTCAGGATCGTCAGCAGCCATCCTGGTCCGAGATCTTGTGTTGTGAACTCGGGTTTGATTGGTATTGTCTTTATTAGGTCGCGCAATGATTCTCGAACCCTCAGATTCGTGTTTTTAGCTCTGTTTGAAAAATCGTCAATTATTCTAATCAGTAACCCCTTTTTTTATATAATTTTTGGCATTATTATTATTATTAAAAGAAAGATAAAAGTATACTTCGAAAAACCATGAATTCTTTCTTTTGCAAATGAAAGACCATTTTTGTAGCAAGCAACTTCACCCTGACACATAACTCTAGGGGCACATCCCCCTTAGGTTAATGCGTGGTTGATGACAAATCCATGGGAACATGTGTCCCTCAATAGACAGCATCATTAGCTAGCAATGCAATCATACAAGCCTACTTGTAACACACCATAAGATAGAGCAGAATTCATTGATGGATGTAACCCCTAAAAAAGGCTTTTATTTCTTTGAAGAGAAAATACAATGTCTCCCATCTAACAAAATTACATCAAAAGTTTTAAAGTCTTCCTTTTGAATCCTCTAGCAAGACCCCTACAATACTTCATGAAGCGAGCTATATTTGGAGGTATTGTAGATCCGTCTTTCACGCGAGTTTGGACTAATGCTTCCTTGAGGTGACCCACAAACTGATAGGTATGGTATTGCAAACTTCCTGAGAGGTGTTCATATCTTTTCTTCCAAGCATCCCTGTCAACCTTCAAATCTTTTGCCACGGATTCCCAGTTCTCTAGCCATTCTTCCTGTTGTCTGATCTCATCCTCACACTGTTTTTTCTCCCTTTCGAACATCCGGACTCTCATCCATAACTGTTGCTCTTTCTCTTGTGATTTTTTCAATGATTCGCGTATAGTTGCAGCTGCATTCCAACCTTCATCCGAGTAGCGCTCAGCATGAATTAAGGCTTCTTGTAGAGATCCTATGCTTTCTTCCAACATCCGGATTGTCTGAATGTGCACTTCAATTTTTTCCCCCAAGTCTTCTTTTTCTTTGAAGATTTGTGCCAACGCTTTTTTTTTTATCTTCTATCCTTGCTAGTAATCCTCAAACTTCCGACTCTTTCATATTCCCCTTCCTTGCTCTCTTTGCTGGAGCTGCGGCTTCATATGCATCGGCACATTCATCTTTCAAATGTTCTATCCTCATGTTTAACTTCTGGATTTGGTGTTGGATCGTGACGATGGTGATTTGATCTGTTTCATTCTTTTCCTCTAGCACTCCCATCTGGGCCATCATAACCTCGATCTTCTTTAACATTTCTGCTTCCATTTGCGGATTTTCATCTTCATGCGAGATTGGTTTCGAAATAACATGGTTGTCTTTCCTTGCTTTCCTCCATGACTCGTAGTTTTTATTACGAGAAATAATTTGTCTTCCCAACTCATTGGATCCCAATACCCGGATGTTGCTCCAGGCGGATCTAACAGTTATTGTTGTATTCTTGACAACCTAGCATTCTTGATATAAGAACAAAATTCCACCTAACACTTCTTCAAGTGGCTCCTGTTGAGTCCATTTCAATTGTCGAATCACAAGTGCCGGAGAATATGACACGCAACCCCTTGGTCCCATCAAAGGAATATTCGAGAAATTCCCACAACTGAAGATGACTGTATTTCCTTTATACCAAGGACACATCCATCAAAAAGCTTTCGAATCAACCTCATCAAATTCTTGTCTCCATTCATTGGGTTTGTGCAGCTTTATCGAAATGTGATGGAATCTCCTCAAAGGGTCATCAATCCCACTAACATAATTTCGAGCATACATGTGAATCACGATCCAAACATACAACATTTGTGCACAATTTGCCTTGTTGACTTTCATGGCAAACTTGCAATGATAGGAATGTTTCTGCCAAAATTGAGGGAACAGTATTCACAGTATATTCTTCGACCTTGTAGTAGACATCCAAGGCTGCGTAATCCACCATGTCTGGTATAAAGGGGAAAAGCACCAGCCCATAAATGGTTAAAGCTAACACCCGCTTGAAGATAACTCAATTATTTTGTCATGCTAGTTCCTGGAGATAAACTTCAAGGAATCTTCGCCTCAGACCTCTTACAGCTCCTTTTTCCATTTTGTCTGATGGCTTCGGTAGAATTCCCAACAACTCTGCAACCTTCCCATCACTAACATGCTGGCCATAATAGAAATAAACACGAAACTCCCTTGGAGGAGGCGTCCGTAGCATGTATGCATATTCTTCTATAGTCGGTGTCGTATCCAAATTCGGCAATTCGAAACACCTCAAATTCGGGTTCCAATATTGGGCCAAAGCACTCAAGCCCAAAGCATCTACATGTATGTGTAATAAGTCCAAAATCTTCCCATACTTGCTTGCAAACTCTGAACATACTTCTTTTGGCATCAAGCGACTGATTTCCATTAAAGTCTTCACATCATTGATTTTCACGTCAATTCTAATATTCTTCTTCAGGCCAATTGCATTGCTAGAGTTAGACATTTCCGTTCCTTGCTACACAGATAATGTCTTTCCTCCACAAAAGAGAATCACCTAAAAAATTATTTTACAAAAAATATATATATACATATATAATATGTATTTTTTTATTTATTATTCATTAGTTAAAACACAAAGGGAAATGAAGTAAAAATAAATAAACAAGTAAATGGATAGAAAAACACAAGAGAGATATGGTACGCCTCCAATTGTCTTAAGAGGTAGGGCCTAATCAAGGGTACCTATGATGTCAACTTCTAAGTCGAGCAGCCACTAAGTCAATTTAGGAGTATAAACTTTAGGATGTGTCTAGACTTCTAAAGGTCATGGTCCCCAGATTGCCCTTGTCAAGGACCTAGTTCATGAATCTAATCACAAGTAGGGATAAACCCTCCAGGATGACTAGTCCATGACACTAGTAACAATCCGAGTGGTGAGTCAACAAATATCAGAGAGGTACTAGGCCTTCAATGACAATGCTGAGTCACCACCTAATCCTTAAGGTCCCATAAGCTCGGGTATAGAGCTGAAAGTGTGTGAAAATGAGTGTCGGTGTTGTGTGTGCTGGAGGCATACAAACCTATACAATCCTAAAACAACTACTTGAACCTGTAAGACAAGCAAAATATCATGGTCTTCTATCCTAATGTAAAAAAATAATTATTAAAGCAAAAAGGAATCAAATATATATAAAAATAAAAGAAAACAATAAAAAGGGGTAAACAAAAAATACCAACATGCACAACTCATTACTTAGGCTTGACTCTCGAAATGTCCCTAGTGGAGTCGCCATCTGTCGCAACCAAAAATTACGACGAGGACGGCGATAAAAAGAAATTTTATGGAAAAGTAGAGTCGCCAGCAATTTTATTTAATTTAGGAAAAATTGGAAAACCTTTAAAAAATGGTCTTTGAAACCAAGTCGAGTTCGGGAGTCGGTTACGAGTAGGGAAGGTGTTAAGCACCCTACATCACCCATCCTACGAATGGTACATTGAATTAATTGTGCAAAATTAATTTATTTATTTTTACCCCAAAAATATCTACGAGGAAGGATTTATTCATTTACTAATATTTTCTTTATTTTTATGTTTCTTTATTGGTTTTTTTTTACATTTAAATTTTTTTAAAAAAAATATTATTGATAAATCCTAAATAAGGTTGAACATGGCACATAAGTCCGTAGGGAAACCTCAAAGTTAGGGGATTGAGCATGACGCTTGTCATAGAGCAACCCAAAAACATTAAATAAATTATTAATTAATTATCCACATTAAATAAATTAAAAAGAACACAAAAATAAAGGAAAATTTAATTTTGACTTGACGAGATGATTAATCCCGCTCCTACGTATTCCCTGCTTCGATGGGAAACTCAAAGCCACGTAGTTCTTGTAGAAAACGTTTTATTTGTTGATTGATTTCAATTTTTATGAAAAGTTTATATATATATATATAATTATTATTTTTTATTGCATAATTTTTAAATATTCCTAAACGAGATAGAACGTGGCACATGCTTCCACAGAGCTATCCTGAATCTAGGGAATTGAGTATGATGCCTCTCACAAAACAATCCCAAAATAATTATTTTCTAATATCATAAAATATTTTCATAAGCTTGAGCCACAAACTAACCCATTAGCCCAACGATCCATTAGGTTAATTCTGCCACATAACCAAATGAATAAGAAATAATAAATATAATAAAAGAGACTAAAAAGTAAACACAATGCATCTGGACACACAACAAAGGCAGAAACGTTGGGAGTTATGGAGGGAGGAAAATAAAAAAAACAACAGAAGACCTTTGTCCCTGCTCCTGAGCATAAAACAGCAAAACGAAAAAGGAGGGAGCAGTGAGTTTGTGCACGCCTGACAATGGTGGCCAGCGGTACGGGTTACCGGTTCCGGTGGTAGCGTGGTGGTACTGGTCTGAAAAGTGGTCTTCTTCCTATGAACCCGTAAACGCAGATCATTAATGGAGTGTGTAGAAACACAAAGAAACAGTGCTGCAGAGGGCGTGAAACGGTACGACAGATGCGAACACGTGCGGCGGAAAGGGTTGACTGGGTGGTGGCGATGTCACTATTCTGGTGCTTCTGGTTCCGTTAATCGCGGTGGTCGGAGCGAGAGGTGTTGCGTGCAGACAATGGCTGGTGTGAAGGCGGAGCTTGGAAGATGAGTGGTGGGGCAGCAGTGGTGGCTAGTCGAAGCCCAGTGAACGGCGGTTCTGGTATGGTGCCGCTATGCTACGCGGATGGGTGGCGGCACTTGCGGCTAAGATACTTGGACTTGTTCACAACTGTTGCGAAGTGGTGGCGGCGTGATAATTCAGCAAGGTGGAAAGAGAGGAGTGGAGTTTTGAGAGAGATGAGATGAAGAAGGAGATAGTTGAGAGTAAAAGTGTGTGTCTAATAGAAAAAAATGAAAGCCAAGTTAAAAGCAAGAAAGAATAATAAAAAATGGGGGGAGGACGTGTTTTTTGTAACCAGGAATAAAGGAACGAATTTTCTCCTGCCCTTTTTCTTTTTCTGTAACCCTGTTGTGATTTTTATAATGCCAATTCCTCCAATCTTGATCATAAAATTCCGTCTAGATTTAAGATTGCTATCTGATCTTGTTCCTAAAAATCTGCCAAGATTGAGATTTCTATCTCTGATTCAAAATAAAGTGGTTGCTAGGGTTTGTTGGAAGAGGATGAAATGGGTTTAAAAAATCATTTTATTATTTTTATTTTCTTTGCAAATTCTTTATTTTATTATTTTTTGAAATTTTTAGTGAAGACTAAAAGACCCGGTCAAAATGGGGTGTTCATAGTCATATTGTTATAGTTCTGAATCTTACAAAGATAAAGGATTCTCAAGGTTAAAACCTTTTGACATTTTATATTGATATGCTATACCTTTATTTAATGATAATTTTAATGATTAATTTGCTAGACTTTGGTATTTTAATAGGTAAATATCCAGTGGCCATACAGAACTCAATGTATGGATCAAAGCTTCTAATGAATGAAAACATCATTGAGATTCAAGAATACAAAAACAGGTTTATCTATCTTATGGGATGACCAAACATTTCATACAAATGATCATTTAATTCTTACAAATTAACGTATTTGTCTGAATTATTGCATCTTGGACTCAAATCAGGATTGTGATTCACATAGTCAAAGACTTGCTCAGATGTCTTCATGCTCCCAACTTTCTTCTAAGAACAGTTTCCTCAAGAATGACCACATTAAAAGTATATCTGAAATCAATGCACTAAAGAAGGTAAAGATAAAATATTAACAAAATTTTATTACTATCTATTTCTGCATTAATAAACTCGTCCACGAAAGAGCACCCATGCCGAGAAAATGACCCTCGACCGATCATAATGCTCAATTACAAAACCCATTTTATTAGAGTTGACTTCATTACTGAAGTTGACACAGGCAAACACAAGAAGGGGGTTGAATTGTGTTTGTTAATAATTTTGTTCTAAAACAACCTTTTAAAACGTTTTTCTCACACGAGGATATATAAAGCAGATGCACACACTGAAAAAGAACTTTTGAGACTTAACAAAAGCAATATCAAAACCTCACAGTCAGTATAAACAAATAAAGCTGTAAGAGTTTAAGGATAGAAGATTCACGCAGATGATTTTATCCTGGTTCACTCTCTTCCAACCAAGAGCTACGTCCAGTCCCTTCGACTTGAAGGTTTTATCCACTATTTCTCCAAATAGATTACAACCAAGTATTCAACACATCTCCAGGCTACAAGTATTCCTTTCTTACCAAGCCTCTTCAGTCTCTAACTCTAACAAAGAGATTTTAACTTAAGATATTCTTAACTCACTATATGTGAGGATATAAAAGTTTAAGATCTGTTGAATATTTTCACAATATTCTAACTAAAGACTACATACTTTTGCTTTTGAAAGAATGAAAGAAATAAGAGCTTGTTCTCGCAAATATTGGATTTGTGGTCCTCTATTTATAGTGACATTCTTCTACTCTTGAAAAGCTTCAACGATCATTTTGAATTTCCCGTTTAGAGATAGCATTGAATGTACAATATCTGTTGTGACTGATAGCTTGATCGTGGCCATGCTGAAATGTATTCTTGGTTATCAGGGTAGTACAAAATGGAGGCTCACTGCTCTGAGCATTTGCAGCTTGAAAACTGTTTTTCCTCATTTACGTAACTTCCAGCTTTTTCAGTCATAAAAGTGCTATCATACAGATCATTTTACATTTCCCATTGTACTGTGTTACTTTTTGTATTTCCTCGATGGTACTATGATTTTCTCACAAGGAAACAAAGCATTAAGCATATAAAACAAATGAGAAGAACAAAAATTCTCTTGAAATAAATATCAATCATTTGAAATAAATGATTCATTGTGGACCGGATTGAAATTATTTATGAAGGTTTATCATAAAGATGAGCTCATCTACTTAAAAACTGTGTCTACTTAGTTCTATGTGAAACTAAGTCTATTCACTCTTTCATTTTGCTCGTCCACTGACGTGGCATGTCCTCTCGTCTAATCAAGTATTTGGACTTGTTATATCTTAGTGAGTTATTTTGATCTCCGTCTAGTGACGTGGCATTAAAGTCCGTCTACTCACTTAAAAAAATCTCGTCTGATGATGTGGCAAGTCAAGCTCGTCTATTCAATTTGAAACTTATATTCCATCTAGTATAAATACTTTAATATTTCGTCTACTTAGAAATTCTCATGCCTCGTCTACTTAAGTTCCAGTCTACTCAAATAAATAAATAAATAAATAACTTTACCAAGCTTTTGAGCAGCCTATCTACACGGGTGGACGTGGATTTCTTATTTAAAGTCCAAGCAGATATATGAAAACTTTTTCTAAGTTTTCATAACTTATAAGATTCAAGTGATCCTACAAAACTAGATAACCTTGTTAGATCTCAACTAACACTTTGCCAAGCAAATTTAATCCTTTTGTTAACATCAAAACTTAGATATTAATTAAATCAAAATCACTTTGGTTCCAACAATCCCCCCCTTTTTGATGATGATAAAAAT
The DNA here is from genome assembly GCA_030762895.1 of Sophora flavescens. Lineage (NCBI taxonomy): Eukaryota > Viridiplantae > Streptophyta > Magnoliopsida > Fabales > Fabaceae > Sophora > Sophora flavescens. Next base: position 157,623,988 of record CM061067.1, on the reverse strand, counting down.
TAATTAAATTTGTGTAGCAAAGTCTAAGAGAACTTACAAAGCTCCCCCTAAGACAAATCATACAAGCTTTAGCAGGAAAAGCATAAGACATAAATTCAGCAGCACATGTATATATAACCTATCAGATCAGTGCAACTACTTATCAGTTAAGTATTGTATCAGAGCTTTAAAGTCTTTATCAAACTTAAAAAAATTTCAGAGCAAATAAAATATATCATATCAAACAGTATCAGAGCAATCAAAATAGATATATCAGAGCAATATTTATATTATCATAGCAAATCATGCCAAAATGTAAACAGAAAGAGACATGCATATGCAGACAAGTATATACTTTTCAAAAACTGACTTTCCATTTAAATTTAATTTCTCTTCCTTTCTCCCCCTTTTTTGTCATCAGACAAAAAGGCAAAAGGGAATGGACCATCATTGTCAGTAAGAAAAAAGAGATTAGGCAGGAGGAGGTGGTGGAGGTGGAGGGTTTTGAGTTTGGCTTTTCTTGAAGTCTGTTAAGAACTCCAACATTTTGTTCACCATAGCTAAGGTGGGGGCCATTGATTCTTGAATTTTTTGTTGAACTTCTTCTTTGATAGTCACAGTCATCTTTTCCACTTTGTCATCAACAAGTTTTTCAAGAATTTCTTCAATGTTCTGGGGCAAAGCTGGGGGTCTTGAGCTTTCAACAGAGTCATGAACATTCTCTTGAGCTTGAAAGGTGCTTACTGTTCTAGAATATTGAGGTTGCTCTTGAGGGTGGATGATAGTAAGAGCCAGTGGTTGAGAAGAGTGTTTCTCAGACTCGCTTTGCTTAGGAACAAACTCAGCAATTTCTTCAACCTCGGCAACAGGTTGAACCACTTCCACTTGAGGAACAGACTGCACTTCTTTAACTTCCTTGTCCTCAATGATGATCTCTTCATCTGTGTGCTCTGATGGTGGTGATGGAGGAGGCGAGGCAGCATATTGCAACACTAGTTCAGGTAGCTCTTTGGCCCAATGAATAGAGTCCTCTTCAAAGACAGGACTTATGACAGGAATGCCAATGATGTCCTTATAGATGAGGAATCTGCAGTAAGCATGGCCACACTTCCCTATGACTTTAGGAATATATTTCTTCTCTTTAATAGTCAGTCTAGAGGAGGAAGCTTCTTGTGTGCATTCCACCATGTGAGTCCTCCAGATGTCCACAGCAAAATCCTCTTGAACATCTTCAGTTGGCTGAGCCAACCAGTAGTCAATCACATTTTGATCAGTGATATTGATTGTTGTTGGATTGATTATGCAACTGTCAGGAAAAGGCATCTTGCCAGTGTTTCTCCGCTTCTTCAGATCTTTGTATTTATTCATGTCAATCATTGGTAACTTGGGATATATCATGTTGGGTCTGAATCCTATTCTTGTTTTCTCCAGAGAATGATGCAGCCATGTTGGAAGCACAAAATTTACAGCCCTGACATATCTTGGCATTTCCAATTCCATTTTCCAAAAAGCAAACATGAGTTGATCAATGAAGTCAGCAGCTCTGCCATATTTACTGGGATGAACAAAGGACTTCCATTTGGTGTTGGCATCCATGATGAATGGAACATGTTTGAATGATCTTGATCTCTTTTCAAGAACATTTCTAAGATTTTTCTTTGTTGGATCCTGAGTCCAGTCAGATATGATGTGCCTTTCTACACCATCAGTGAAAGGTTTAGAGGGTGGGGATTTGATGAGGTTTGGGTAGATCTTCTCATGAGGGAATCTCTTGTGGTAGATAGGTGAGAAGAGGTCCAAGGGAATTGAATAACTCAGATGGAAATGGTCCAGTAGGTGTATTGTTGACGAATCTGGGCAAGTATACCCAGTTGTGCAAGTAATACGGTGGTAAGACCGGTTATCGTATCCACGGGGATTGGATGTCAATTACCAATTCGCAAACTCAGCAACTATCTAGACTAAACTATTTATCAAGAGAAATTAAAATAAACAAAAGAAAAGAAATAAAATCTTTTTGTCTTTTTGGGGACTTTTAACAAACACTTGGAGTGCAGAAAGGATATGTTGGGACTAGACTTCACCAAATCTCTAACTCATGCACTATCAGGACTAGATACCTCCCGTTCATGCTTCAGATATTAAAATCAATCCACTAAATTACTCAAACCCCGATTCCTCGGATGGCAAGAGCCTAAATCCACTAATAGACCCTAATTCCTTAGGTGGCCTAGATTAATGAATTTGCATTAAGATTAGAGATCATGTGATTACTAATAAACCTAGTTCCATTCCTAGATACAAGGCTTACTAGGTGATTAAATTCAGTTTCGGTTATGATACGAACGTCCCCATTGCATACCAAAACACAAATCAAGTCATGGGGGTGCTAGCCACAACAAGCATTAAGCACAGAAAATTAACCACTGATATGAAGACATGAACATAGATTAATTAGTCAAGATAAATACATAAACATAAGTTTGGCTACATCTAATCCCAACACAGGGATTTAACTACTCATAAAACAAAGAAAACCAAACCAGAGAAATAGGAAGGAAGAGGAGAGAAGAGGCTCCATGTGAGCTTTCCTTCTTTTTCAAAGCAACCCCTCTTGGCTCCCTTCTAGGGTTGAAACCCTAGCCCAGCTGCAGCCTCCAAATGCCTTCAAATGCCTCCCTCTGGACCCTAAAAACTCTTCTTTTCTGTCCTAAAACAGCAACTTATACCAATCAGTTCTGCGCGCGTTCGCGAGGCGAATGGCCTATCGCTAGGCGAAAGTTAAATTCTGCTGTTTCAGAAAATTGTACTCTCGCGAGGCGAGTACATGTTCGCGACGCGAGCCAGTAAAATGGTTCTCCAATATGCCCGTGAGGAGCATCAGGGCCTGGGCGTGATGGCTTCTGTTTCCAGACTCGCGAGGCGAGACAAGGTTCGCGTGGCGAACCAGAAAGATGACATTCTGCTACAACAGTCAGCTTTCAGGGTCGCGGGGCGAATAAAGTCTCGCGGGGCGAATCTCCAGAATTCTGCTTGGCTCAATTTCTTCTCTTTTCAGGCTATATTTCATCCAAGCATCCATCAAGGCTAATTCTGAGCATTTTTCCATTAAATCCTGCAAAACAACACCAATACACCGCTTCACCCGTTCCAAGGGAAAATCTAACTAAATCAACTAAATAATGCCTAATCTATATGAAAAATGCATGCAAAAGAGTATAGAAAACATCATGTAAAATCACACTATCAAATCACCCCAAGCTTATTCAATTGCTTGTCCTCAAGCAATCACTAAGGCCAGAAGAATAAATAGAACATGGATAGTGAACTAAGAACCCGAGTAAATGATCCAAGCAATAGGCAATTCAAACAATTCAGCAAGAGACAATCAATTCAAGTCCAATTAGAGGCTTAGGTTCCTTAGACTCATGTTCTCACTGATTTGGGCACTCTTTCTCACCTGAAGCTCACCCCAAGCTTATTCATTTGCTTGGCTCTCTTTTCTCACCTCACTCAAGTGTTTTAGGGGATAAGACTTTTCACTCAATTTTCCTCAAGGAATGATTCCTACCATAGGCTTGACTATCAACCAAATCTCTACTTTATTAATGAAAACAATTTAGAATCAAGAGGTCTTTTCTTTGGTTGAAACGTGGCCATGGGATTAATCGTTAGGTGGGGATAACAAGAAAAGGACATTTCAAAAGGTTACATAAACATCAAGCTTTGCAAACATGACCTTCTAAAATACCTTCTTGGGTTTTCAATTTATTTTTCCACCTTTCTTTTCTTTCTTTTCATTTTTATTTTTCACTTTTCTTTTTGTCATCCCCTTCTCTATTTATTTTTCTTTTTTCTTTTCTTTTTCTTTTTCTTGGAGAAGGGGAGATTTTTCAGCTCAATAGAATTTTTTTTTTTGATTCTTTTCCCAAACTTTTTCAACTACCTTTTTCACCCTTTTGTAATACTTTAGATGGTCCCTTGTCAAGCATATATATCAAAACATTCCGGGGTACCAAGAAAAGCATTTTTTTTCTTTCAGGCTCAAAATTGGGCAACTAAGGGGTAGCATTTCATCATTCCAAGCTCAGAAGGCCAGAAAAATACCTATTGCCTCAATCATTTTCAAAAATGTTTTCAAAAATTTTTAAGCTTCAAAATGGTTTCAAGTCAAGTTCTAGAGAATAACAAACCAAGAGGAATAACCACTCTAACACAAAGAATGGGGTAGATATAGTGAGTACCCCTTTAGCTCAAAATCTCACAGTTTAGTTCAGAATCAATGAAAATCACAAGTCCACGGAACCATATGCTAGTTATCAACTATCCAAGATTATCTCAAACATTTTCATTTGCAGCCATATCACAAGAATAAACAGAATTGGGTTCAACAATTCACTATCACGCATTATTGGGCACTTAGTTCTCACAATTGGATGCAAAATTCTAAGCAAGGGCAATCTAATTGTATGATCATGCAAACTATCATGCAAAACTATATGAATGCAACATGCAAAATGCAAATGCAAAATACCCCTACCCCAAGCTTAAAAATTTACGTTGTCCCCAATGTAAACAATCAAGTTGGAGAGAGGAGAAGAAAAATAAAATAAAGCAAAAAATTGGAATGGCTTACCGAGGCGGTAGCGGGTGTTGGCTTTCATTTCAGTCAGAAACTGCTTGAAAGTTGGGTTGCTTTTTCTTGTCTTCTTGCTCTCCCTTCCTTCTTTCTTACCCTGGAATCACTTGGCAATTTTATTAGTAAAAGAAAACTCTTGATCTTCTCAAATTATTCAAGAGTTTAAAATCAAAAATAAAATCTAACTAAACAAAAAGGAAAAAGGAAAAGGAAAAGAAAAATTGGGTTGCCTCCCAATGAGCGCTTCTTTAATGTCACTAGCTTGACTTATTGAAAAGCATCTACCTGGATCCTCCTCCCGGATCAAATGGAAATTGGGATGGTAATTGTAGCAGTAAAATAACTTTATTCTCAATTCCACCCAGCCATTGGGTGGAAACTCCCTTGACCTCTACAATTATGAACTCACTTCCTCTCGGGTCAAGTGGAATTTTCAAGAGGAAGTGTGACAGACAAGTGGAGGGGGCTAACTTACCAGTGTCCACACATGCATGCAAGCCAACATAATTATTTAATGCAGTAAAATCAGATTGCTCAACATGCATGGTGGAGGGAGTGCTTTCCAAATGCCCTGCCTCCTCACTTGTTGTTTCCCAAGGATTTGTGGAAGGTAATTCCTCGTGTTGTGATTCGCTTACCACCACCACTTCATCTTCAATTTGATCCATTCCCACAACTAGATTTTTCTCAAATTCTGTTTCATGTGGCTCTATGGGAATCATACATGGTGGTGGAGGTGGCAAATATGAACAAAAGGTTTCCCAATCCTCCTCGGAGAAATCATATATAAGCCTTCCCGTCATATAATCAACTTGTGCGGGAGTAACATGACCCATCAAATCCATGCAATCTCCTAAACACCAGTTGTCTTCCAAAGCGCGACTTGAGGCTTCCTCATCAGGTGGATAATACAAATTTTCCATGACTTTCGTCCACCTTGCAAAAACAAAATTCAAACAAAAAGATCAAATATATACAGAAAATAAAAATAATAAAAATGTCTAAATTAGTTGCCTCCTCTGTTACTAATGATATTGGCAAAACCAATCCCCGGCAACGGCGCCAAAAACTTGTTTGACGAATCTGGGCAAGTATACCCAGTTGTGCAAGTAATACGGTGGTAAGACCGGTTATCGTATCCACGGGGATTGGATGTCAATTACCAATTCGCAAACTCAGCAACTATCTAGACTAAACTATTTATCAAGAGAAATTAAAATAAACAAAAGAAAAGAAATAAAATCTTTTTGTCTTTTTGGGGACTTTTAACAAACACTTGGAGTGCAGAAAGGATATGTTGGGACTAGACTTCACCAAATCTCTAACTCATGCACTATCAGGACTAGATACCTCCCGTTCATGCTTCAGATATTAAAATCAATCCACTAAATTACTCAAACCCCGATTCCTCGGATGGCAAGAGCCTAAATCCACTAATAGACCCTAATTCCTTAGGTGGCCTAGATTAATGAATTTGCATTAAGATTAGAGATCATGTGATTACTAATAAACCTAGTTCCATTCCTAGATACAAGGCTTACTAGGTGATTAAATTCAGTTCCGGTTATGATACGAACGTCCCCATTGCATACCAAAACACAAATCAAGTCATGGGGGTGCTAGCCACAACAAGCATTAAGCACAGAAAAGTAACCACTAATATGAAGACATGAACATAGATTAATTAGTCAAGATAAATACATAAACATAAGTTTGGCTACATCTAATCCCAACACAGGGATTTAACTACTCATAAAACAAAGAAAACCAAACCAGAGAAATAGGAAGGAAGAAGAGAGAAGAGGCTCCATGTGAGCTTTCCTTCTTTTTCAAAGCAACCCCTCTTGGCTCCCTTCTAGGGTTGAAACCCTAGCCCAGCTGCAGCCTCCAAATGCCTTCAAATGCCTCCCTCTGGACCCTAAAAACTCTTCTTTTCTGCCCTAAAACAGCAACTTATACCAATCAGTTCTGCGCGCGTTCGCGAGGCGAATGGCCTATCGCGAGGCGAAAGTTAAATTCTGCTGTTTCAGAAAATTGTACTCTCGCGAGGCGAGTACATGTTCGCGACGCGAGCCAGTAAAATGGTTCTCCAATATGCCCGTGAGGAGCATCAGGGCCTGGGCGTGATGGCTTCTGTTTCCAGATTCGCGAGGCGAGACAAGGTTCGCGTGGCGAACCAGAAAGATGACATTCTGCTGCAACAGTCAGCTTTCAGGGTTGCGGGGCGAATAAAGTCTCGCGGGGCGAATCTCCAGAATTCTGCTTGGCTCAATTTCTTCTCTTTTCAGGCTCTATTTCATCCAAGCATCCATCAAGGCTAATTCTGAGCATTTTTCCATTAAATCCTGCAAAACAACACCAAGACACCGCTTCACCCGTTCCAAGGGAAAATCTAACTAAATCAACTAAATAATGCCTAATCTATATGAAAAATGCATGCAAAAGAGTACAGAAAACATCATGTAAAATCACACTATCATGTATGTGGTTCAGGGTTAATCCAATATGAGTAGATGCTTTCAGGTTCATACTCATATTCTGGTAGAGGATACCATCTGGTTAGAATAGGTTCAGGTTCAGTTTGGTGGGTGTGAAATAAGATTCTCCAGTCTCTCTTTACCTTGGCTAAGCTTTCAACTTTGCCATCATAAAGAACGGAGGGATGAGTGTGGGGGAATCTACTTTTTCTATTTTTGGGAAAGGGTGCACCAGGGCTAATTCCATTATCTGGTTGATGAAACCAGGGATCAGATTCAGGTAAGATGGGTGAGAATTTTGGTCTTGGTGGTGAGGTTGTTTGTGGTTGATTTGGTGAGTTTGTTTGTGGTGAAAGGGGTGTGGGAATATACACATCATCCATGTTTTGACTTTGATTCACAGAGGATGCATGTACACAGTCATCTACCCTATGCTCAAAGCTGGAAACTAGGGCATCTACTGCTAACTTAACAGGGTCATTAGCAGGAAGGGTTACCTTGGTTCCCATGGCAGCTTTATCTCTTCTTCGAGGTTGTATCCTTCTAGTTGGAACAGAGGCAGCAGCAGCATCAACAGAAGCATCAATTCTCTATTTTTTCAGTACAGAGCTGATGGGAACCCTGTCCTCATCATCCTCATCCTCATCATAAGACAGACTCAAGTTTCTTGTCCTTTTCTGTGTGGGAGCAGGATTAGGAGCAGTAGCAGTGGGTTCTCTGAAGACAATTCCACCAGTAGGCCTTTTAGGCATTGGCTTCCTTGAAGCAGTGGTTTTCTTCTTAACATTCCTCTTCAGCCCCAGAACATCAGCATTATTCCGTTCAACCATTTCTTCCTCGATTTTCATCAATTCCTCAGTCTTGGCCATGGCAAGAAAGAGATAGGTGCTGAGATTCGTATTTGCAATGTTCATCTTGCCAAAATCAGCAGCTGACATTGGTTTTTCAGTTAAAATTCGTGCTTGCTCTTCAGATGACCTAGCAGCAATGAATTCATGGATTCCTTGAGCTTTGAAGATCTTGGAAAGGAGATGACAATAGGGAAATGCAGATAGTTTCTTCTTGTTAATCACAACATCCCTGAATTTTTCATACAAAATTCTGGGAAGGTTGATCTTTGTCTCAGTAAAGAGATGGCAGAGGCAGAACTTGTGCAAGGCAGACAAGTTGTCCTTGGACCCAGCTTTATGAAGAACCACTTTGTTCAGTAGTTGATGAAGGATGCGAATGATGTCCTTCATTTCTACAGATTTCCATGAGTGAATCCTTACTGTGTCCTCTCTCATTAAGAAGGCTTCAATGACCTCAGTGCCACCTAGTTCAGTCTCCCATAACTCAGTAAAGACCATTCCTTCCTGAGCACAGAAGATGGCATCAGCAATAGTCTTCTCAGAGACTACTATCCTCTTTTCCAATACAGTAGAGGAGATGTTAGTATCAGTGACTTGAAGTCTCCTCCAGAAATCCCTTATCAAATTGGGATAAATAGAGACTTTCTCGACGAAGAGTCCTCCCCTCCTAGTAGCATTGATATACTTGCTGATATCCAAATTGTAGTCCTGTAAAACTCCGAAGTTGAAGTGATGCTCAATAGCCATATTAAGCTTGTCCACGTTGAAGGTTGAGGAATAAACCATTTTTGGTGATTTGAGAGTTAGGGTTTGAAAGCAAAGAGATAGAGAGCTCGAGTAATCTCATAGATGACAGGGTAGTGAAAGGTTTCTCAGAGGGAAGGGGGTTGCTTTTAAGAAGGTTTTGAATTTCAAAGGTTTTTCTTTTAGAATTTAAAAAATTGACAAGACAAGTCATTAAAGATAAAACGGCGTTGGTATTTTGAAACTATAAAAAAGGTTTTGATGGGATTGATGGGAATTACTGACTCGGCAAGATAATATATTAAATAAATATGTCTTGGAGACAACATAAATGCTTTTAATAAATATATGCATAGACGGGTCCAGGCAAAAAGTAATTAACAAATATGTGTATGGACGGGTCCAAGTAACACACAGACATGTATGGACGCGGCATGTAGTGGACGTAGCAAACAAGTGCAATAGACGCGACATGAAATAGATGAAATAGACAACTAAAAACACGAGAATGGGGGGTTGAATTGTGTTCATTAGAATTTAAACAAAGTTGAAATCTTTTTGCATACAGAAGCTAGTTCAAACGAGTGGAAAGATACAAGACAGACGGGTGGCTCGTCTGATGAAATTTTAACAGTGACCTTGGCAAACACACCACTTGATAAGCGTATAAGAAAACCAAAGCAACTAAAGAGTTTAAGGAAAGAGAGATTAACACAGCTATTTATCCTGGTTCACTCTTCAAAGCAAAGAGCTATGTCCAGTCCTTGGCAGCACCAAGATTTATCCACTATAATTGACCAGGATACACACCCAAGTATTGTTTGCACACCTAGCTTCTTCAGGCTCAAAGACAAGTATTCTTTGCACACCTAGCCTCTTCAGGCTCAAGACAAGTATTCTTTGCACACTTAGCCTCTTCAGGCTCACTCAGGTTTGTTTGAGGGATTTGGTTTGTAATAGATACAACTTCAAACAGGCAGAACTTTCACTAACACTCAGAGTGGTTTAAATGTAAAGCTTAGGAAAGTCTGCGTAATAACTTCAAATGATTGAAGAATACATAATGAAAGAGTGAAGATATTAATGCGCAGAGTAATGGCTCTTTAATGCTATGTGTATTCTCTTGTTCTTCATCTTCAATGACTTCTGTATTTATGGTCTTCAAGCATTTAGGATCCGTTAGAGACATTCCCTCAGATGTTGGCTTCAAGCAGAACTTCATTAAATGCAATAGAGTCGTTCTGGGCAGCCATTAATGCAATAGAAACGTTGGTTGTACTCTAACATGAAGGATCGTGGCTTTATGCATCGTGATACAGCCATATCAGAGTTGTGCAAAGAGCTTTTTGTACTTTGTTGAGTACAATTCCCTTTTTCGTGTAAGGACCAGAGGTACTAGGGAATAAAGCACATTGGAAGCATTCTTTAACTGGTCTTTGGTTTTGATAATCCGAGGTTGCTTGAGAGAGAAACTTCTAACCTTTCTTGATTCTAGTTCTTGAAACAAGATTATGATAATTCTTATAGAATTCGCGTTCATAAGATAAGCGCGTCCGTCTAGCCATTTAAGATTTTACATTCGGGCTAGTAGACGAGCTCCATATGCCATGTTATTGGATGGAGCTTATCGAACGTAACCTAGTAGACGAGCTCCATATTAAGGACTCAGTAAGTCCAAAGACTTGTGTGGACGAGCGCTTCTGTCACCTTAGTGGACGAGCACTTCTGGTACTTTAGTGGACAAGCGCCTCTGTTACTTCAGTAGACGAGCGCCTTTGTCACTTTAGTAGACGAGCGCTTGTGCTTTAGTGGACACTGGCTTTCATTACTTTAGTGGATGCTGGCTTTCATTACTTTAGTGGACGCTGGCTTTTACTTTAGTGGACGCTGGCTTTTACTTTAGTGGACACTGGCTTTCATCACTTGAGTTGGACGTGAGCTTCTATCACTTGTGTAGACGTGAGCTTCTATCACTTGAGTGTTGGACAGATGATTCTATCACTAGATAGACAGGTTAGCAACCAATATTAAGGTTAATTAAATCATTAACCAATGTTTAGTTCTCATCAAAACTTAGGGAAATGCACATCAGACATTTTAGAGACTTAACAATCTCCCCCTTTTTTATGATGACAAACATCGAGATGATTTAATGAACCTCATAAAATATCAACAAAGAAAAATAACATATATCAGATAGGTTGAAATTTTCTTAAGCGGACAGGTCATGCAGATGCTTGATCAGACATTAAGATTAATTTGTTTTAACTTTGAAATTATTATCAGAGCAATCTTAATTAAGAGATTTATCTGAGCAATTATCAGAACATACTCATGTCCATGTATTTTTTAAGATTCATATCATATTCATTCTTCTATATCACATTCCTATCACATTTCTCATTTCTCCCATTCTCCCATTCTTCTTTCTCCTTTCTCCTTTCTCCTTTCTCCCCCTTTTGTCAACATCAAAAAGGGTTATCAAGTTTTTTATGAGACATACTCCACTTAAACTATTGTATCATCACTCCCCCTGAACTAATGCTTAGTTAAAAGAACATGTATATAGGAGTAATGACAGATTTAGCATAGACAGGTGATAAAGCACAGACAGGTTAACATTCAGACATGTCATTCAACAATGCAATGCATGTTTAGATTATCTCTAATAAATAAGAACCTTTCTTCTGCGAGGGGTTTAGTGAAAATATCAGCCCATTGATTTTCAGTTTTAACAAACTTAATATCAAAGATGCCTTTCTGAACATAATCCCTAATGACATGATGTTTGATTTCAATATGCTTAGCCTTAGAATGTTGGATTGGATTTTTAGTTAAGCATATAGCACTGGAATTATCACACCATACAGATATTATATGTTCATAAAATAGAGTAATCCTCAAGTTGATGTTTACCCATAAGAGTTGAGAGCAACAACTAGCAGCAGAGATGTATTCTGCTTCAGCGGTAGATAGGGCAATGGTTGTCTGCCTCTTGATTGACCATGAGACTAAACTTGCTCCAATGAAGTGACATCCTCCACTGGTGCCTTTCTCTTCTGTCTCCAGCAAAATCAGCATCACAATATTCCATTAATTTGTATTCTTTTGATCTTAAATACAGCAAACCAAGATTAGTAGTTCCAAGCAAATATCTAAATATTCTTTTAACAGCCTTAAGATGAGATTCTCTAGGATCATATTGGAATCTAGCACACATACAGACACTAAATTGAATGTCAGGTCTGCTTGAAGTTAAGTACAATAGAGAGCCAATCATACCTCTGTAGACAGTTTGATCTACCATTTTACCTTCATCATCTTTGCTTAGTTTTGCATTGGGTTGCATAGGGGTTTTCATGAGCTTTGCATTTTCCATTTTGAATTTCTTGAGTATCTCCTTGGTATATTTTTGTTGATGAATGTAAATTCCATCACTTGTCTGCTTGATTTGTAATCCAAGGAAGAACTTCAATTCTCCTATCATGCTCATCTCAAATTCAGCTTGCATTAGATTTGAAAATTCCTTGCACGACTTTTCATTAGTTGCTCCAAAAATAATATCATCAACATATATTTGAACAATAATAAAGTCCTTTTTAGAGCATTTCTTGAACAGAGTAGTGTCTACTTGTCCTCTAGTAAAACCATTATGCATGAGAAAAGAATTGAGTCTATCATACCATGCTCTAGGTGCTTGTTTCAAACCATATAATGCCTTTTTAAGTTTGAAAACGTGATCTGGTTTATCAGTATCCTCAAAACTAGGGGGTTGTTTAACATACACTTCTTCTTCAATTATACCATTTAGAAAAGCACTTTTTACATCCATTTGAAACAGGGTAATTTGGTGTTGTGCAGCATATGACATTAAAATGTGTATGGCTTCTATTCTAGCTACATGTGCAAAGGTTTCAGTATAATCAATACCTTATTGTTGGTTTTAGCCTTGAGTTACTAACCTTGCCTTATTTCTGACAACTTTACCATCTTCATCCAATTTGTTTCCGAAGACCCATCTTGTTCCAATAACCGACTCGTTTTTAGGCTTAGAGACAAGAGTCCAGACATCATTTCTGGTGAACTGGTTAAGTTATTCTTGCATAGCAAGAATCCAACTTTCATCCTCAAGAGCTTCTTCAATGCGTTTAGGCTCCAAATCTGAAATAAAGGCCACATTGCTTGATTCTCTTAATGTGGATCTAGTTCTTACTCCTTCAAAAGGATTTCCAATAATAAGATCCTTAGGATGATGAGTGTTGAACTTCCAATCCCTTTTGAGATCATCATGAAGATCTTGACTTATCTGCTGACTCGTTTGCTCCACTTGTCTGTCAGCATCAAGCACGGGTTCTGTTTTGGTTAGAACGGGTTGTTGACTTTCTGGCTTGTTTATATCAAGACCTGCAAGATCAACTTCTAGATCTGATAGTTATTTATCAGTCTTTAATTCATCATTGAATTTAACATGAACAGACTCTTCAATAATACAAGTTCTTGAATTGTAAACTCTAAAAGCCTTAGACTTTTCAGAATATCCTAAGAAAATACCTTTATATACCTTAGAATTAAACTTTCCAAGATTATCTCTGGTATTCAGAATAAAAAATTCACGTCCAAAAGCATGAAAATAAGATATGTTGGGGCTTTTTCCTTTCCACAATTCATAAGGAGTCCTTTTTAGAAAAGGCCTAATAAGTATTCTGTTTTGTACATAACAAGCAGTGTTTATAGCTTCTGCCCAGAATTACTTAGGGAGATTATTTCCATTGAGCATAGATCTGGCCATCTCTTGCAGAGATTTGTTCTTTCTCTCAACCACTCCATTTTGCTGTGGAGTTGTAGGCGCATAGAAATTATGAGAGATTCCATTCTCCTCACAGAGCTGTCTAAACTTCTCATTTTCAAATTCTCCCCCATGATCAATTCTAAGGGTAGAAATACAGAAACCCTGCTTATTTTGTACTCTTTTGCAGAATACTGAGAAAGCCTTAAAAGACTCATCCTTGTGTGTTAGGAAGAGTACCCATGTGTATCTAGCATATCATAGTTTTTTATGCCATAACCATCTCTCATCCTCTTTAGACATCATACAGGTTACACTTTGATCTAAGAGATCAGACATTTCAATCTTATAAAGATTTTGTTGCCTTTTAGCTGAAAAGAGGGTTTTGCCACAACAGTCTTTAACTATGCATACATAATTGGTGAAGGAAACATCAAAACCACTGTCACATAATTGACTTATGCTAAGAAAATTGTGTCTTAATCCTTTAACCATAAGAACATTAGATATAGAGGGAAGAGGGGGTTTACCACCAATAGTACCAATTCTTATAACTTTCCCTTTCTGATTCCCTCCGAAGGCAACGTGTCCTCCTTTCTTAAGTTGGAGGTCTAGGAACATAGACCTTTCTCCTGTCATATGGCGCGAGCAACCACTGTCCAGGTACCAGCAGTGGTGTTTTCTTTATTATGTTGAGGATATCTGCAACAAAAATTATTTGAGCTTTAGGTACCCATATTTTTCTGGGTCCTTTTCTGTTAGTTCTAGGAGTCTGTGAAGACTTCCTTCTCTTCTTATGGATACACTTAGACATAACATGTCCGGTTTTTTCACAGAAGTTACAAACAGGTGTAGATTTGGTTACAGTTGACTTAACAAATACTGTAGAAGCTTTAGTTGATACTTTATGATGTGTCTGATGGACATATCCAATACCTTCTTTGTTAAGAGAGTGCCTCTGACTGCCAAGTAGCTTAGTTAGATTGTCTCTACCATTAACAAATTTGGCAAGATCAGAAGTGAGCTCTTCCACTTTCTGTTGAAGTTTTTCAACTTCTTCAAATAGTGATGTTTCACTTGAGATCTTAGCTTCATTAGACTTTTCAGTCTTCAGCTCACTGTTCTCTTTAGCCAGCTTCTCACACTCTTGAGATTTCTGTTTATGCTCACTGGTGAGCTTTACATACTCTCTCTTGAGGGATTTGAAGGCCTTAGATAAGCAGTTTGATTCCTCCATCAACTCCTCATAGGCATCAAGTAACTCCTCATAGTCAGGATGTCACTAGTGGAAATAATGTAATATACGAGAACGTTTTACGTCAGTAGACCATATGTTTGACGTTAAAAATGAGGCGGTGACAGTTTTGTAAATATTAAATCACTATTTGTGTCAGTTGTATAATGAACTGACGTTAAAAGTGATTTGTAAGAATTATTAACACTTTTAACGTCAGTTGTTTATACAACTGACGTTAAAGGTGTGATTTTTACGTCATTTAAATAAATAACTGACGTAAATAATCCTATATTCCTATCTGAAACTCATTCCTATCTTTCTTTCGTTGTCATCTCCATGTTGTCACTCTTAATGCAGATCACTCCATATAGTGCAGTTTATTTCTAAACTTTTTTTTAAACAAGTTTATTTTTAATCTTAATTAATTAGCTTGAATTAGTAAACAAATTCTTGTGCAAATTCCTATCTTTCTTTCGTTGTCATCTCCATGTTGTCACTCTTAACACAGATCACTCCAAATAGTGCAGTTTATTTCTAAACTTTTTTTTTAAACAAGTTTATTTTTAATATTAATTAATTAGCTTGAATTAGTAAACAAATTATTGTGCAAATTAAAATAAATAAACACTTAACATAAAACAAGTTTATGTATAATCAAATCGTATCTCATTGAAGCGATTCATAAGTTACAATTACATGATTAAAAGATAAAAAAATTCTGCAACATAGCCTTAAAATATAAAAAAGTTTCTGCTTCAACGTCATTTTCTTCTCAGTCTTGTCCTCAGAAACTCCAATGGATGTATCTCCTCCCTCACTTGAATTCCTTGATGCTCCATCTGAATCCACAGTCACTTGCTGACAAAGCAGAGTGAAGGGGATGAAATAAAGTGAGGGAATCACATTACGTGATTCACCCAACCTTACCATCTATGTTACGTGATTTACTCAACCTCAGAAGTTTTTTGACCATTAAGACAGAGACCTTTAAGTCTAGGTATAGGAAGAAATAACAAAAGTCTCAAATATGATAGAGCCATATTGTGAAGGAATAGAAAACGCACGAAATATAGAGGAAAAAAGAGGTCAGACATGACTGATCGATACGAGAAGAATGGTACTTTATATAGAGAAGAGAGACTACCTGATTTTCTTGAAAACCGATCTATAAACTTAATGCTCATTAAGAGGATTAAGTTACAAGGTGCATGGGTAAGTACCACAGTAGTCAAAGGAATGAATGTTTTTGCAGAAACTTATACACTTTAACGTCAGTTGTCTTCTTCAACAACTGACATTAAAAGTGTTTTTGAAATAAAAAATATTTATTTTAATGTCAGTTGTTACAAACAACTGACGTAAAATGCTTTTTTAAAGATGGTTTTTGATTATAACGTTTACACCTGCTCACCTTCTTCACTTCGCTCTGTACGTTTCTGTTCTTCTCTTTTCATCACGCTCACTCTCACTCTCACTCTGCCCTAATCGCGAGCTCCTCTCCACCGTAACCACCGTGAGGGCTTCTTCGCCACCACCGTGAGGTACACTCTTAACCCTAACTCTGTCTTTCTTGCTCATTCTTTGCAATAACTTGACATCTCTCTTTCCCCTTCCTACGCACTAACTCTCCTTGTCCCTCTGCTCTCAGTAACCACATCGAACGTTGGCCACCACTCGAGCTCCCCTCCCCACCACGCGAGCACCTATTTCCGGTGAGTCTTTAGGGCATATTTTTTATTTTTGGTTTTGAGTGTATGTTGAAACTGTAGTCTCTATAGTTGAAACTTGAAACTGTAAGTTTGAGTTGTTTAGAATGTCTCTATTTCTGGTCGTGGGTTTTGTGTTTTCTCCTATTTTTCTTCTACTATCATGACCTATTTCAAAATGGGAAGAAATTTAGAGTTGCTTGTAGCATGTGACATCAACAATATATTGCTTATTGCTCAACCTGAAAATGGTGTAAATTTGAAATAATTTTTAAACGCTTTGCTTGTATATATCATGCTCTCTTGATCGATTCATATGGTTGAGTGGTTATAGTACTAGATATAGCAATAGTCCTAATATGTGTTGTTACCTGCTTGATGAGAAGAATGATGTGAGATTACCGTAGAAATTCTGTTTTAGGCAGTTAGTCAAATAAGATATACATGGTTGACGAGATTTCAAAAACTATTTTTCAATTAGGATTTCAAAAACTAGTTTTCAATCTCCCGTATTGTCCTTATATTGGATATATGTTTTGTATATCTACAGAACCTATCTAGTTATGGATCGTAGTTGGATGGTTTGTAAGCGCACTAATGCTGAGTATTTGAACGAGGTGGGAGAATTTATAGAATTTGCTCAAAGGAATGTTCCTAATAGTAATGGAATGTTCTGTTGTCCTTGTGTCAAGTGTTTGAATACGAGGAAATGTACGGTGAAGGATATACGTACTCATTTGATTTGTGAAGGGATTTGCTTGAGTTATACAAGATGGATATGGCATGGTGATGTGTTGTTAAGTAGTACGGCAAGTGTCTCCCAAAGTGAGGACGTTGACGTAGATATGGAGGATGATAGAGTAGAAGACATGATCCGTGATATTGGACAAGAATCTTTTCATCGAGCTCATGTGTATAATAGGTTGTGCGGCGATGCGGATAAGCCTTTATATCCAGGGTGTACTACTCATACATGGTTGTCGGCGGTGCTAAAATTGGTTTGTGTGAAGGCGAGAAATGGTTGGAGCGATAAAAGCTTCTCGGAATTGCTTGAAGTGTTGAAAGACTTGCTTCCGGAGGACAACACATTGCCTGACCGTAACTATGAGGCCAAGAAGGTATTGTGTCTGATGGGTATGGAGTATAAGAAGATACACGCATGCCCAAATGATTGCATATTGTACACTGGTGTTCATGAAGACAATCACGATTGCCCCAAATGTGGGTTATCATGATACAAAGTGAAGGGTGGTGATGATGATGATGATCTTGATGATGTGAGAAAAAAGGGTCCTCCTGAGAAGGTGTTGTGGTATCTTCCAGTAATTCCAAGGTTCAAGTGATTGTTTGCCAATGCGAAAGATGCGAAGAATCTTAGATGGCATAATGATGAGAGGAAACGTGATGGAAAGGTTCGTCATCCTGCTGATTCTATGCAATGGAAGAATATTGATACTATGTTTACGGATTTCGCCGATGAGCCAAGAAACCTAAGGCTTGGACTTGCTACGGGTGGAATGAATCCTTATGGTAACATGAGTAGTATTCATAGTTCATGGCCTGTTCTGTTGATAATTTACAAAATGCCCCCTTGGTTGTGCATGAAGCGCAAATACATGATGTTGTCTATGATGATTTCGGGCCCAAAGCAACCGAGAAATGACTTAGATGTTTATCTAAGTCCCTTGATTAAAGATTTGAAAATGCTGTGGGTGGAAGGTGTTGATGTAGTTGATGGGTATTCTCATGAGACTTTCAAACTTCGTGCCATGTTATTTTGCACCATCAACGACTTTCCAGCATACGGTAACTTGTCTGGGTACAGTGTCAAGGGGCATAAAGCATGCCCTATATGTGAATAAGGCACATGCTACGCTCAGTTGCATCATAGAAAGAAGACGGTTTACCTTGGGCATCGTAGATTTCTTAGACGTGATCACCCATATCGTAAGATGAAAAAAGCTTTTAATGGATGCCAAGAGACAGAAGAAGCTCCGGCGGCCTTAATTGGAGAGCAGGTTTATCAGAGGGTAAAGGGCATCGATGTTATATTCGGCAAGTCCAAAAAGAAAGGTAAAGCTTCTGAGAAAAACATATGGAAGAAGAGACCGATATTCTTTGATCTTCCATACTGGCGCAAGCTTGATGTCGATAACTTGCATTGATGTGATGCATGTGGAGAAAAATGTGTGTGATAGTGTGATCGGGACGCTTCTCAACATTCAGGGCAAGACAAAGTATGTTGTGAATGCTCGTCTCGACGTCGTTGCTATGGGTATATAAGAGCAGTTAGCTCCAGTTGTTAAGGATGGTAAGCGGACTTATTTGCCGCCAGCATGTCATACTTTGTCAAAAAAAGAGAGACAAAGTTTTTGTGGGTGTCTTCAGGGCATCAAAGTTCCACGTGGTTACTCTTCAAATATGAAGAGGCTTGTCTCTAGTGATCTTAAATTGGTTGGCTTAAAGTCTCATGATTGTCACATCTTGATGCAACAACTTCTGCCCATTGCTATTCATGGTATTGCTCCAAAAAATGTGAGACATGCCATTACTCGGTTGTGCTCATTCTTCAATTCTATATGTAGCAAATTTGTTGACCCCCGTATGTTGGTTGACTTGGAAGTTGAGGCTGCCACAATCTTGTGCCAATTGGAGATGTATTTTCCTCTTTCCTTTTTCGACATAATGGTTCACTTAATTGTTCATTTGGTGAGGGAGATTAGATTATGTGGGCCGATTTTTCTGAGATGGGTGTACCCAGTTGAGCGCTACATGAAGATCTTGAAAGGGTACGTGAAGAATCCTCATCGTCCGGAAGCATCTATTGTTCAAAGGTATGTTGCAGAAGAAGCTATTGAGTTTTGTTCGAACTACCTTCATAACATGGATCCTATAGGGGTTCCTAAGCCTTGGCATGATGAGATAAGATGTCAAGGTAAGGGTACACATGGCTTAAGAATTAATAGCAAGTGTCGGGAGGAAGTGCTTCAAGCGCATTTGTATGTATTGAACAACATCGATTCTATTCAACCTTTCTTATTTGAACATAAAAGAAAAGTCAATCAAGAAAACTCTCGAATGAGCGAAAGGTGGTTGTTGAACAAGTATAACAAGACTTTCTTACCATGGTTCAAGGAAGCAATGCTTAAGGATGGTAGTACTGCTTCTGATGACGTAAGATGGCTAGCACATGGGCCTAGCTTCAACGTCATATGTTGGAGCGGATACGACATAAATAACTTTTCCTTTTATACAAAGGAACAAGATAACAAGAGTACCATGCAAAATAGTGGGGTTATGATCGTGGCCGAAGCAATGCACTTCTCTAGTGCAAAGGACACAAAACCCGTTAAAGCACCGACACCTTACTTTGGATATATTGAAGATATTTGGGTGCTCGATTACACTAAGCTTACGGTGCCGGTTTTTAAATGTAAGTGGGTTAATAGTAACGGTGATGTACAAACCGACGAATTGGGGTTCACATTGGTATACCTCAACAAGTTAGGTCATATAAATGAGCCTTTCATAATGGCTTCCCAAGCAAAACAAGTGTTCTACATCACCGATCCTTCAAACAAAAGGTTGTATGTGGTTCTCCAAGGAAAAAGCATGTATAATGGTAGTGATGATAATCAAGATTCAAATCTTGATATTCCTGAGACTCCTTCTTTTTCAACAAACATGCCTACTATAATCGAGGAGACACAGGTGGACGATGTACATGCCACTCGTGATGATCATCACGAAGTGATATTGATATAGGTAGTTTAAACTTAATATACATTTATTTTTATTTATACTTCTGTATTTATTTTTAGTTATAACCTATGTTAATAAATATAGATTGTTTCTGAACAGACATACATATGGATCAGTCGGATGGCCCACATGCACGGGAGGACACTGTGGGGCCTACTCAGGACCTGATCGCGCCTATGCCTGATTCTAGTGTAAGTTTACATGTTATATACTATCTTTAGTCCTTATTTTTAATGTAATTTTATAATGTTACAACCCTCTATTTTATCATTTTTTTTGTCCATACAGACATCACAGGCTCATAGGAAACGGGGTAGAGGAGCCACGACTTTGAAGAAACTAGAGAAGGCCAGACAAAGCGGATAGAAGCTTGAGGTGTCCTTCGATGCTAATCTAAATCCCCACGGACCCCGTGCTAAAGAATTTAAAAAGTGGGTGTTTCTACAAGCGAAGCAGCACGTTAGCATCAACTACAACCATTGGAATGACGTTCCACAGAATGTTAAGGATCAGATTTGGGAGGCTATTACGGTATTTTACCTTTACATTCTTTTGATTTACATTATTAGATAATTATCCGAGTTATAATCCATCTAGTTGTTATGTATTTAATGTGTAGGTAGCTTGGACTGTGCCGAATCACGAGGATCATCGTACGAAATGTCTGAAAATGGCATCAAAGCGTTGGAATGGGTTCAAGCATGATCTTACCAGGTACTATGTATCTGGGAAGAAGCGGCTTGATAAGATGTTCTCGGATTATCCCTGGATTGATCAGGATACTTAGGATATGTTTGCTAGGAGTCGACTGGATGAAGAATTTTAGGTTGGTTGATTAAGTTAATTTTGTATGCTTCTTATAGATCATTTAACTGTATTTAATTATGTGTTTTTGTTTGAATAGGCTAAGGCAGAGAAGGGTCGGCAGAATCAGGTGAAGAACGTCAACCGCCACACCATGCCTCAGGGTGGGTACGAAACTCGGATCGAGGAGATGATGGCGGATAGACTGAGGGTGAAGCAGGAAGAGCACGCTGCTAGAATAGAAAAAGGAGAGGTGCTTGAGGGCACACCATTAAGTCCTCCGTCGGACATCGACCGCGAGGATGTCTGGTTAGCCGGCCACATGACAAAGACGGGATCTTTTAAAGTTGATAACACTCGCGAAGTGGCAAATAAGATTGTAAGTAAATAATTAACTTCACTTCAATTGATATTTGTATAGATATTTTTAACATTTTTCACTTGCACGTTTTTTCATTTCTTCATTGTAGATGGATCTTAAAGCACAATGCTCCCAAGGCTCATTCGTCCTTTCTGGACGGCAGGACGTCTTGATGACTGCTCTAGGCTAGAAAGACCATCCTGGTTGGGTTATCGGTGTTCCTGGGAACGTGACCATCAAAGAATATTATGGCACGTCTGCTTCAAGAAAGCGGGTCGTCGATGAGGCATCAATTTCGGATGACATGACTCAGCAGCTCATCTCCAACCCTGCTATTACAACGCATCTGATGAAAAGCTTACTATCCAACCCAGAATTCAAGCAGGTGCTTGCTAGAGAGCTTTCCTCCGTCGGTTCATCCCAGGACACCGCAGGACATGCCAACCCTTCACATGTGAGCACAAAAGAGAGTTATAGCAGGGCACATGTGGAGGAGGATGAGTTGGCAGCTAGGGAGCGGGAGTTGGAAGTCCAACGCCATGAGCTTGAGTTGGAAATGAAAAGCCGTGAGCTTGAGTTGGACTTCAAACGACGTGAGCTTGAAATGTTAACAAAGGTATGTATTCATTATTAATGTCCACATTAGGCAAATAATTACTTGTGTTTTTTTAATTATCAACAACTTATCTATTTTATTTTTCCTAAATTGAAGGCCAAGTCGACGTCGGTGTCGATGTCACCTGTCACTCGTTTGTTCTCACTTGGTGAGGATTATGCGTTTGAGATTTTTAAATGTCCATTGGAACACGATGGATGGGTGGCACGCCCAATCAACAGAGGATATTTTCCTTCTGTGGTGAAGATCTCGGGGATGCATGCAGAGATAACGTATGGATGGCCAGCACGGTTTTGAGTCTCTGGTGCACGTAAGTTAATTTTAATTTTATAGCTTATTTATTTTTGGTATTTTTCCATTTAATAATTTATTTTAATTTCAATATATATTATGCAATTAACATCCACACATTTTCATATCTAAGGTATCTCCATCGTCTTCAATTTGATAAGGGCGTTGCATCAGTTTACGGCTTCTTAGATCCGTCAATCCTTATGCCCCAACTCTTTGCTGGCGATGCATTTAGTAAATACATATGGAACTTGATGGGAGACAATCGGAAAGAATTATATCTGGCTCCCTACTGTATGAATAACCATTGGCAGTTATTCGTACTTCACCCGTCTAGGCATACTGTCATATTCTTATCCTCTCTCCACCAAATCCCGCCACAGGAGGTGGTGGAAGCTGTAAATACGTAAGTAACTAATCTTAAATTTAATTTAAGTTTTAATATCAGTTGTTTTTAGTTTATTACACACATGATATATGAATTTGTTAATTGACATGATTATTTGTTTATGATAGCGCGCTGAAAGCGAGTAACATAAGTTGCGCCAACGAGAGAAGTAGGACTTCTAAGACTAAAGGAAATCCGGAATGGATCATCCTCAAGGTTTGGTAGTTTATTTATCAAATAATTAATATTATAATTACTAATTTATATGTATATTTAACTGACATTAATTGAAATTATTTTTGTTTGTAGTCTCGATTTCAACCTGACGGGTGGTCGTGCGGCAATTATGTGATGCTTCATATGCTGAACATAGTCTCTGCATCAATTACGGATGGATGGAGGAATGTAATATTTAAACAACTTGTTAAATTATATATTATAGTTTTGGTGATGACTTGCGCTAATGTTTTGTTATTATTTGAACGTGTGTAGGCATTTAACGACCAATCGCCTCTTCAAAAAGATGAGTTTAGAGACTTGAGGATGCGTTTGGCAGAATTCTTCTTCAAGTATGCGACTGAAAAAGGAATTGACAAGATACCTCCACAATACTTAGATGAATAGTTTTTTTGTTAGACTTTAGAAACTAATTAATAACATTTATATATATATACTTAGATTGGTAGTTTTGTTTGTAGACATTAGAGACTAAAATTTATATATATATATACTTGTAGATAGTTATGTTTTTCCTATACATGGGTTTTGGTTTTAAGTCCCCCCATTGTTCCTTTGTATTTTTTTTCTTTTCGTTAATATTGAAATTTAAGGGTAGTGTTTGCAATTATGTAATGTGTGTGATATTGTGTTACTGGGATATTTACTGAATGCGGGGATAGCTGAGGGGAGTGATATTTTAAAACTGAATTTAAAAAAAATCTATTAACGTCAGTTGTATCAAACAACTGACGTTAATAGTATTTTATAAAATATACAGTACACTATTAACGTCAGTTGCAATAAACAACTGACGTTAAAATTAAAACCTTTTAACATCAGTTCTTTAACACAACTGACATTAGTTTGAACAACATTAACGTCAGTTGTGTTAAAGAACTGACATTAATAGTTTTATTTTTAACATCAGTTGTTTAAACAACTGATGTTAAAATATTAACTATTAACGTCAACTGTATTTACGTCAGACAATATTCTGACGTATAAAATCAATTTTAACTGACGAAAAAAGAACTTATTACACTAGTGTGTACCTCATCATCAGAGTCTGAGTCAGTGTTGGCCATCAAACAGAGATTGGCTTCTTCCTCTATTTCTTCATCAGAGGATGTTGACTCCAGATCCTCCCAAGTAGCCATCATTCCTTTCTTCTTCTTGAAGAATTTCTTAAAAGGGGCCTTCTTGAGTTGAGGACATTTAGCCTTGATGTGACCAAGCTTCTTGCACTCATAGCAAACAATTGGACTTTTGTCTGTTGAGGTGGATTCTTTGAAGTTCTTGTCCTTGTTGAACCTTCTGAATGGCTTATCCCTCTTGAACTTCTATTTCTGTAGGAGAAGCTTTATCTTCCTGGTGGGAGAGACAATTCTTCATCACTCTCAGAATCCTCATGTTCAGATAAGTCAGCATCACTATATGACTCGTCTGCCTTTAGAGCCTTGGAAACTTTTGCTGACTTTTAATCAGCTTTTAGAGCAATTGACTTGCCCTTCTTTGGTGAAACTTCATCTTCAAGTTCTTGCTGATGAACAGTGAGTGTTCCAAGAAGTTCATCCATAGTCAAGGTAGTGAGATCCTTGGCTTGAGAGATAGCAGTGACCAAATGTCTCCACTGTTTAGGTATACTTCTCAGAATCTTTCCAACCTTCTCAGCATTGGTATAGACTTTACCAAGAGATTTTAAACTGTTGACTATAGTTTGAAATCTTCCTATCATTTGAGCAACGGATTCTCCTTCCTCCATGACAAACAGTTCATACTTTCTGACAAGTATGGCAATCTTTGACTTTGGTTGTTCTTTCATGTGTGACAGCTAAAATGTCCCATATTTCTTTGGCAAAGTCACAAGCACATACCTTCTCAAACTCCTCAGGACTGAGAGCACAAATGATGTTATATCTAGCTTTGTGGTTCAGCTCCGATTTTGTCTTTTCTGCAGTAGTCCACTGAGCTTTTGGTTTGTCAGTGTTATCATCATTCTTGGGAATGAATGGACCATCTGTGATGACATCCCAAAGATCAGAGTTTGTAGATAGAATGAACCATTGAAATCTATCTTTCCAATAGTTGTAGTTTTCTCCATTGAAGTAAGGATGTCTGGTTAGGGAAACTCCTTCACTCTGGTGACTTTCACTTGAACTAGCTCCAGCAGTCATGTCTATTCTACAGAACCTTTTACCTCTACAATATTAGATGCTCAACCCAGAGGCTTAACTCTGATACCAACTGAAATAGACAACTATAAACACGAGAAGGGGGGTTTGAATTGTGTTTATCAAAATTTGAACAAAGTTGAAATCTTTTCGCATACAGAAGCTGGTTCAAACAAGTGGAAAGATACAAGACAAATGGGTGGCTCGTCTGATGAAATTTTAACAGTGACCTTAGCAAACACACCACTTGATAAGCGTATAAGAAAACTAAAGCAACTAAAGAGTTTAAGGAAAGAGAGATTGACACAGTTATTTATCCTGGTTCACTCTTCAAAGGAAAGAGCTACGTCCAGTCCTTGGCAGCACCAAGATTTATCCACTATAACTGATCACACTACTAGAAAACTTAAATTTTCGGACGGAATTTTCGGACGGAAATGTTTCTGTCTGAAATTTTCCGAAAATTTCGGACGGATTTCAGACGGATTGTGTTATTTTTTTATATTTCTTACATCCGTCTGAAATCCGTCCCAAAATTTCGGACGGATTTCAGACGGATTGTGTTATTTTTTATATTTTCCTTGATCCGTCTGAAATCCGTCCGAAAATTTCGGACGGATTTCAGGCGGATTGTATTATTTTTTATATTTTCCTTGATCCGTCTGAAATCCGTCCAAAATTTTCGGACGTATTTCAGACGGATTGCGTTATTTTTTTATATTTCTTACATTTTCGGACGGATTTTCAGACGGATTGTGTTATTTTTTATATTTTCCTTGATCCGTCTGAAATCCGTCCGAAAATTTCGGACGAATTTCAGACGGATTGTGTTATTTTTTATATTTTCCTTTATCTTTTATATTTTCCTTGGCGCGCTTTCAAATTTTGGTCTATCACGGCCGTGACACTCATCATGGCTAGGCCGTGATCGGTTCTGTCTGGATCAGCTAACATGTCACGGCCGTGACGGCCATCACGGCTAGGCCGTGATAGCTTCTGACTTTTGCCTTCTGCTCTGCTTGATCATGGCCGTGATGGTCATCACGGCTAGGCCGTGATGGTCATCACGGCTAGGCCGTGATGGGCTCTGTTTGGCTCATTTTCTTCACTTTTCAAGCCCTATCTTCATCCAAAAATTTACATGATCCTTTTTTTTTTTGGATCATATCATCTAACTAGACCAATTTGTACTTTTTCGGGCATAATGGAGCCCCAATGAACTTGTTTAATCCTAATAGAGCCCAAATCGACTTGTTAAGTCCTAATTGGGCCAATTGCCCCGTACGACCCATTTGTACTTTTTTGGTCCTAATGGAGCCCAAATGGACTTGTTTGATCCAAATAGAGCCCAAATGGACTTTTTAGGTCATATAGGACCTAACTGGGTCAATTTGTACTTCTTTGGTCCTAAAGCAGCCCAAATGGACTTGTTTGATCCTAATAGAACCCAAATGGACTGTTTAGGTCATATACGACCTAACTAGGTCAATTTGTACTTTTTCGGGCATAAAGGAGCCCCAATGGACTTGTTCGATCCTAATACAACCCAAATCGACTTGGTAGGACCTAATTGGGCCAATTGCCCCATACGGCCCAATTGTACTTCTTTGGTCCTAATGGATCCCAAATGGACTTGTTTGATCCTAATAGTGCCCAAATGGACTTTTTAGGTCATATACGACCTAACTGGGCCAATTTGTACTTCTTTCGTCCTAATGGAGCCTAAATGGACTTGTCTGATCCTAATAAAGCCCAAATGGACTTTTTAGATCATTTAGTACCTAACTAGGACAATTTGTACTTCTTTGGTCCTAATGGAGTCCAAATGGACTGGTTTGATCCTAATAGAGCCCAAATTTACTTGTTAGGACCTAATTGGGCCAATTGCCCCGATCGGCCCAATTGAACTTCTATGGTCCTAATGAAGCCTAAATGGACTTGTCTGATCCTAATAGAGCCCAAATGGACTTTTTAGATCATTTAGTACCTAACTAGGCCAATTGGTACTTCTATGGTCCTATCACTAAATGATTAGTTTAAAACCCAACTTTCCCTTCTCTCTCTCTCTCACTCTCACTCGACGCCCCTACCCCTCCCTTTCTTCTTTCTTCTCTGCTTTCTTCTTCTTTCTCTTTTCTTCTTCTTTCTTGTTGTTTGATCCTAATAGAGCCCAAATGGACTGTTTAGGTCATATAGGACCTAACTAGGCCAATTTTTAATTTTTCGGGCATAATGGATCCCAAACGGATTTGTTTGATCCTAATAGAGCCCAAATCGACTTGTTAGGACCTAATTGGGACAATTGCCCTGATCGGCTCAATTGTACTTCTTTGGTCCTAATGGAGCCCAAATGGACTGGTTTAATCCTAATAGAGCCCAAATTGACTTGTTAGGACCTAATTGAGCCAATTGCCCCGATCGGCCCAATTGAACTTCTATGGTCCTAATCAAGCCTAAATGGACTTGTTTGATCCTAATAGAGCCCAAATCGACTTGTTAGGACCTAATTGGGACAATTGCCCCGATCGGCCCAATTGTACTTCTTTGGTCCTAATGGAGCCCAAATGGACTGGTTTGATCCTAATAGAGCCCAAATTGACTTGTTAGGACCTAATTGGGCCAATTGCCCCGATCGGCCCAATTGAACTTCTATGGTCCTAATGAAGCCTAAATGGACTTGTTTGATCCTAATAGAGCCCAAATCGACTTGTTAGGACCCAAGCGTAAGCTCCAAACATGATTTTCTTTGAAAATAACCTTGTTTGGTAATAAGATTAAGTGTTTAGATCAAATTAGAATGTGTGTTTGGTCATGCGTAATTGATTTACGTTATTGTCACTATTATTACCAGTACAGAAAAATATTTTAAATAATATGTTTAAGAGAAAATCATTTTCATATTTTCATTCTATTTAATTTTAGAGTTGAAAATAAACTGGTTTGACATTCATCGGAGATTAAATTTTGGACTGAGTATTTTCTTAGTTGATCAGTCCAGCTATTAATCTTTACTCTAATTTGAATTTTGAAAACTTATAGTTATCAATCTTTATTTTTAGAGTCCAAAAAGTAAAAACATGTTTATTTTAGGCTTAATATTTTATCACTCATTTTGTACCTATTACTAAATAATTGACTTAAAAACCTAACTTCTCTTTTTTTTTTCTCTCTCTCTCGACGCCTACCCCTCACTCTCTTTTCTTCTCTGCTCATTTTCTTCATCTATTTCTTCCTTCTTTCTTTTTCTTCTCTATTATTCTCCCTTCTTCTTCTTCCTCCAACCAGTCACCGCCCCACACCCTCCACCCATCGAACCGCCGGAAGCTGCCAGGAGGAGACGTGTCCGACCACCTGCTCCGATCCACGTCACAGCCGCGCGATCTAGCCGAGCTCCGCCGCGAAGCCGCTCCCTCCATCATGGTAAACACCGCGAGCCACCGATTTTTGTGGTGGTTGCCACCATGTGAGTTCCTTCCAACCCCCTTCTTCTTATTTCCTTTGGTCTTACTCTATCTCTCTCCATTTTTGGTGTTCACAGAAAGCGAACCGCCGCCACGGTCACCGTCCGCCGCCGCGTCAACCACCGCAGCACCACCATAAGCTTGCCTTCTTCCTTGGGTAAGTGGTTTTCTCACTTCCTTTGTTCAGATTCAAGAGCCCCAATTTCTCCTCAAACCCTAACCCTAGGTTTTGATTTTTAGTTCTCAGTTTATGAAATTAATTGGTGTTTTCTGAAATTGGGAGCATGATTAAGTGTCTCCCTAAATCAATTTTGTCAATCTCTTGTTAAACTGTTTTTTTTTCTCAATTTTCATCTTGAGCCCAAAAACCTCAAATCTGCTTTAATTTTAAATGAATGAGGTTTTTGTGAAATTAAATATATTATTGAATTATATTTATATTGTGATTGTTGAGAAATTAATTCGATGATTTGTCCAGTTGTTTCTATGCTTGGATCGACTCTCTGGGATGTTTTTCATGTGCGTGCTTGCTTGCAAGAAGAAGAAATTACTTCGGGAACTGTTTGGAGCTAATCGCATCGCTGCCAAGTGCTTTTAAAAACTCTGAGCATCTTTAAGGTAGGGGAAAGAATCAACCTTTATTGGATTGATTTTGTGCTATGTTGGTAATATGAGAATATTTTGATTGATATTGTGTTATGCATGATCTGCCTGGTTATTATTATTATGCTTAGTGGATCTTAAGTTAAGATATATATGTTGTCTAAGAGATGATTGTTTTGGGTGTGAGGATCATGATGATTTTTTAGAGGTGCCTAACCTACATGAAATATGTTAAAGAGGTGTTGTGACATATAGCATGTGTTGAGGTCTTGATGAGAGGTTAAGGCTTAAGGAACTAATTATTGAGGTTTTAAATTAAATGTCACAAAGGGGCACATCGGGGTGTCTCGTTTTAAACGCACGCGATTTCTGCATGAGGGTTTTTCTTTCTGGAACTATTGATTTGCAGTATACAAATTTGTTCATTATGATTGTGCATTCTCATTGAATTGACCATGTTATCTTTTCTTTCTTGCCCCCCCTGTTTTAGAAACTGCCCCATCGATTTGAAGGAAGCAATTTCAAGTGTAGTATTTGCTTCTCCAAGATGTTCAGATGAGTAGAATGCAAGTGGTGCCTCTAGAAAGGACGGTGGCAATCAGTCAACGGCACCAGCGGTGTCTAATCCAGAAACTATACCTTCAGGTAAATTTTTGAAGACAGTAATTGCAAATGAATTTGGGGCTTTTGTTCTTTCTATTGCCTGAATATTTGGGATTCTTTCTTACAGGAACTGGAAGACAAGAAATGGATTTTAGAGATTCGAGTTCTGAAAATAGGAGTGCCTTTCCTATGGGTAAGCAGAATAGGAACATGGAATTCAAAGATGCTGCCTCTACTGCAGAATCTGCAGAAGTTGCAAGCATGGCTGCAAGAGCAGCTGCTGAACTTTCAAACCGAGAGAACATGACAAGGCAGTACTCAAGTGGGTCACAACAACTTTATTTTTTTTTTGTTTGGTTCATTACATGACCTTCACAGTTCACAGTGGCTTGATCTTCTGATAGTTTTTAAGTCATGACTTTTGGATTGCATGCAGCAATTGGTATTTGATTTTTAGAAGTTGTATGGTACCAAGGCTAACAATAGTCAAATTCATGATTTTGTGATTGAATGTGAAACTGCAAATGTTAGTGATCGGTGCCATATAATTCACATAGATAGTGAAACTGTAATGTAAGTGAAGTGATTTGTCACGGCCGTGATGGGCATCACGGCCTGGCCGTGATAGCTTCTGCCTTGAATGTTGCTTCACTAAATGGTCTGTCACGGCCGTGATGGGTATCACGGCCTGGCCATGATAGATTCTGCTTAGAAGGGGTCTGGCTCAGTTGACATGTCACAGCCGTGATGGGCATCACGGCCTGGCCGTGATGGGCATCACGGCCTGTCCGTGACAGATTTTGACTTTTCATTCTTCCGTGGGAAATCCGTCCCAAATCTGTTGGAAAACAAAAATAAATCCGTCTGAAATCCGTCCAAAAAATAACCAACAAAATCACAGCATCCGTCCCAAATCCGTTGGAAAACAAAAATAAATATGTCCGAAATCCGTCCGAAAAATAACCAAAATCCGGATTTCCACGTTGTCCATATTCCGTCCGAAATCCGTCTGTAAATATTTTCGGACGGAATTTGGGACGGATTTTATAATTTCCCACGAGGCTTTTTCAGACGGGTGCCATTCCGTCCGAAATCCGTCCGAAATGAGTTATCCGTCCAAAATTTGTCCAATTTCCGTCTGAAATCCGTCCGAAAAAGATGGATTTCTAGTAGTGTCAGGTTACAGACTCAAGTATTGTTTGCACACCTAGCCTCTTTAGGCTCAAAGACAAGTATTCTTTGCACACCTAGCCTCTTCAGGATCAAGACAAGTATTCTTTGCACACTTAGCCTCTTTAGGATCAAGACAAGTATTCTTTGCAGACAAGTATTCTCACCTCCTTATTTTATTTTGCCTATGTCGGCTGGCTATGTGCTTTCTGTATTCTGTTGAGAAGATTGAGACGTCAAGATGACACTTGACTGATTCATCTTAGAGGATGGGATTCGAGCATGCGGATGATATGGTGGAGTTTCCAATGGACGTCTTCCAGACCGTCGATGGTTCTTCGACCATATTTTCCTCTTGGAAGAGGAAAGAGCTTAGTTTGAGAGTTACTATTATAGTAGCTCTAGTAGTGTCTTTTGTGACGACGTCGCACTAGTGGAAAATATACATTAGACGGTAAAGGTTTACGTCAGTTAACCAAAAGCTATACGTTAAAAAGGAGGCGGTGGCAGTTTTGTAAATATCTGACTTCATTAATTCAATTTTAACAGCAGTTGTTTTAAGGACTAACGTTAAAAGTGAAGTGACTCACTTTTAACGTCAGTTCAATAAACAACTGACGTTAAAAGTGAACCTTTTAACGTCAGTTCTTCATTGAACTGACGTTAAAAGTTTGTCACTTCACTTTTAACTTTTGTTCTTTCATCAACAGACGTTAAAGGTTATTTTAATAATTTTTTTATCTATTATATGTACCCTTCCGCATTGCCTTCCTCCAAGTTTCAGTTTCACAATTGCTTTGATGTTTTGTGTTTCTGTTTTGAAAACTAAAATATATGTGTGAAGTATAAGTTGAATCAATAACCCAAACCGGATCTCATTCATTGAAAGGGTTTAAAATCCTTTAAAATCCTATAAAAAGTTACATTGATAGGGTTTAAAATCCTATAAAAAGTTACATTGAAAAGGTTTAAAATCCTAAACATTTGTTGAGGCTTCGTTCCCTTCACGGGTGAGCAAGAGAGGAGAGTCGAGCGACCGAGTTTTCCAGAGCGGCTGAGCAAGGGTGCACCCGATCTGTTTCAGCAATGGTCTTGGAACAGTCATTTGCTTCCAAAGCTGACGTTCGGTGTCAGTAGCGCGATTCTCCGAGAAGATGATAAGGTGAGCAACTCACACTATGTGATTTACACAACCTTATCACCCATGTTATGTGATTAACACAACCTCAGAAGTTGTTTGACCATTAAGACAAAGACCTTTGAGTCTAGGAATAGGAAGAAAGAGTGATGAAGTTAATCTCCACTGCAGAGCCATATTGTGAAGCGAAAAATTAAAAGGATGGAAGGAAGCTATTTATAGGAGCAGGGGATGAAGTTACTAAGCTATTCTGATTTTCTTGAAAACTTACCTATAAACTTAATGCTCATTAAGAGGATTAAGTTACAAGGTGCATGGGTAAGTAGCACAGTAGTCAAAGGAATGAATTCTTGCAGAAACTTATACACCTTTAACGTCAGTTGTTTAATACAACTGACGTTAAAAGTGTTTTTAAAATAAAAAATATTTATTTTTAACGTCAGTTTTTTATACAACTGACGTTAAAAGTGTGGTGCTGACGTAAATAATCCTATAAATTATAAACGTGCAGAATGAATATTGGAAATAATGTAATATACGGGAACTTGGTAGTCATAAATTAAGTTGACGTTAAAAATGAGGTGGTGGCAATTTGGCAGTCATATTTATTTTTAACGTCAGTTTTTTATACAACTGACGTTAAAAGTGTGGTTTTTTACTTCAGTATAATAAATAGTTGACATAAATAATCCTATAAATTATAAACGTGCAGAATGAATATTGGAAATAATGTAATATACGGGAACTTGGCAGTCATAAATTATGTTGACGTTAAAAATGAGGTGGTGGCAATTTGTAAATATTAAATCACTATTTGCGTCAGTTGTGTAAAGAACTTGTGTAAATATTAAACAAGTTTATTTTTAATCTACATTAATTAGCTTGAATTAGTAAACATATTCTTATTAAAATTAAAATAAATAAACACTTAACATAAAAGTGTTATATGTATAATCAAATCGTATCTCATTGAAGCGATTCATAAGTTACAATTACATGATTAAAAGATAAAAAATTTCTGCAACATAGCACTAAAATATTAAAAAGTTTCTGCTTCAACATCAATTTCTTCTCAGTTCTGTCCTCAGAAACTCCAATGGATGCATCGATCCCCTCCCTGCTCATTTGAAGTCCTTGATGCTCCATCTGTGCTTTATCCACAGCCGCTTGGGGAGGAGATGGAATAAAGACAAGGAGTCATATTATGTGATTTACTCAACCTCAGAAGTTTTTTGACCATTAAGACAGAGACCTTTAAGTATAGGTATAGGAAGAAATAACAAAAGTCTCAAATGTGATAGAACCATATTGTGAAGGAATAGAAAACGCGCGAAATATATATAGAGAGGAAAAGAAGAGGGTGTATTTACATACTGATACAGAAGAATGACACTTTATATAGAGAATAGTCTCTCTCTGATTTTCTTGAAAACTTATCTATAAACTTAATGCTCATTAAGAGGATTAAGTTTCAAGGTGCATGGGTTAGCACAGTAGTCAAAGGAATGAATTTTTTTGCAGATATACACTTTTAACGTCAGTTGTCTTCAAAAATTGACGTTAAAAGTGCTTTTAAAATAAAAAATATTTATTTTTAACGTCAGTTTTTTATACAACTGACGTTAAAAGTTTTATTTTTACGTCAATTAAATAAATAGTCAAAGGAATTAATGTTTTTGGATAAAGGTATACACTTTTAACGTCAGTTTCTTAAGACAACTGACGTTAAATATACGACCTTTAACGTCAGTCTTTACAAACAACTGACGTCAAAGGTTGTTTTATTTTGGTTTACACCCGCGCGCCTTCTGCACTTCGCTCTGTACGTCTCTTTTCTCTTTTCATCACGCTCAACCCTCACTCTCAACCCTCACTCTCACTCTCACTCTCACTCTCACTCTGCCCTAATCGCGAGCTCATCTCCACCGCAACCACCGCGAGGGCTTCTTCGCCACCACCGTGAGGTACACTATTAACCCTAACTATGTCTTTCCATTCATTCTTTGCAATAACTTTACATCTCTCTTTCCCCTTCCCGCGCACTAACTCTCCTTGTCCCTCTGCTCTCAGTAACCACATCGAACGTTGGCCACCACTCGAGCTCCCCTCCCCACCACCACGTGAGCACCTATTTCTGGTGAGTCTTTAGGGCACATTTTTTTAATTTTGGTTTTGATTGTATGTTGAAACTGTAGTCTCAGTAGTTGAAACTTGAAACCGTGAGTTTGAGTTGTTTGGAATGTACGTCTCTATTTTTGGTCTTGAGTGCATGTTGCTCTGCTGGTTGATCTGTCACGGCCGTGATGCTCATCACGGCTAGGCCGTGATCAGTTCTGCCTGTGATGGTCTGGTTCAGTTGGCACGTTACGGCCGTGATGGACATCACTGCCAGGCCGTGACCAGTGCTTGGCAATCTTCAAAAACTATAGTTTTCAATCTCCCGTAGTGTCCTTATATTGGATATATGTTTTGTATATCTACAGGACCTATCTAGTTATGGATCGTAGTTGGATGGTTTGTAAACGTACTAGTGCTGAGTATTTGAAGGGGGTGGGAGAATTTATAGAATTTTCTCAAAGGAATGTTCCTGATAGTAATGGAATGTTCTGTTGTCCTTGTGTCAAGTGTTTGAATACGAGGAAATGTACGGTGAAGGATATACGTACTCATTTGATTTGTGAAGGGATTTTCTTGAGTTATACAAGATGGATATGGCATGGTGATGTGTTGTTGAGTAGTACGGTAAGTGTCTCCCAAAGTGAGGACGTTGACGTAGATATGGAGGATGATCGAGTAGAGGACATGATCCGTGATATTGGACAAGAATCTTTTCATCGAGCTCATATGTATGATAGGTTGTGCGGTGATGCGGATAAGCCTTTATATCCAGGGTGTACTACTTATACACGGTTGTCGGCGGTGCTAAAATTGGTTTGCGTGAAGGCGAGAAATGGTTGGACCGATAAAAGCTTCACGGAATTGCTTGAAGTGTTGAAAGACTTGCTTCCTGAGGACAACGCATTGCCTGACCGTAACTATGAGGCCAAGAAGGTATTGTGTCCTATGGGTATGGAGTATAAGAAGATACACGCATGCCCTAATGATTGCATATTGTACACCGGTGTTCATGAAGACAATCACGATTGCCCCAAATGTGGGTTATCACGATACAAAGTGAAGGGTGGTGATGATGATGATGATCTTGATGATTGAGAAAAAAGGGTCCTCCTACGAAGGTGTTATGGTATCTTCCAATAATTCCAAGGTTCGAGCGATTGTTTGCCAATGCGAAAGATGCGAAGAATCTTATATGGCATAATGATGAGAGGAAACTTGATGGAAAGGTTCGTCATCCGGCTGATTCTATGCAATGGAAGAATATCGATACTATGTTTCCAGATTTCGCCGATGAGCCAAGAAACCTAAGGCTTGGACTTGCTACGGATGGAATGAATCCTTATGGTAACATGAGTAGTATTCATAGTTCATGGCATGTTCTGTTGGTAATTTACAATATGCCCCCTTGGTTGTGCATGAAGCACAAATACATGATGTTGTCTATGATGATTTCGGGCCCAAAGCAACCAGGAAATGACTTAGATGTTTATCTAGGTCCCTTGATTGAAGACTTGAAAACGTTGTGGGTGGAAGGTGTTGATGTAGTTGATGGGTATTCTCATGAGACTTTCAAGCTTCGTGCCATGTTATTTTGCACCATCAACGACTTTCCAAGATACTCGGTAACTTGTCCGGGTACAGTGTCAAGGGGCATAAAGCATGCCCTATATGTGAAGAAGGCACATGCTACACTCAGTTGCATCATGGAAAGAAGACGGTTTACCTTGGGCATCGTAGATTTCTTAGACGTGATCACCCATATCGTAAGATGAAAAAAGCTTTTAATGGATGCTAAGAGACAGAAGAAGCTCCGGCGGCCTTAATTGGAGAGCAGGTTTATCAGAGGGTAAAGGGCATCGATGTTATATTCGGCAAGTCCAAAAAGAAAGGTAAAGCTTCTGAGAAAAACATATGGAAGAAGAGACCGATATTCTTTGATCTTCCATACTGGCGCAAGCTTGATGTCAGACACTGCATTGATGTGATGCATGTGGAGAAAAATGTGTGTGATAGTGTGATCGGGACGCTTCTCAACATTCAGGGCAAGACAAAGTATGTTGTGAATGCTCGTCTCGACGTCGTTGCTATGGGTATATAAGAGCAGTTAGCTCCAGTTGTTAAGGATGGTAAGCGGACTTATTTGCCGCCAGCATGTCATACTTTGTCAAAAAAAGAGAGACAAAGTTTCTTCGGGTGTCTTCAGGGCATCAAAGTTCCACATGGTTACTCTTCAAATATGAAGAGGCTTGTCTCTAGTGATCTTAAATTGGTTGGCTTAAAGTCTCATGATTGTCACATCTTGATGCAACAACTTCTGCCCGTTGCTATTAGTGGTATTGCTCCAAAAAATGTGAGACATGCCATTACTCGGTTGTGCTCATTCTTCAATTCTATATGTAGCAAAGTCGTTGACCCCCGTATGTTGGATGACTTGGAAGTTGAGGCTGCTACAATCTTGTGCCAATTGGAGATGTATTTTCCTCCTTCCTTTTACGACATAATGGTTCACTTAATTGTTCATTTGGTGAGGGAGATTAGATTATGTGGGCCGGTTTTTCTGAGATGGATGTACCCAGTTGAGCGCTACATGAAGATCTTGAAAGGGCGTGAAGAAGTCCTCATCGTCCGAAAGCATCTATTGTTCAAAGGTATGTTGCGAAAAGAAGCTATTGAGTTTTGTCCGGACTACCTTCATAACACGGATCCTATAGGGGTTCCTAAGCCTCGGCATGATGAGATCAGATGTCAAGGTAAGGGTACACATGGCTTAAGAATTAATAGGAAGGATCGGGAGGAAGTACTTCAAGCACATTTGTATGTATTGAACAACATTGAATGTGTTCAGCCTTTCTTATTTGAACATAAAAGAAAAGTCAATCAAGAAAACCCTCGAATGAGCGAAAGGTGGTTGTTGAACAAGCATAACAAGACTTTCTTACCATGGTTCAAGGAAGAAATGCTTAAGGATGGTAGTATCTTTTCTGATGACGTAAGATGGCTAGCACGTGGGCCTAGCTTCAACGTCATATGTTGGAGCGGATACGACATAAATAACTTTTCCTTTTTATACAAAGGAACAAGATAACAAGAGTACCATGCAAAATAGTGGGGTTATGATCGTGGCCGAAGCAATGCACTTATCTAGTGCAAAGGACACAAAACCCGTTAAAGCACCGAGACCTTACTTTGGATATATTGAAGATATTTGGGTGCTCGATTACACTAAGCTTACGGTGCCGGTATTTAAATGTAAGTGGGTTGATAGTAACGGTGGTGTACAAACCGGCGAATTGGGGTTCACATTGGTAGACCTCAACAAGTTAGGTCATATAAATGAGTCTTTCATAATGGCTTCCCAAGCAAAACAAGTGTTCTACATCACTGATCCTTCTAACAAAAGGTTGTCCGTGGTTCTCCAAGGAAAAAGCATGTATAATGGTAGTGATGAAAATGAATATTCAAATCTTGATATTCCTGAGACTCCTTCTTTTTCAACAAGCATGCCTACTATAATCGAGGAGACACGGGTGGACGATGTACATGCCACTCGTGATGATCATCACGAAGGGATATTGATATAGGTAGTTTAAACTTAGTATACATTTATTTTTATTTATATTTCTGTATTTATTTTGAGTTATAACCTATGTTAATAAATATATATTGTTTCTGAACAGGCATACATATGGATCATTGTTCCATTTTTCCTTTGCAATTCTGTAATGTGTGTGATATTGTGTTACTGGGATATTTACTGAATGCAGGGATAGCTGAGGGGAGTGATATTTTAAAACTGAATTTAAAAAAAATACTATTAACGTCAGTTGTATGATACAACTGACGTTAATAGTATTTTATAAAATATACATTACACTATTAACGTCACAATTGTTTATAACAACTAACGTTAAAATTAAGACCTTTAACGTCAGTTCTTTATAAAAATTGACGTTAGTTTTAACAAAATTAACGCCCGTTCTTAAAGAACTGACGTTAATTTTTACAAAATTAATGTCAGTTGTGTTAAAGAACCGACGTTAATAGTTTTATATTTAACGTCAGTTCTCAACTGACGTTAAAATTTTAACTTTTAACGTCAACTGTATTTACGTCAGTCAGTATTCTGACGTAAAAAATCAATTTTAACTGACGTAAAAAGCACTTATTGCACTAGTGTCGGTAGTTGACTCAAATAGAATTTCCACTAGATTTCGTCATTTGGGTTTGTCCTTCTCACAGTGTTTTAGAAAGGATAGTCTTTTCTATTTTAGTTTGGCCAGCTTGGGATGTCTGGGAGTTAATGGTATCGTTTATGGAGCTGCGACTCCAAGTATCTTATATTTTAGGAGCTGCGTCTCCATATCTTTATACTGGATCTGTGTATTTCAATGATTTTGTTTATGAGTCGGGTTGGGTCTTGTGTAAATGATTTTCGAACCTACAACCCAAAAAAGGGTAATGGAATATTTTATTGTCCATTCACTTGAATTAAAGTATTTATATTTATGACTTAAGAAAAAGGAAAAAAAATTACCCCATTCTTTTATAACCAATTTTAATTAAACTACTTTTCGGTCATAAAATGTCACGTACGATGTAGCGCTCGAGAAGGATGTTATAGTGTATAACAAGTTGAACCTTGGAATTGTTGGCTTGGCAAAAAAAAAAGCACACCATCCGCAAACACAAGCTGAGATATCCCAGGGCCACCTCTAGAAACACTAACAGGATGATAAAGGCCTGCACTAACCTTATTTTGAATGCTTAGAGATAGTTTTTCATGCAAAGCACAAACAAATAAGGAAAGAGATGGTCGCCCTGCCGTAAGCCTCGAGAAGGGTGAAAGCTCTCTGTTACCGATCACAGGATCAAAGAGATGAAGATTAGCTTCATAGGAAAAGTAGTTCTTGGAAGCATGAAAACTTGCAAGAGAGAATAATTTCTCATAGGGAATCATATTGAAAAAGATGCATAATTGTGTACATTGGTGTGTTATTTATAGGCTAGATTAGACTAACCATATATAACTAACTCCTAACTAACTAACCATATTAGACTAACCATATGTAACTAACTCCTAACCAACTAACTAACCATATATTCTATTACCCTCCCGCAAGCTGATAAGTGGTAACACCACAATCAGCTTGAACATACAAGCAACAAATGAAATAAAAAAAGAAAAGAAAAGCCCAAACTGTGTAGACCAGCCCAACAAAGACAACCCATGAAACCCTAACTTCTCTTCTTCTGTTGCTCTTCAGCTCTATGCCTCTGCTGATGTGGCCCAAACAAATTGAAGCCCAAAATGATGTGTGATGTGTGCTAGTGACCAAGTCTGAACTTGTGGTTGATAGAAAAGAAATGAAGCCCAGCCCAAACAAAAAGGAAAACGTAGCAGAGGGCGCATTCTGTGAGGGAATTCCAAACCCTAACTTGACTTTGTGTTCCAATGGTCCACGCAAAGGAAATTGAAGTGAGAATCCGGTGGAGTAGAAATGCACAAAACTGAGGTCCATGGTGGGTGAGACGGCTTCGACAGTGTAGAAGAGATTGAAGATGCTTTCGACGGTGACAAACGAAGCAAGGAGAACAGGGGAACCTGTTGACGGCGTCGTCGCGGGGAAGAAGCCGAAGATGGCGAACGATTTATGGCGGTGGATCTCAACAGCGAATGGCAGCGGTATCCACCGGGATCGAACACGAACACTGAGTGGTGTGGCGGCATTGCGGAGATGGAGATAGCGTTGAGAGTTCCGCCGGGATCGAAGGTCGTGATTCAAATCGCATCAAGATCGATCTCGATCTTGCAACCACCAGAACCAGAAGAATGAAGATCAGTGACAAGTTCGGATTTCTTGGCGATTCCAGAGGTGGCCTCGAGAGTTCCACCAGGATCAAAGACAGCGGTGCAGACGTCGATGAGATCGGAGAGCCGAGTGCAGCTTCCGACGGCGAACGCGGTGGTCACGATCTGCCGTTCCAGTGCTTCGTCAAGAACATTGATCCCTTTTCTTGGCTTGCTGGTGATGAACCAGGGAGCTAAAAGCTCGACTGTAATGGTGGTGCGGCCAAGAATGCGGTGGACCGAAGCCAAACATGGCGAAACCAAACTCAAATTGCAGGAGTCGACGAAGAAGAAGGAGATAACGCGACGGTCGAAGATTGGAGAATCATCCGGTACACGAGTCATCAGTTCTGGACTCACCGGTTCTGGACTCACCAGATCGGCGACGGCGGAAGAGTTGCTCACATCGACGGACTGAGGATCCAAGAACGGTGGTGCAGCATCACTATTGTCTGAGAAGGTACATGTGATTTCTCCAAACTTGATCGCTGAACCTCTGATCTCTGGCTTGATGGGCTTCAACGGCTTGATCGGAACAGTGTTGGAGTGGAAACTTCCGAACTCCAAGAATCCAGATTTAAGAACAGAGGTGAGGCTTGCTTCTTCCTCCTCTAAAACTTCCTCCTCCGAATCAGAGTAGCCATAATCTTCGTCACTCTCGTCTGCGGTCGAAGCACGGTATCTCTCTGATACCATGTTACCGATCACAGGATCAAAGAGATGAAGATTAGCTTCATAGGAAAAGTAGTTCTTGGAAGCATGAAAACTTGCAAGAGAGAATAATTTCTCATAGGGAATCATATTGAAAAAGATGCATAATTATGTACATTGGTGTGTTATTTATAGGCTAGATTAGACTAACCATATATAACTAACTCCTAACTAACTAACCATATTAGACTAACCATATGTAACTAACTCCTAACCAACTAACTAACCATATATTCTATTACTCTCTAACTTAGCACCATTCCAGAGAATTGATAATTTGGTGGAGCGGACCGACCACATAATCAAACAAATAATGTTCTCCGGAAAGCCAAAATTCTTCAAAATTAGCTCAAAAAAATCCCAACTAACTCTATCATAAGCTTTTTCAAGATCCATCTTAAAAGCACCTTTCTTAGATTTTGAATGATGCATATAATGGACAACCTCTTGGGCGAGGATCGCATTATCTGAGGTACCTCTCTTGAGAACAAAACTGCTCTGAAGAGGGCTCACATGATCATCCAGAAAGGGTCTTAACTCTTAACCTATTCACAACCACCTTAAAGATGATTTTGAACACCACATTGCAAATACTAACAGGCTTGTAGTTTTTAAGATGAGTTGGATTGTCCTCCTTTGGCATGAGGACTAGGAGGGTCTCAGCAATATTATCATCAAAACAACCTCTAACAAAAGCTTGTTGAACCAAAATCCAAAGGTCATCCCCAACAAGGTTCCAGGAGTGCTTAAAGAACAGATGTTAAAAACCATCAGGCCCTTGGGGCTTTATAAGACTTCATGCTTAAGAGAGCCACCCTATCCCCTTCTTTTGTAACTGGAGCAGATAGGCTAACCAGAGCACCCAAGCTAAGACACGGCAAGAGAGGGACACTTTAGCTTGAGGTAGAAGTCCCATGATCAGCCGAGAAGATATTTTTATGAAAGGATAGAGCTTCTACTTGTAACATACTCTCCTCGATACACCAGTCCCCATTCTGAAGATAGAGGCCATGAATCTTATTGCGTCTTCTTCGAACTACAATTTGAGTGTGAAAGAATTTAGTATTACGGTCACCAACACGAACCTTTTGTTCCCTTGACTCCTGGAACCAAAGAATCTCTTCCTGCTTGAGAACATCATTATACTCTTTGCTGATATCAGCATCTATCATATTAAGGCTGATTGAATCTACCCTATCTTGTCTACGCTGGATATCACTCAACCTTGCCTCTATGCTTGCATTTCTAAACCAGGTAAAAGAACTGCCTGAAGATCCCAGATCAATCAAGTTACACAGATCCATGACTTTGGCAAATTTATCCGATCTAGTCCCTGGGAAAGCACCACCTCGAACTTCCGAATGGAGAAGAATTTCATTAAAATCTCCCATAAGAAGCCAAGGTCCTCTAATGTCAGAACGAAGCTGAACTAGATACTCCCAAAGAAGTTCCCTAGCAACAGGAACTGGACTGTGATATCATAAGGATTGCCCGCAGCCACAAGAATCCACAACCCTCCTGCATGACCAATAGCCTCAGAGATACCAACACCAACATAACCAAGCTGCTGCCAAAACCTAGAAGCTTTCGAAAACGGACAATGGGTCTCCGTGAGAAAAACAATATCAGGCTTGTACTTCCTAATCAGGTTCCGAGTATGTCTTCTACCAGTGGGGTTAATGGCCCCACGAATATTCCAACTTAAAATGGACAAATCTTTAAACTCTATCATCAATTGAAGCACCACTATCTACGATCCCTTCTGGTTTTTATTTTTATTCTTCACAATCATCCAATCACCATGCGGATTCTCCTTCTCATAAACCGCAACGGATCCCATCCCCTTCTCAATTTCCACGATCTTCTCCTTGTTTTTCTTAACTGGCTTAACTGTCCCCTTAGGGTTAGCACTTTCCTTTTTGCAATTCAATCTCCACACACACTCTAGCGAAGCGGCCACGAACCACCCCGAGAGTGGTTTTATCTACTCACACAGGAGTTCCTATGGCAGAGGCCATCGCCCTCAAGAAACTATCATCATAGTATAACAAATTTAAACCTGGGAATCTGACCTACACTAGGGTCTTATCTACCTTAGTATGTGTTGGAGATATGGCATACACACTTTCACACTTAATGCACTCAAACACAATGAATATCAAGAAGAAAGGGAAGAAGAGAGGGAAGAAGAGAGCTCAGAAATTTTTCACTGAATGCATATATCTTTTTTTTCATTCATGAAGAGGGTATTTACACACACTTGGTTTTCCCCACATTGGCTAAACCCTTCTACACAATTCTGTTACACTTCTATAACCACTTCTATCACTAACTAACAACAAAACTAACTGAAATTACCTAACTTTCTTAACACACTTCCCTAATTTCAGTTTCCTAAAGCATGATATGCAAATTTGCATCACTATGAAGCCTAACATCCCAACTATGTTGGCACCCTAGGCTTCACCCTTCATTTGCAGCACATCATGCTTGTGTTAAGTCAGATCAGAAACTGAAACAATGCTTAGCATTTCTCTTAGCACTTTAAATATGTCACCCTTCAATGGCTTGGTCATTATGTCTGCAACTTGCACTTCTGTGTTGCAGTGTTCCAGCTGCAGCCTTCCTTTGCTCACTTGGTCTCGAATGAAATGAAATCTAGTTTCTATATGTTTACTTCTACCGTGTGCAACTGGATGTTTGGCTAGGTTTATTGCTGACTTATTGTCAACCAACAGTTTCACAGCTTCATTGTCTTTCACCCTCAGTTCTTGCAGCAGGGTGTCAAGCCACAGTGCTTGGCAAACACTCATTGAAGCTGCAATATACTCTGCCTCACATGATGAAAGTGCCACCACAGGTTCCTTCTTTGAGCTCCATGAGACTGGTGCAGCACCATACATAAAGATGTATCCAGCAGTGCTTTTCCTATCATTCTTGTCACCACACCAATCTGCATCAGTATAGCCAAACAATTTGGTGTTAGTTTCACTAATTCTGTTTGGAAACATAATTCCAAACTTCAATGTTCCTTTCACATATCTAAGTATCCTCTTTGCAGCCAGCAGATGACATGACTTTGGTTTCTCCATGAACCTGCTGACCAGTCCCACACTATACACCAGGTCAGGTCTTGTATTACACAAGTACCTAAGTGATCCAACCAGACTTCTATAAAAGGTTGCATCAACAGCCTTCTCCTCACTTTCAGTCTTCAATGCCAAACCAGTTTCGGCTGGTGTTGCAGCTAGATTGCAGTTAGTCAGCTTGAATCTTTTAAGCAGATCAGCAGCATACTTGGATTGGTGCATCACAACTCCTTCTTCTGTCTTACTGAATTCAAGTCCAAGAAAATAGTATAGCTGACCAAGATCAGTCATTTCAAACTCCATCATCATCCTTCCCTTGAACTCAGCAATATCCTCTTCACTGCTTCCTGTTACAAGCAAGTCATCCACATAGAGGCATACAATCATTATATCAGTGGCAGCATTACACTTCACATAAACTCCATATTCTGAAGTACATTTCACAAGTCCTAATGTACTCAGAAAAGCATCTATCCTCTTGTTCCAGGCCCTTGGGGCTTGCTTCAAGCCATACAAGGCCTTCTCTAATTTATACACTTTTGTTTCTTGGCCTGTTATTACAAAGCCAGGGGGCTGATCTATGTAGACATCCTCATCAAGTGGCCCATTTAGGAAAGCCGGTTTCACATCCAACCGATACATTGACCAGTTTCTCAGACTTGCAAGAGCTACCACTAATCTGATTGTTTCAATTCTTGCAACTGGTGCAAAAACATCACTGTAATCTATACCATGTCTTTGCAGAAAGCCTTTGGCAACAAGCCTGGATTTATGCTTGATTATCTCATTATCAAGGCTCTTCTTTAACTTGAAGACCCACTTCACTGCTATTGACTTCTTTTTGCTTGGTAGAGAGACAAGCCTCCATGTCTGGTTCTTCTCAATTGCACTGAGCTCCTCCTTCATTGCTCCAATCCAGTTTGGATTCTGCATTGCTTCCTCGAAACTGACCTCTTCAGTCTCAGAAAACATAGCAAGGTGCACCAAGTCACCATATGTATTTACTGCAGAACCTGTGACTACTTCATAGTCAAGTAGTCTCTGAGGGAGTTGTCTGCTTCTTTGTGATCTCCTTAACTCTGAAGCATCAACTTCTGTCTCCTTCTGAGTTTCTGAATTTTCTAAATCCAATAGCATCCTGTTTGATCCTTCATTGCCATTCTCAGCATTCCAGTCCCAGCTTTTCAGCTCATCAAACACCACATCCCTGCTAATTACA
This sequence comes from Sophora flavescens, assembly GCA_030762895.1. Taxonomy (NCBI): domain Eukaryota; kingdom Viridiplantae; phylum Streptophyta; class Magnoliopsida; order Fabales; family Fabaceae; genus Sophora; species Sophora flavescens. The sequence goes on along the minus strand of CM061067.1, from coordinate 157,578,997 downwards.
AATTGCTTGCTCTTGGGATTGAACAATCTGTATCCACCAGTGGGGTGATATCCCAAGAATACCATTAGCTCCCCTTTATCATCCAACTTTCTTCTCAGCTGATCTGGTATGTGCCTGTAGCAAACTGCTCCAAACACCTTAAAATGTGTTATCATTGGCTGCCTTCGCACTCACCAAGCTTCCTCTGAGTCACTCCTTGAAGTCTCTTGGATGGACTTCTATTCAAGATGTAGGTCATTGTGGATGCTGCTTCTCCCCTACGTAAACTTGGGAAGATTCTTGGATTTCAAAGATGCTTCGATCATATTCAGGATGGTCCTATTCTTCCTCTCTGCAGTTCCATTGTGTTGTGGAGTGTAGGGTGGTGTGCATTCATGCACAATTCCTGTCTCATCACACAGATTTTGGAATTCTTCAGAAACATACTCCCCTCCACCATCTGTTCTCAACATCTTTATACACAAACCACTTTGTTTTTCCACAAATGTTTTGAACCTTTTAAAGGTTAATAATACATCACTCTTTCTTTTAATCAGATAAATCCAAACCTTTCTAGTAAAGTCATCTATGAAGGATTCAAAGTATTTGTTACCTCCAATAGTTTCAGTTTGGATAGGTCCACACACGTCTGAGCAGATTACCTCAAGCTTGTTACTGGCTCGAATTAGAATTTGTTTCTTGAAGGGCTTCCTGGATTGCTTGCACTCCAAGCATTCCTCACACACTTCTTGTGGTATAATGATCTGTGGAAGGCCATGAACCATGTTGTGCCTGGACAAAAGACTCAAATCTTTGAAGTTCAAATGTCCATATCTGTAGTGCCATAGCCACTCATCTCTACATGCTGCAGCAGCTAAACATTTGTGATCCATGATCTCAATTCCAACCTGAAAAGTTCTATTCTTGGACAAGGGGCACTTCAGAATCAGACTTCCTTTGCTGTCAAACATTTTAAGCATGCTATTCTCCATGTTCATCACATATCCCTTTTCTAATAGTTGTCCAAGACTTAGCAAATTATGTTTCATACCTGGCACATACAGTACTTCAGAAATGAATGACCTCTTGCCATCCTTTCTTTTTATTAGCACTCTGCCAGAACCTTCTACTTTCATGGTTCTATCATCAGCAAACTTTACCATGCTCTTCACTGTTTCATCTAGATCAACAAACCAATCTTTGTGGCCTGTCATATGTGTGGAACATCTTGTATCTAAGTACCAGGAATCTGCACTGCATTCACCCTCTTGAGTTGTCACCATAAGAAGTACTTGTTCTGCATCTGAATCGTCTTCTTGTACAAGTTGAGCCTCCTCATTTCTGATCTGCTTGGTATAGCATTCATCTGTGAAATGACCCCACTTCTGGCACTTGTAGCACTGAATATTGCTCTTGTCAAACCTTTCTTGCCTCTTCTTGCCACCTCTGCCCCGATTACCTCCATAGCCTCCTCTTTTGTTATTAAAGTCACTGTTTCTTTGATCATCAGAACCTTTGTTTTGTTTCTGATTATGGCGATTTCTTTCTTTGTTCCCCTTCCATCTTCCTTTTCCTCTTTTGCCACGGCCATACTCCTTTGACTCCTTTGCTTGACACTGGAACTCGTAAAGCTTGTTCAGTTGTCTTTTCACCATTTCTTGCCATTCTTTCAAGAGACCTTTGTTCTTGAGCCTCAAGACACGCCTGCAGTTCTTCAATCTTTAATGCTTCAAGATCTTTAGATGCTTCTATTGAGACCACTATGTGATCAAACTTAGGAGGTAAGGATCTCAATATCTTTTCCACTATCTGCTGGTTTGAGAAAGTTTCTCCACAGTTCTTCATTTGATTTGTCGTGAGTAGTCATTCTCATAAAGAAAGAAGCTACACCTTCATTGCCTTCCATCTCCATCACTCGCATCTTGTCTCCTCATGGTTTGTAGCTTGACCTTCTTTGTTTTTTTCAAGCACCAAAGACGGCCTTTGCAAGAATGTCCCAGGCCTCTTTTGCAGTAGCGGCTAAGGCTATCTTCTCAAAGTGAGGAGGGTCTACACATTGATGAAGAATAAACTGTGCTTTGTAGTCTTTCTTCTTCATTTCTTTGAACTCGGTCCTTTCTTCAGCAGTTGCGTTCTTGCCAGGTTCTTTGAAGCCTATAGTCATGACCTCCCATACTTCTTGGAATCCGCAGATGGCTCTAATTTGGGTACACCATTTGTCATAATCTTTGCCATTGAGAACTGGCAGATTCGCGGGAAAATGGCCATTTGATGTAGCCATTGAAGCGCACAAAGGGAGGCACAATCACTTCACAGCAGTGACACACACAAATCAGACTCCAAGATCTTCAAGCTCTGAGATACCAATCTGTTGGAGATATGGCATACACATTTTCACACTTAATGCACTCAAACACAATGAATATCAAGAAGAGAGGGAAGAAGAGAGCTCAGAAATTTTTCACTGAATGCATATATCTTTTTTTCATTCATGAAGAGGGTATTTATACACACTTGGTTTGCCCCACATTGGCTAAACCCTTATGCACAATTCTGTTACACTTCTATAACCACTTCTATCACTAACTAACAACAAAACTAACTGAAATTACCTAACTTTCTCAACAGTATGCTCTGGATGGAAGTCACGGGACCATCTTCTAATGGCAAGGCAGTGGTCAAATATCATCCAGGGGCCGCCCTCCATAACTTTCGTACGATCACTTTCATCATCAAACTTTACCATATAGAACCCATTCCCCGAGTCCATGAGGTCCAAGCCCCTCGGCTTCCATAAACTGAATAGTTTGGCTTTCATGGCACTGTAGGGGATATTCTTACTCAGCAGTTTAACAATCAGGGCATCTTCCCAGGGAGCTTTCAACTTGTCTATGACACTATCAGAGACTAAGATATTTGGAAGCATAGGGTTGTTTTTATCAAATTATAATCGCCCTAGTTTCTCTATGAGATCCACCATGGGTCCAGGAGGAGGGGCTACTTTTCTCCCATCAGCTTGTCCCAGAACGAGACATTTTTGACGTTTGTAGAGACCCCGCCTCCATCCGGTGGGCGGTCCGGTGGTCTAAACAGGGTCTCGACCTTGTGAGCAAATTCGGGGTTCATTGAGAGAAACTTAGAGAAAAAGTAATCGGTCTCTCATTTTTTAAATGAATAAATTGTTATCGAGATACATATATTTTTACAAATTCTTTAATTTTAACATAAATGACATATTTTCAACTCAGCTTGATAAATAAATAAATTAAAATTCGAACTCTGTCTAACTGGAAAAAAGAAATAAAAAAAAAATCAAAGTATATATAAAGGGAGCACAATTTTACGTAATCATGAAAATTATTGCAAAGTCACGTTAAAAAAAATTAGAGTTTAATTGCTATATATTGATAATGTAAAATTCTTTTACACATATAATCAATTATAAATTATCACGTCAATAAATTTATTGGACTCTCATTCTAATTATCTTAAGGGCCTGTTTACAAGTTGGGAGGGGAAGAGAGGGGGTTTGAGGATAATGGTAGGGGGAAACGAGGATAACCCTCCAAACTCCTCCCTCTTTCATTTTTTAACAAAAGAACTAAAATTCCTCAATTTGGAGGAACTAGAAAAAATGAACTAGATGAAGATTTTGGAGGACTATTTTTCCTTAAATCTCTTTCTCCCTCTCCTACTCCTCAAACTCTTTCTCTCCCTTCCCTTCTTAACTCGCAAACATGCACCGAATGTATAAAAGAGTTTTACATTGACATCCAATGAGATTTTGACAAATATATTTTGTTGTTTTTCTCTTTTATTTATCACATGTAAACAGGCTCGTAAGCCTCTAATGATAAAGAAGTTGGTAGACTTATATTAATAAATAGGTCATTAGTCATTCACAAATAAATAGGCATGTAAGTCACCACATGGCCAATATGCATTTACTTTCAAATATTATAAATAATGTAAATAATATATTATAGTATGATAATATATTATGTTATATATATATGTGTGTGTGTGTGTGTGTTAAATAGGTCAGTCTAATAGGTCTAGCAGGTTTTTTTTAATGCCTTAAGCTGACCTCTTTAGCTATATATGTTTTTTAAACAGCCTTGATATGACATTTTTACTAAATAGGTTAGGTCGAGCTAGGCCTTAAATAGGCTAGGTCATAAGTCCCTGGGGAGAGGCCTAACCTATTCCCACCCCTAATGATTGATGATTGGTTGATAGTATGAAAAAATTTACACATCCGATGTAAAGCAATTAAACTCGAAAAATTAAGAGTGTGTTTGGGAAAGCTGGAAAAAAATATTATGCTGATAATCGATTATTGTAATAATTGATTATAATCAGAATATGTTTTTGTTTGGTGCTGAAAAACGATTTTAAGATAATCTATTTCGTTTGCGTTGTGCAAAAATAATTATTTTTATATAATAAATTACGAAAAATTGTATGAATATATTTATTTATAATATTTGTCTTTCTTTTAACATTAGATTTTTTTTAACATTTTATCATCAAAAATTTTCTATTTATAAAAAATTGAATAAAATTTCTAACTTTTTTCCATGACTATGCAAACATGTGAAAATATACTATTTTTTTTTACAATAATTAAATAAAAACAATATATATTTCTGTTTAATAAAAACAAGTTATTCTTGTAACAATATATATATATATATATATATATATATATATATATATATTTTGGGTGTGACGCATGTAGGAGATCACTTATAAAAAGTAAAAACAAGCTATTGGCCTTATGGCCTTCTCATGCATTGGCACTTTGGCAGTTTGCCGTGGCGAAGGGTCATTATGGGGAAGGCAAAGTGACTTTAAGGGATAATCAAAATCTTTCCATCAAAACAGTCCTCAAAAGTAGATGGTGAAAATCAGCTTAAATTTGTATAAAAATAGCTTTTTAACATATCCAGCTATAAATCCAAACAAAATAGAGAGGACAATGGTTGTGGTGATAAATTAGCCAACTATGGAATCACCTCCCAAAGTAGCTCTTGGCTATGTGCCTAGTTTTATTAAGGAGGAATTTAGTCATGATATACTAGGCCTTTCCAGTTATAGATTTGCTTGATTCTTTGATTTTCATGGGTATTGGTCCTTATCCCTCCATGATTTTGTATTCCTTTTTTCTTTCATTTGGAATAAATTTCTGGGATGCTGCAAGTGATTGGTAGAGTTGAAGGTGTCAATCTAGTTGGGATGTCCCTCTCTACGGTGATGCCTTTACACTCCTAGTCTTATAAAAAAAAAATCCAAACAAAAAAAAATTATATGCAAAAAAACTTTTAAGTGTAAAAACAGCGGTTTTGTTTTTCCCAAACATGCTCGTGGCCATCCAGTAATTTATTCACTCAGGAAAGGAAAATAGGAAGAAGGGGAAAACTTGGAAAAGAAGTAAAGTGTTGGGGTCGAAATGAAAATAGAGGTAGATTCACATTCACTTCACTTGGCTTAGCATTGTATTGTAGAGCCCCGAGAAAGGGGTCGTCGTTGAGCGCAGAGAAAGCAAAGGGGTCTCTCAAGCTCTGCCGAAAGTCCAAGGTCAGTCCTTCAACATCGCTGTTTCCCCAAAACCCTAATTTCCCAAATTCAATTTATTCCCTCTTCCAGATCACAACTCGCTTTAATCTTCTTGGAGGGTTTTGATCCAATCTTGGAACGTTTTATTCACTATATCAAAAATTTCAACTTTTGCACTGTGGGTGGGTGTCCTTGCGCGTCGTTGTTTAGGTTTAATTGATTTGATCGCGCGAGAGAAAACTGGGGGATAATTGGAATTTTTGGGGGTATAATACTCAGTTTAATTGCTTTGTAGAAAGAAATCATAGAGCATCAGCGATTTAGGGTAAACGAACAGTAATGTGAAATTTTTCTGCAGAAAATAATTCATAGAAAGAAATGTTTTCTTTTTTGTGAACAAAAATTGTTTGGTAGGAATGAAAATAGAATGGTGGATTCTGAAAGGGCTAATTTTTACTTCTTGTTTTGAATTAAAATACTTTCATGTGCTTACAAGCTTCCTTTGATGTATGCAGGTTGCATAGTTTTCTCTGCTTAGCTATTTGTTTCTGGAAAAAAGACTATGCAACTTTGGTTGCAAAGTCTTAGGTGTTAAGTTGAGTGTGCCCCCTTGTGTAAGATGGAGTCCCTTTGGAAACTTTTGTATTTGTTGGAGCCTGCGCCTGTCACGCTTATCACTACTGCTGTAGCTGTGACATTTGGGTCTGCATTTCGCGCTCTAAATTATGGGAAAGAAATGGAGCGCAATCGTGACTTATCTGAAGCATCCATTACATTGGATAGGTCCCAAGCATTAATGATCCCAGTGATGAGCTCTTTTAGCTTGCTTATGATGTTCTACTTGTTCTCATCTGTCTCGCAGCTTCTTACAGCATTCACTGCCATTGCTTCTGCGTCGTCCCTTTTCTTCTGCTTGTCTCCTTATGTTGCTTATGTGAAGTCACAATTTGGTTTAGCTGATCCATTTGTTTCACGCTGCTGCTCAAAATCTTTTACCCGAATCCAAGGAATGCTATTGTTAACATGCTCTGTTATAGTGGCTGCTTGGCTTGTTTCTGGTCATTGGATACTGAACAATTTATTAGGCATATCTATATGCATCGCATTTGTAAGCCATGTGCGTCTTCCAAATATCAAGATTTGTGCAATGCTCCTTCTTTGTCTATTTGTTTATGACATTTTCTGGGTTTTCTTCTCTGAAAGATTTTTTGGGGCAAATGTCATGGTATCAGTGGCAACGCAGCAAGCATCAAATCCTGTGCATACTGTTGCTAATAGTTTAAGTCTTCCTGGGTTGCAACTGATAACAAAGAAATTGGAGTTGCCAGTAAAGATTGTTTTTCCAAGAAATTTGTTGGGAGGTGTTGTCCCTGGAGAGAATGCGGCAGACTTCATGATGCTTGGTTTAGGGGACATGGTATGACGTTCTTATTCTCTCAGAATTATTACTTTATCTCCTTATCTGTCTCTAAATTTTTTATTGTCCTTTCATTTGGTTACTTTCACGACGAAGTAGTATGTTGCATTGGATTTACTCCATGTAGAATCATTGGAACTATGGATGGCTCCATTTTGCTTGATTTAAATTGGTTGTGTGAATGTTAAATACTGTGCACCTCTCTCTCTCTCTCTCTCTTGTTTTGCTGCTGGAGTGGACCATGCATTGTTCAGTGTTACGTGGGTTATGTGGATTGTCATTTATTGTGATTTTTGAATACCTTTGTAGCAAAATCTTCTGCCATATCTTATGCAGGAGCAATGAAAAGGAAAAATGAGAGGATTGTTGTTCACTCTATTTTGCAGTTAGTGTAAACCCTTCTCCCCCGCCCTTTTCATCCCATATTCTCCTGCATCAATTTGATATTGGAATTGAATCTTGAAAGACTTCTTGTGCTGCAAGGTGGTTTCATTTGAGTGAAATCCTCATGTTTTGCATGTTACGCAGTCATTATTGGACATATAATCAAAATTTTCTGGTACTGCAGTGCATCATGTGTGTATACATTGTATCAATTACTGTGTTTATAATATCATTAAATTCCATGTCAACCTAAGCTCGCCAATATTTCAATTAATTTTTCAAGACTTGTTTCTTCAAAACTTCTGTTTCAAAACTTCTGTGTTTGGTGTTTAATATTTTTGGTTCATCTTTTTGTAGGCTATCCCAGGCATGCTCCTGGCTTTAGTTCTCTGCTTTGACTATCGAAAGAGCAGGGATACTGTAAATCTCTTTGAGTTACATTCCTCAAAGGGGCACAAGTACATATGGTATGCACTACCTGGGTATGCCATTGGCCTCGTAACTGCTTTGGCAGCTGGTGTCTTGACCCACTCACCTCAACCCGCACTTCTTTACCTGGTACTATTTCTTCATCATACCGGTCTTCTTGCCTTCTTTACCTCCTTGCAACCTTTATTAATCATTTATTCCAGAATTTTTGTTCTTACTATTATCATATTATTTTTTATATATTGGGAACTTTTAGTTTGCAATTGCATATCAGGCAAATAAAAGTTGTCTTATTGATTGCTTAATCTGCATAAGTTCATCTTTGATCTTACTGAATAAAAGGACAATATACTATATGTTGAAGAATTGTCATCTAGTCAAACTTATTTACTGACCTCGACTTGAGTGTATGAGTTTAATGGGCTCAATAAATCAAAACTCGGGTTTTCTATTCCTACTAGGTACACCAAGCAGTAAAAGAGATATGGCAGGTTTGGGTGTGATGTTTGTTAGATTTGCATTGGAATAGTAAATTGAAAATTTTGAAACATTTTTAACTACCAATTTCTGACTTCAGTATGGAAAGATTCTTGGATAAATATGCTGTATATTGAGCTTGTGCACTGATCCATTTGGAATATGCTATCGGTTTTCCAAAATCTGTGCAATCCAATGACCTTGATCTTGTGGCAATGCTCTTAATTGGTAAAAGATCCCTATTCCCAACTTCTTTTCTTCGATTTCCTGCGATAAGATAAATTTAAAGCAAATCTTAGTATACTGTAAATTCTAAAGTACTCCTGCAAACATGTAGCCAGGCACAGCTAGCTTCATATTCAGGTGTCTTTATGTTTTAAAGTAATATGTTGGTTCCGAGAGTGTTTCACCTGTTGCCTTTAAAGATGTTCCCTTTCATGGTTTATGTAGGTGCCTTCCACCTTGGGACCTGTAATTGTGATCTCTTGGATAAAAAAGGAGCTACTGGAGTTGTGGGAAGGAAACATGCCAAATCTCAATGATAAGGATCGTGAAATAGAAGTTTAGCAATCTTGTTACCCAAGCGCCTAACAACTTGTTTTATTAGCTAAACAGAAAGTTGTAAATTCACTGAGAATCTTTCATCATGAGACGTACCAAGAAAATATACATTAAATGTTATGTTGTGTCTACTGTTCAGATGTTTCTACTTATTCACCAATCACCATACATAAGTTAAGGGAGAAAAATTTACACGAACTCCTTATGAGTGGGTTGGAAAAGGAAAATGGAGTCTGTGTCTCAAATAATAATGGGTTAAAAATACTTAAAAAAAGTAACAATAGTTGGATAATGTAAATTGGTTAAATATAGATGGGTATTGATTTATTACCTTTGAAAAAACAAAAGGGAGATACATGCTCGTAAAAAAAGATTAATCAATTATAATTAGAATCTGTTTTTGTTTGGGTCTATTTGTTCAAAAGCGATTTTAAGATTATTTTGTTTGGATTGTAAAAAAAAATTATTTTTATATAATAAATTTCGAAAAAGTACGAAGTTATTTGTATAATTTAATAATATTTGTTTAGGAGTTAATTTTGTAGGGTAAATAGGGAAGATATTTTGAGAATGAAAAATAATTTAATTACAATAATTTTAAGCTAAAATAAACTTGATGTCACAAAATAATTTTTTTCTCGAAATTTTTTTTATTTATTTATAAATTTAAGTAAGATATTAAATATGATAGATTATTTTGAAAACAATTGAAATGGAGAATATTCAGCTTTACCAAACATGGTGAATTTGAACAATCCAGTTACGTCCAATGGAGTACATAATTGAGCTATTGTTGTAGAAAATATAGTTGTTTAATACTCTTCTAGTTATTATAACCTCTCATACCCTCGTTTGAACTTCAGAAACAAGAATATTGAAAGAAGATTTAGAGACAAGCTTATTAGACCAGGTTAAGGAAGTTCAAAATAATTGATTAGAGAGTTTATTCTTGATTATTGTTATTATGTTTAATGCCTTACCGTGAATGTCCATATGGATCCATAATAAAATAACTTTTCCAGAAAGTGATAGGCATAGCAGGGTAAAATATATGTCCTTTTATAGATTCAGTTGTCCTTTGAAATACATATTTAGACCCAGTCACCCTATAGATAGGGTGAGTATTCCAACTCTCAACCAACACCTGTTTGTTTTTATCTTCTTGTTCATAGATATTTCCAAGTATCAAGAAGAAAAAGGCACAAGTAGTAGTCTGGTAGATTACAATATGCGGAAAATTAAAGGAAAATGGATCATAGAAATTGGGAACTCAAAAGTAATCCTCAGTCCTTCCCTTGAAGCCAATTTGCCCAAAAGTGAGGGTGATGAACAGCCCCAGGTGCCATGTAACCAGCCATAACCTGCTCATCACGCATGCCTCATTCATTATTTATTAAGTATTACAAGAATTGGCATAATTATAATAATAAAGAATAATAGAAAACTGAAAAAGAATAAGGAATGAAAGGATTAAAAAGAACTAACCAAAACGGTGAAGTGAGAGCCGGAGGGGTGGGGAAGTGAGCAAGTTCAGCTCCAATGCTGTCAAAGAAGAGCCCCGTCAGACTCTTACCGTCGATAGCCGGTATGCTGGAGGGTGCTAACCAACCAATTAACCCAAACCCAATCACATTGAAATCTCTTCTCAGCCAATCCCTCTCGAAGCTTCTCCACCGCCCCATGCCACATTAACCATATCATCAATCACATCCAAAACCATATATAAACAATAAAAGGAATTAAAATGCCATCAAAGATTAATGTATTGAATTTTCTAATAAGAACCTTTGTTAATTTTTACCGAGTGCCTTATAAGGTTAGGAGACCCGTGATAGAATCACCACCATTTACATTTTATTTATTATTATAAATTATAAATATAAACATTATTATATACGTAAGTGTTAGTAATATTCACTAGAGAGTGTTAAAAAGAATGTATCATAAAACTAATTACCATACCAGGTAACCTTTCCGCCACGAACCGATGGGCATGCTTGCTGCCTCAGAGGGTTCCTAGCAATCACAGGGGATTTCAGAAATCCTGCAAACAAAAGTCACATGTGAGAATATGCTTGTCCTACACGGCACCTACGGCTTATATTAGGAGAAGAGGTGCATTTTAACCTGAAGTGAGGCGTGGTGAGGTGGATGACAGCGATGTGCTGCCTAGTCCTATGACGGTGCCCAAGGTGGTTGCCATTTTTGCTATGCTCTGCGGTATTCGTTATTGTGTGACTGAATCAGAAATGCAAACCAGACACTAGTGATCATTGGTTTGTTCTATTATATTATCATTATTATTATTATTATTATTTTTTCTCAACAAAATAGAATCCTTTATGGATTGCGTGGATGGGGTTGTTACTCAATAACCTTGTGACACGTAGGAACATTAAGATAAAGTGGGGTCTACGTTAATCCCTTGACAATTGGCAACGAGTGTTGATGATCAAATAGATAGGGTGAGTATTCCAACTCTCAACACATGTTTGTTTTTATCTTGTGGGGAACACGACGTTCATAGATTCCAACCCTCTCTCTCTTGTATTATTTCGAAGTTTGCTTGTTAATGGGAAATGTTGATGAGTGAGGACCCTGCATTTTGGTAACAATGCATTTATAAGTGCCATGACAAGTATATATTTACAAAAATCTTGCACCTCGGGTTTGCATGAGACAATGCATTTGTTAGTTTATAGATTTTTTTTTAAAAACTAATAATATATAAAGATTGTTTACAGTATTTTTTAGAAAAATAGAACATGAACACCATTTAGTAAATGTTTTATATTTTATAAAACTAAAATGGAAATGTTTATTATTTGTGCAAATAGTTGAAAAATACAATGAAAACAAATCAAAATATAGAATTTTTTTAAAATAAAATAAAACGGAATAAAAATCATAAGTGAAAAGTTATTTGAAAACAATTTTAAAAAAACTTTTTCAAAACGCTAGCTGCTGACATAAAAGGTTTTGAAAGTAAGATTTAAAAATTACTTCTTAAAAAATAAGTTATAGAAAAAAGTTTTGGAAATAATATATAAGAAAGGGATTGAAAGATATTTTTAAAATCGAATCTTGGTCCTGAGAATGCAGCAGCGTTAAGACTCTTGAGCGAGAGCTTTGTCGCCTTTGTAGTCTTACCCGACTCGAGGGATTAATCTCCACAGTTACGCATGAAGGATATCTTGGAAAAAATATATATATTTAAAAAAAATTGGTTTGTAAAGAAATTTATAAAAATAGGACATAAAAAGTTTTTTCTAAATTAATAAATAAATTGAAAATAGCTATAAAAATAAGGTTTAAAAATTATTTCTCACAAAACTAGTTTATATATATAAAAGAAAAAGTTTGGAAAGCGGTGTATAAGAAAGAATTCAAAAAAGCATTTCAAGAAACAAGTTTAGTAAAAAAAGATTTAAAAAGGGATATAAAAACAAGTTTTAAAAATTACTTCTCAAAAATCTAGTTTATATAAAAATGTTTTGAAAATAGTACGTAGGAAGGCTTTAAAAAATACATTTCAAAAACTATTTTATTCAATTTTGAAAATAAAATACAGAGTTTAAATAGTATTTTTCAAAAAATTATTTTACAAAAATAAGTTTGGAGTGAAACTACCGATCATATGCAATACATCCCAATTTTATTAAAAATAAGAAAAGAATACAAAGGAGAAACATGAGAGATTAGACCAAAATCCATTGAAGAATAATGAATCAACAAAGAACAAAAAAATCTATAATTAGAATGATTTCATCTATTGTGATAGAAATCTTCTCTAATAAACTCATGAAGTAAATCCCATCAAATAAATCCATTTGAGGGAATTCCAAAGTTAGCTTTGCACAAACATTGTCTTCGCGGTAAACGTGGAAACAACAAAATTCATTTTTTTTTCAACTATAAGAAGGCAATTTCTCCAACGATTCTTAAGCCTCCAAGGAACCAAGAGATCAGAATTGAAAGTCGCAACCACGTGGGAGGAGTTACATTCCAAACAAAGTCTTCTCCATCCCTTGTTAAAATCCAATTCAATGGAAGTCATTGCTGCCATGAGCTCAGCATGCAGAGAGAAAGAGGTACGTACCCAGATTAATAGTAAAACAACCTAATCTGTCTCTGAAAATTCCAGTACACGCAGCTAGTCCAGGAGCTCCCTTTGCAGCTCCATCAGAATTGCATTTAATTCAACCACAAAGAGGGGAGTGGGTGCCAATCTACTTGTTTAATACATGGGGATTTGCAAGCATGTCCTGAGACTGAGAATGACTTTTAAATGGAGAATTCTGATATGGAGGATGTCATTTTGCCTTTGGATTGATTACCAGGAAGAGCCACAAAGGCTTTGATCATACTGATTGCATGCTTGGAGGAGATAACTGTTTTCAAATCCAAGGATATTTCTGTTGTACCAAACTGAGTTGATAAGAGCACCTGTGATGATATCCTTAATCTGAGAGTTGTAGCTATTATGACAGGTTGAAAGCAAAGCAGGAAAAGTAGATAGGTCTATGCTGTGATTTAAAACCTTGCTGAGCCAAAGCCAAATCTCAAGAGAAAATCACAGGACAAAACAAATGACCAGATGATTCTTCATCTTTTCTACATAGACTGCACATAGAAGCTAAATTACAGCCTCTAACCTTTGGTTTGTCATCTATTGGAACTTTATTATGCAATAACCTCCAAAAAGAAAAGACTTTGATGGGGGAATGCAAGAATTCCATATAATCTTATCCTAATAAACATTTTTCTAATTGGGATTTGAGAATATAAAAGCATCTTTTAAGCTCAAGATACCAGTATTCGAGTGCTGCCATACAAGTTGATCAACACAAGGAGAAAGAGGGATAACAATCCTCTCAATCTCAGCAATTACTTCAGGATGTTTAGAAGCCAAATTGGGAGGAATGAGTCAGGATTTATTATAGATGAAATCAGCAACTGAGGCTTTGAGAGAACCATGAAGGGTATCAGGAAGGCTGAGAAGGTTCACAATTGGATGATTGAGCCACTTGTCAGTCCAGAAGTTTACTGTGATGTCCATCACCTAGCTGCCAAGAGGAGTTGGCTAAGACAGAAAATTCCCACCCATAAAATCAACAGTTTGTTGAGAAAGGCAGGCATGGTATTCTCACTCTCTGTCAGCTTCCCTACATATCATATTATATACACATAACGTCATGTTTGCACATGATATTTACGTTGTGCTTAATATATTAGAATCTGATTAGATACATGCATTTTTTATGATAGATAGAAAATAAGAAGGCATGATAAGGGAATGAATTTTCCCCCAGCTCGGAGAAGCTGGATGGCCCACGGTTGCCCCTCCCTTAGAATAGCTTGTAACACTACCAAAAAAAAAAAAAGCTCCAAATAGCAACCGAAATTTAGCGACCGAATAAGTCTGTCGCTATTTACGACCGAAATGGTGACCGATATAACAAATCCCAGGTCTAGTTACATTCATATATTTAGCAACCGAATTAGCGACCATTTTAGTGGTTGCAAACAACTCGATCACTAACTCGGTCGCAATACCAATAAGTTTGAAGTCAAACTTCGTTGACCACTTAGCAATCGAATTTAGAAACCGTTTTCATTCAACGGTAATATGTGACCTATTTAGCGATTGAATTCATATCGATAGCTAAAGCATTTTAAAATGAATTTAAATTTGAGCCATTCAGCGACCGAAATCTCATTTTTGAGTGAATGACAACCGATATAGCGACTGAATAAATCGGTTGCTAAAATTAAAAAACCCTAAATCACGAAATCTCCCCTTTCCTTCCCCACTTCTTCATTTTTCCTCTCTCAGCTCTGCTCCCCGCCTCCACCACCGCACCAGTCCGTCGTCTAACATGTTCGTCACCACAATCACATCCCTCCGGCCACCACCGCATCACAGTAAGTCTTCTTCCCTTTCATCTCTTCCTTTTCCTCCCTCTCATCTCTGGTATTTCCCTCCGCAGAAATAGTGACATCAACGTAGAGCTTTGGCCACCACAGGGACAACCGCAAGGACCACTGCAAAGGTACCCCTCCTTCCTTCTCTATATCCCCCTACCCCCTTCCTTCTTTGTTTTATTGTTATTTCACAGTCTTTGAAATTCTTTTTGCAACAATGATGATTTCAGTTTTGGTTGCTTTGTGAGTGTGTCCAAAAATTTTGGTTTGGTGGTATGTTTAAGAGGGTTTGAAAATTTTCTGAGAGTTCATCTTTTTCTCTCTGAAATTCAGAAACAAGAGAGGAAGGAACTTTGTAATTTTCCTTTTTTTCTTTTGTTGCTGTTGGTGGTCATTATATTCAAAGGAGGGAGTACTCTAAATTTGGCTTGTAGTATCAATAGAAAGTGGAAATTGTTGTCACTCTTTTGGAGTCTCTCCTTGGTAATTATAAATATTTGTCTGTTTCCTGATAATCTACTTGAACACTATAACACCATATTTTAATTAAGACTAATTAATTAAATAAAATAATAATTTATTGAAAATTTTTCGAAATACTCTTTGAAAATGGAGTTTTGGATGACGTCAAAATAAAACCCTATAACAGTTGATAAATTTCAAAAGATGTACAACTCCAAGCCTTGCCTCACTGGTCTTACATCAATTGTCCGCAGAGGAAAATTTTAAAGACGTCATATAAGAACAAAAATTTAAAATAATTAAGTACAATAATCTCAAAATAATTTTCATAAGTACGCGGAACAAACACGTACATCCACCAACTATAGGGAGCTGTCAAGACAGACTAATCCAGAATACATAAAAAGAAAAGAAGATTTCCCTTAGCGACTATACTCATACAAAAAGTGACATACGACCGTCTTCCGCACTCGGTCAATCCTCTATTATCATCAGGTGCCGGGTTGTTTCGGTCCAGTCACAAACCCGGTCGTTGTAGTCAGCTACTCACATACACATAGAGAAAAGAAAAACAACATATGGAGGTAAGATTCTGCGTTAGGCTAGCAATGTAGATATGGGCATGCAAGTAAACAAACAATCATTCATGTGGATACATATATTGATATAATACATTTACAAAATAAATATATATTCAGAATGGACTAGGACTCAAATGCATAATAGAACTAGATCTAACTTTGCTCCAAGGAGCCTATAGGTGTCAAACATTTCATCGCTATATAGCGATCGGGTCACGTAACTCTTCGTGGATCGAGTCTTATCATGTGGATATCTCAGGACCAAAATCCAATGTCTTTCATAAGACCTATTATTTGGATATTTCCGGGCCTAAATCCAAAGTCTATCATAAGACATATTATTTGGATATCTCTGGCCCTAAATCCAAAGTCTTTCACAATACCAGACATATTATTTGGATATCTCTGGGCCTAAATCCAATATCTATCATAAGACATATGTGGATATCTCAGGACCAAAATCCAATGTCTATCATAAGACCTATTATTTGGATATCTTCGGGCCTAAATCCAAAGTCTATCATAAGACATATTATTTGGATATCTCTGGACCTAAATCCAAAGTCTTTCACAATAGCAAACATATTATTTGGATACCTTTAGGCCTAAATCCAATATCTATCATAAGACATATGTGGATATCTCTAGGCCAAAATCCAAAGTCGTTCACAATACAAGACATATTATATGGATATCTCTGGGTCTAAATCCAATGTCTATCATAAGACATATTATATAGATATCTCTAGAGCAAAATCCAATGTCTTTCACAATACATGTTCGAACATCAAATGCTCATCACAAAAAAATCTCTAAGCGACTTGACGATTATAACAGATAGGCTTTACCTAGAGCCTAACTACAATGAGGTCAAATTGACGCTCAACGTCCAGAAATTCAAGAATAGGTAAGGTTCTGAAATTCGAACCTTACCAAATATCCACAGTTCAAAATATAGCATCAAACTATTACCATTTAAAATGGTCCACTCATAGCACCATATAAGATGCTAATCACACAATCCATACAAATAATTCATACGATTATAATTAACCAATTTATATCAATAACCACATGCAATTTCCTAAGCAAATATACTAAACCCGCATTTAAAACCCATACTACACCTAATGTATTATCTGCCCCCACCTTACAAAGCCTTGGGTCCTTTGGCACTCCAAAAACAAGCTTCTCCAAGCCTAGAGAGTCACAACCACAACAAATATGCAAGCACCCAATTCAATCCATACACCAAATCAAAAATCAAATCAATACAACAATCATCCAATAGTTAATTTTCATATTTGAATAAAAATGTAATTGAAACTGTATTAAAGGGTCCAAAATAGATTGGAAACAATTGGAGGAACCATTTAAAACTAACATTAAAGACATACTATTTAATAGAGTTGCAAAACATAATCATATAGTTAAAATACCCACTAACATTTATTCAAAGTTCATATGCTTTCATAAAGCAAAAGTTTCTTATTAAAAACAACAAACTTGGAGATGTTATGAACTCACTCTTGAGGAATATATTAGAGAAGAGGAACCCAAGTTGTATGGTTAAGAAACTAATAGAACATCATAGCAGTTCAGAGCTACAAAATAATTAAAGACTAGCTCAAGAGGAAAATTCCCCTCTCCTTTTCTCACGGCTAGAAATAGTAGCCTCTTACAAGTTTTATTTTTATTTTCTCATAATTGTCAATCGTAAAAACAGTAAGCATGATATTAGAGAACGACAAGAATAGCTAAAAGGCACCAAACCAAACCAAACCACTTAAAACAAAACTGAAACCGTGAAGAAAGAAAGAAAAGTTGCTACGAATTGGCACAAATTATCACTTTTAACACTAATTACTTACTACCTTACAATCATAGCAACATGCACCTTATTAATTCTTTTCCTTTTACTATACACACATATATATATTTGACCCTTAAAAGAGGTCAGCCTTTCATACGTCATGCTTGTGGCATAAAACAGGGGACATGGAAATGTCCTGATTAATTATTAACTAGAATGTGACCTGCACGTTGCACGGTTGCATTTTAAAACGTTTTTTCCTTTTAAATTGAGAATAAATTGACCATAAATGAAATTGTAATAAAAGATCATATTTGTGTGAAATGTTGAAAGGTAACAGAGGAGCTGTTTTGAATCAATGTTAACTGAGACGAAGGCGTTGGTGTCAGGATAGCCTCTAAAGCCTTAACCTAATCAGGACTTGGAGATTCAAGGAACCCTTCATAAATGGCCGGTACATTGGCCTTCCCTAATCACTAATTGCCTTGTATGAATCTGCATACATGATACAACAAAAGTTGCAATTTTGTTATAGCACATAATAAAATCACCATTTTAATCACATAGCAAAAATGAGCTATAAGCATGGCAGTTGTGATCTATTTACATACCAGCCTTGACAACTTCCTCGGGGTTAGATTTGATATGCAGTTCACCACCTGTCCAATTGAGCCAGCACAAATTTGAAGCCACACGGTGTGCTCTAAGATTCCTAAGATGCAAGTAGAAACTCCCCCTGGACAGTAGCATAATGGATGTAAAAGCTCAAAAAAAACTCAGGGCAGTAGAAGAATTCACGTTGTAGCTCCCCTGGGATAAGTATAACAACCTGCTATAGTTAAAAACCATAATACAAATTCTGAAACAGCAACATAATATCAACCATCAACAGAGAAATTACATCCAGCAATCACCCTCTATGAGTCCATAAACAGAAAGGGTACGACAAACAACCAGAGACCTTGAGAATCCAGAGTCTTTCTCAAATTCTTTATGTGTTCTTTCCTTCCCTCTAGCTTGAATAAACATCGAGTTATCATTTATCAATATTAGAGACATTAGCAGCATCTGTTGAATCTAGTTCTTCTGCCATGATCATGCCAAAATAATCACCTTTCCATTTTCTGGAAGTGCTTTATAACAGTTTTTCAATAGTGTTAAACAGTCTCATCTGACCAATCATGACAAGTAACCTGCAGGAGTTTATCCAAAGATGTGAACTTGTGCCTATCACAAGATGATTATCTAGTAAAATAAATTCATTCATAAACACATAATATTTTGTTGAAATGTCAAGTATGTAACAAAGGATTTAATTGGTATGGATTGTCTGTATAAATATATTCTATACTGCCACCCAATCATAAATTGTCATATCATTAAAAATATTTGATTCTTATCATAATTACCTTAAAAGTCATATAGGATTATTTGTGATTGGTTAACAGTGCAGAAAAATTTACACCGACATAATAACAAAATTATGGTTGACCTTTATCATTATGGCATCACAATTTAGAACACTTCAATACATGTTTCTTTCAACGTGCTTAGTTCCTTCAGTTGATAAAAGGGATACATGACATCATTTTTTTTTATGAAAAAGAAATACTTAATCTTGGGAGTTGGGACACATGTAAAGGAGAGATCGAAGGGTCATTTAATTTCCTTTTTTCTTAATCTATAGCCAAGTTATAGTCCAAATTTCAGTGTCATTTGGATTTTGGATTGTGCTATTAGTTTCAATACAAAATTAGGAATTTGTTGTTTTTTCCCTCTCTGTAAGAGAATCATTAACCATATATAGAGCTAACACAGAAACATTGTTCAAATTAGAGTCCGCGAGGAAGACAATGGGACAGTTCTAAATAAAATCGGTCACTTATTTGATTAAATCAACATAACTTTCAACATCTAATTATATTTGGTTTTACCTTGTTTTATGCATACTTACACTCTTGATTCTATCACCTAAACACATGTGACAGTGTGAGGCATTAATGGATGTCAATTTCTTTTCTTTCCTTTTTTTCTTTAAACAAATTCACATGGAATTCAATACTTCTACACGTTATTCTTGGGCAATAATGCGAGATGCTGAGAAGAATACCTGGATAGGGAGGGGCATGTTGTATAACTCGAAGTAAATCAAAGCTATTTCCCTTTATATTAGGGTGCTTGGAGATTATCAATTTGAGACACTACCCAGTACCTCCCTCAACATCAACTAATGTTGACACTCCTTCAAATCCATGATATACTTCCAAGTACTTCCTCATCTGTATTTCTGCGATGCCTGCCATTGTTTATTGAAAGTGTAACTCAGTTGTGTGTCTTTCTCCATGTATTTCCACAAGGATATCCCATGAAGCTTATTTAATAGGTCTATTCCTCCATCAAAAATTGTATCCTTAATATTTAGCCTACAAAAAAAAAAAACAGATAACATACTGATGCATCAATAGGGTGGTTCATTTCATTGCATCAAAATTATATCCAGCCTTAGACAGTACAGTTGATCACCGAAGATACTCATCAGGACATACACACCACATACACACACAACATCCACAGATGGCTCTTTCAATTATGTTTTTTAGCCTAAGAGTTTTACAAAATTTGAAATTCCTTGGCTGATTCAATCATGCCACAACTTCTGGAATCTTGAAAGAAAGACATCAGCAAATTTCTGGAAATCATAGTGTGTTCCCGGAATGATAAAATAAGAAAAAAGTGTCATTCAAATACAGTTCTTCAATGTGAATTAATAAATAATAGCAAATATCCATGTATATAACATGCCCAAAATAAATAAGTGAAAATTGATCTTAAATAACAATACCAAGTTACCATGCTTCCAAACATAGATGAAAATAATGATTCTAATTAATAGATAACATTCCATATGTTCAAATTTTCAAATATCAGAACATTCAGTGAGGTCAAATTGTAAAAATACATACTATCAACACAAGAATTCCTAATGTTCCATAGATAAGTCTGTGTCTTCAAGTGAAGGCCCTACTAACACGACTTGGGTTCAAATCTAGGGGTTTCATTTTCGTGGGTAATATATTAGCTCCTTGTAACTGCTCACTAAGCTTGAGGCCTAACCTGACCTTGGACTGTTGCTACCATCCCCATTCCCTAAAATTGTTGCAATAATAGAAATGGAACTTTGTTAAATAGAAAAGGGAAATTGTTTAACTTTGGGTCGCATCATAATATTCCTAGGAAGAATTACAATTCCAATTCACAAACTGAAGATTCACCTTATTCTTTTAGAATGTATACCAAGATATCCTGAACCTGAAGTACAATTCTACCTTATTCTTAGGGATCCATTTCCTGTGCAAATCTGCGTGGATATATCAATGCACAAAACAACAGAACAATCATAGGATAATATTCGCTAATGCAGAGTCTGATGGATAAGCATTAAAATTATACCCCAATAGTTGCAGATCAGACTTCTGTTCAAACCTATCTAGCATTTTCTGTTTGTTGCAGCATTGACGGCTCAATAAGATAAAACTAACAAAGGCTCATTTAACCAATTGCAGTTGTAAATTGTCAAGTTATCATATATTGTACTGCTGCCATATGCTTAAAGAAGATATACTAATAAAGGGATACACTGATTCACCACGCACCACAGATCCTTCATCGCCTTCCTTGCTCCATGCCCTTCACAGCCCGCCGCTACGCACCAAATTAGATTCAAAGAACCCAACTATTTTTCACCATCTTATCTGCATATATAGAGCTAATAAGAAGCTGAATATATTTTATTTTGTCAACACAACCACAGGAACGAACCTGCAAAGAGGGATTATAATAATAAATATAATTAATTAGAATGATTCTTTTTTCTTCAAGCATATAAATTTCATGGAGTCAAACGAACCTCGAACCGCTCTGTTTGACTCCGGTTCCTCTGCACCATAGGTGTAGGGCTAGACCCGAGGAAGACCAAAACCTAGAACCCAATTGAGTAGAAACCTGAATCCAGAGAACGCGAGGAAGGTGAAGACGGCGGTGGTGGCGAGGGTGCGAGGGCATGACGCAGTGCAGTGGTCTGGTCTCTATTGTAAATGTCGAAGAGCATTTAAACGCATAGAGGATTTGTGTATCTATTGTAAACGCCGAGAGCGAGCCACGTAGGATGGTTTAGATGCGTGGAGAAAGTTGTATGAGATGGCATAAATTAGGCTGAGGTGTCGTTACCTGAATTTTAGGATGACTTCTCGAGCATTTCCTCCTAGTCACATACCAAAATAGAAAGGAAAAGTTTGTTAATTATTTTTGGAAAATAACTTCTAAATTTTTTTATCAGTCTGAAAATAGGAGTAATTTTTTTTTTTTTTGCATAGTACTAAAAAGAAACAATACGCACAACACAATAGTACAACTGTATTATACTCACCACATGCATAGACTGATTTTATTTAAAAACAAACTCTTTTTAAATGTACAGGTTTCTCTTGAAAATACTTCATTATTCACAATAGAATTTTAAAAATGTTTTTTTTAGATCACATAAAACGACTTTCTCAAAACATACGACCCAAAGAAAAATCATAAGCTGGTCGTTCTAAAGTATAACTACTGGAAAGAACTCCGTAGTTCTCACCATAACATTTTCACCAACCTCTTCAAGGATCGGGAGTAATATCCTAAAGTGAGGTTAGAAACTTCTCGGCACTACTTGCCCTTGTGTATCAAAGCACCACAACAAAGAACTAGGAAAACCTGATATATTGTAAGGATGAGATACCAATATATGGATGAATTATGACGATTATACGTACCACACACATCCAAACAACAAGAATAGATAAAAATATATACTCAACACAAAATTTTTAAATAGAAGCATAGCATCAAATAAATCATCGTCGTTTTTTAAAACATATGACACTTCTATATTTCAACAATGTATCCTAATCTCAAGAGACCCCAACTCCATGCAGTTTTAAAAAAAAGTGAGTCGATCAGGCTCAAATAGCCAACACATGGCACAACTTAATTCCCACAACACTGTCCAACTCAAGGCACAGTCAACGCATGTGGGTTCCAGAGCACATCGTCCTACACAAGGCACAGTGAACAAGGCTCGTGGAAATCATGGTCCATCGAGGCACCAATGATACAGCGTCGCATGAGATACTTCTCCATTCGAGGCATTCACACAAAACATTTTAGGCACATCTCCCAAATGCATGTAAAAACATTTTGTTTCGCAGCTTTTCTTTGTGTTTCATTTTTTCCTTGTCAAGGCTCTAGGCTCACGACCATCCATAATTTTCAACGTTTTAAAACTTTCATTATCAACACAGAACGTTTAAGTCCGAGTGTCCGATCACAACAGTCCTAAACCTGTGCACCAGTCTTGGACTTTGTGGTAGTAGAAAACAATTTTCATCTTTTTAGTATGCTCACCACATTTTATCACAACGTGTGTAGGACAGACAGTCCTCAACAACGCAAATAGGACACACAGTCCACAACAATGTGTATAGGACACACAGTCCACAACAATGCATATAAGACACACAGTCCACAACGTCGTGATATGAATCATAGATCCACGTGCTTTATAACTCTAGTATCCCAACGTCTCGAGTACTAGGTTCACTTTTCAACGTTAATTTTCGTTTAGTGAAAAACAAATACAACCCCAAAACTTTCCGTAACTTATCCAAGTTATCGGATATTTTCTTTTGAACAAAACCTTTTCAAAAAAGACTTTTCCTTTGAAATTCATTTGTTTAAAACTTTAATTCATGGAAAAACTCATTCTTTTCCAAAAATCCATTTTTATTTTAAAATCTTCTTTTTCTAAAAATATTTGAAACTTTCAAATAAAAATTCTCATAAAGTTCCAAAAATGAATTTGTTTTCTTCATGATTTTCTGTTCATAACAATATTTTCAAAAAAATTATTCTTAGTATAAAATCATTTAAATTTTCAAATAATTTCCTTCATAATTTTATTTTTATTATTAATATTCTCATAATTTATTTTTAAAAAAATAATAATAAGTTTTTACTTTTTCTTTTACCAAAACATTTCTTCAAATGAATATTTATTTTCAATATTCTTCTTGGAACTTTCTTAAGGCTTTTATCTTGAGAATTTAATTGAGCTCTTACCAGTGGCTAGGCTTTCCATGCAACAACCAAAACATCATTATAACAAATATAACATGCATCAAGTAAGTTTCATATATCCACTACAACCACATATTCATAAATGATTAATCAAGTATAAAACATTTATACTCAACAAATCAACTAAATTAAACATTAAACATTAAAAATACACAAGTACACACAATCATCATAAATAATTATCCCTCAGGCTTTCTCCCCTTACCTGACTCGAAGGGTAGAAAAGTATTTGTTTCCGCATTGACCAAAGTGAACTTCCTTTGCTCACAACGTGCCGTAAGTCTAAGAATTAAGCAAATGACCTAAATTACAACAAAATAATTTTATATTTCTATGTCTAGGATTTGGCCATGGCTAGAGAAATGATGCTAAAGATGTCCAATTCTTACAAATTCTTGGATTACATTTTGTCCAAAACTTACTTTTATATATATATACTTCAATCCCATATTTTTATGTCTTTACATTAACACTTGTTTATGGTCCATTTTATACCAAAAATCTTTATTTGATCATGTTAAAAGATATTATTTTCAAAATCATATTTTTCATTCAAAAATAATCATGATAAACTCTTTTATAAAAGTATTTTCAGAACAGCGGTGAATTTAAATTGAGAATGACCACTCAAATGACCTTTACAATTTTTTAAAATTTAATTAAAGGTACCGAACTCACATATAAACACATTGCAGGTGGTCCCATGTCAAAATTATAAGGCATTAATTTATTAAAAATCACACACTGCCTCTGATTTTACAGGATTTTCCAGAAATCCGAGTTCACCAACGTGTAACTTTATGAAATTGTTTCTCCTTATATACACATGTAAAAATCTAAAATATTCAACCACAATTTTTTTATGCTTCAGTATTTAACCCAGAAAATTTTGTAAAAAATTTTAACTTTCAAAATCATATTTAAAATCATCATGAAATCAATTAGACGCATAGTTTCGCAGTCAGAATTTGGTTCTACTTTGGCGGGTGTTTTGACCCAGTAAATCTTACCCAAATACTTACATATTATATATCAAATTAAAGCTCCAGAAGTCTTCTTTTCAAATATATATTTAGTTTTCAGAAATATGTTTTGTATAAAAATTTATGGGTTTACGATTAAATATATATCATGCTGCCAGAATCACATTTTACCCATGTTTAACCACACCAAGATATTGTCTTCACTCTAGCATCATCCACAAGCCATAAAACCAACATGCAAGGGTCCTAGACCCTCAAAAACATACATACAAACATATAAGGTGAAAGTAGGGATTATCATCGGTTTATAAAAACTTGTTTCACATTAAAAGATTTTTTTTTCTAAGGTTTTCTAATAAATTTCGAGTGAAAATCTGGTCATACAACCATGAATACATGACATGCATGAGGATGAAATAAATATTTTTGAGAAGATGAGGATTAAAGGTGAAGAGATTACCCTTGAGTGATGAAGAGAAGTGATCCCAAGCAAGCTTAGTTAGAAACTTGACAGCTTTGAGGATGTGGTGGTAATATGGGTGTATCTCAAGATCTGATCACCCAAAAATTACAATCCCGGGCTTGTTGGAAATGTAAGAAAGTGAGGCACAACTTTGATGTTGAAGGTTTTGCTTGATTCAGAACAGAAATAGGGCATAAAGAGCCTTCTTTCTGCTGTTTTCGTGTGATGCTGAGGGTTTTGAGCTGCTTTGGTGATTTGGGCATATCTCATAGTATACTTATCCGTTTTTGATGATATTTAGCTCGTTGGAAATAGGAGAAGAAGAGTAAAAACTTTCATGTATAAAGTATTTCAACATTCAGAACAGAAGAGGGTCAAAATTTCAGTATGATTTCGGTGAGTCAATGGAGTTCTCAAGTTTTGTGAAGAGAAATGATGAAGAAGATGAGGAAAGACCTTCATGCATTCATTCACTTGCTTTTATATTATTTAGTTAGGATTATATTATTATTATCTCTATTTTTAGTGGAATACATGTGTCATTCATGCATTTTAGGTGTCATGCATGCATTTTAGGTGTCATTTAATTAAGTGTAGTAGAAATCCAAGTGTCCCTTGGTGGCAGCCCCTATCCATGCAACCTTCCATCTTTGGACACCTGTCCAATTGTGACACGTGTCATCCACACATTTTGTCATGTGTTGCCCTCTCGGCACGTCCGAGTGTTTTAATTCACCTCATCCAGCGTAACCTACTGTTGGAATATTTTTCTAAATTATTTTAGGCTACTCTCAAAAGCCTATTATACTCAAGCCCAACCTAATTTAATATCCCAACTCTCAAATAATTAATTGACCAATTAATCTCTTGGTTTTGCATTTGTTTGTGTTTCAGACTCGTTTCAACTCCGATTCTCCTCAAACTTGAGACACGAGTTAACTAACACCTAAGGAACATGATTAAGCCTTCAAATATGCTTAATTATTTTCTCATACACCAATCTAAAAAAAAAGAGATGTTACAGGTGAGTTTTAATAAATTATAAATAGATTTATATCAAGAATAGAATTTGGTCAGGTGATTATGTGGCTGAAAGTAGGAAAACATTGGGATTAAAGGCTTGGGAACCAATTTCCATCTTCAGTTCAATCACTAAGGCTAATTACAATTGTCCCCATTGCTGACTAAATTTTCAAAACTACAAATAAGAAAGATAGACCAAGCAAATCGCTTGAACGTAAAGCAAATCTCAGCACCATGTAGAGTTCACAAGTAAGCATGTTATTAAAAGAACTATACCATATAATAAGTTGAGATTGTGACCTTTTCTCATGTGAAATCAAATTCTTCATCTTGGGAATTATATTTTCCAGGGATACTATTTGACTAGTTAAATAAAGGGTTCCATAGGCTAAGAAATAATATTGGAAGTAGAGCAATAAAACAATGTGTGATACCATATTAATAAATTGAATTTAAAATCTTTTGCAAATGACTATGTCCATTCCAAGCCTAGATAAATACCCAGAATTTCTTATTTTACTTTGATCAACTTTCCAGGAACCAATGCGGCAAAGAAAGGTAATTTTCTTATAAATTAATGAGAAAAACCATCTATACTGTGATTAATTTTGAGAAATACCAAAAATAAACCCTTACGAGCCATAGCTGAGATGCCCCGACGTCCCATTAAAGAAAAATCCAAAATTATCAAAACCTAATCGTGTTATTGACATAAGCGGTTACCTTAAAACGGCGGAAAATTTTAAAACTTAAACCGATGTCGTACTGAGGTATCAACATGTCTAAACGTACATGCATATACATATATAGATAGATATCACATCCAGCATATAGTCATACAGTACTATCGAGGGAATCCCATCAGTAGGACCCCAAATACGTACAAACTGATAATCAACTGAAAATAAAAGCAACATCCCAAAGAGACAAGACGCACTGGCCATAGACTCTGTACTCAACTATAAGGATCCAATGTTCGTCCTCCAGCGTTTGGCTCATAAGGGGTCCCATCAAGCTCCTCCCTAGCTGGCTCCCCCGTAGTGTAACAGCCCGATTTTCGGATACACTGTATTAACAGCAAAGATATATTTAGTGATATTTTTATCTAAGACCTAGGAAATAATTTTGGAGGAAACAAAATCATATCTAGAACCTATTCTATGGTAGGAAGATTTGGTTAAAATTTGGTTTTAAAACTCAAACAGACACTACAAAAAAAAGGTTGTTTAGCGACCGAAAATAGTGACGAATTTTTTGGTTGCTTTTGGCGACTGAAATAGAGACCGATTATAGGATCTACATGAAAGACTAATTAGAGTTAATACTGCGACCGAAATAGTGACCGAAATAGAGCGTAGCAGGGTTATCGGTCGCTATTTCAGTCGCTAAATAAAGGAACTTAAAAGTCAGAAATTTTATGCCTTTTTAGCGACCGAAATGGCGACCGAATTAAATGCAGCGGTTAAATTTTATTTACATTTGCGACCGATATTAATTCGATCGCTAAATGACGCGTAAAAAAAATTAAAAGAGTGTGTCTTAGCGACCGATTTAAAAATCCGTCGCTAAATTTAAGGATTTAAATTTTGAAATGGCACCCTTGCGACCGAATTAGCGATCGAAATATTCGGTCGCTAAAAGTTAAAATCCCTAAAAACGCAGAAACCCCTTTCTTCTTCCATTTCACGATCTCTCTTCCTCTCTCTCACTCGATCTCTCTTTCTCTCCTCCGGTCACCACGGTTTCGCGACTGTCGCCCCTCCTCCGACCACCACCATCACGGTAAGCTCTCCTCTCTCTCTCTCTCTCTATCTGTTTCTAACTTTTTCTCTCTCTCAGTTCCCTCCTTCTCTGCACGGCTACCACCATTGCCGGCACCACCAGAGCAGCGCCGTCGTCCTCCTCCTTCTCTGGTATGTTTTCGTCTCTCCTCGCCTCTCTCTCTCTCTCTATTTCTCTGGTTTGTGCATTTACTATGTTATTACAACATGTACAATATGCTATGTATTTACTTAATCCATGCTCTCTGAAACTTGATTAGATCCCCATTTACTTAGTTCGCATTCGTGGTTTCATGTAACTCGGTCATATCTTTATCTAGGCATTAGTTCAAGTATATAGTTTTTTGTAAATGCTTGTTTTTTTAGTCTGTAGCTCAATTCTGAGCTTTCTGTATAAATAATACAACATTGATTTGGGGGGAAGATGGTGATGGATTTGATTGATGAAAGAGAGAATGAGAAAGATGGGTTAACCGAGGAGGAATATGACGGTGTTGAACTTCAACCACCTAGTCCTCCCATGTATCTTGTAGTAGCAACATGACTCGGGGTTAATGGAACTGGTTTTGATGATGTGTTTGGATCTCATGACTTGACCAGTTTTGATATATTTGATCTTGTAACATCCCGATTTTCCACTGCTTCTTATATCGGAACATCCTGTAACTTGAACTTCATTGCTTTATTGCTTACTACTGAGAAGAGCTACTTGTGTATTTCATGTGAGTTGTGAGTTGTGATGATCATTTGTTTTCATGTATCATTATTTAATCACTCCTATTAGGATTAGGAAGCTCTCATTGAGAAAGCACAAGAAATCTGTTTTTGTAACTTTTTTTTGAATGCATTGAAATATCAAAAGTCAAGACTGTGAGATTAGAATTGATGTTTACTTGAGCCACAGAATGCCATTGCTGCCTGTGAGACTGTGAAACATAATCAGGTTTTGGTTTTTTGTTGATTGTTGACGTGTTGTATAATTTAAACTTTAAAGCCTCAAAGCACCCACCTGCATTGGCCGTGAAACTTGAATCCATTAGCATATTTAAGTGATGAGATAAAGATAACAGTGAGAACTAGGATTAGTGTAACTGTACCAATTTAATGTTTCAAATTTAATCTGAGAACCCTTCTGGTTTGCTTCTTGTTGATTTAGCTGTGAAATTACCTTCCATTTCAGCATCTTAGTCTTTGATTTAGATTCAGTTCTGCTTTGTGAAATGCATCTAAATTGGTTAGTGAGGATGTGTGCTATGGATTTTCAATTTGTTTTGTGCTAGGTGTCTACAATTTCAAACATGGATAGTTCATGGCTATAGTTCAAACAAATGACCAATACTGAGGGCTAGGCACAGTTTTCCAGGCACATGCATGACGTGCCGTCATCATTCAAACATTATTCACATTAGAAAGCAGCTCTGTACACAATATTATGAAAGCAACTCTGGTTTTCTACTCATTTGTTTCACTAGGAAATGGAGCATTATAATTGAACAACAATAAAGGGGTTGTGCGTTGCAGCAGGTGGAAAGCTATCTTTTTTGTATTTCTTTTCTTTTGGCAGATGCATTCGTTTCTTTCATTTGTAGTGCTGATCTGACTTGGTAAAATATAGTGTGCAACGGCAATGGCTTTCAACAAAAGTAAAAGGCCTAATTGCTTTCAACAAACTCTTAAATATTAGTTTCTTAAATGTTAGTATTTGACAGGATTAATTTTATTTATGCATTATAGGTCATTGCTCTATTTTTCGTGAGTTGAATGATGGCCTATACACACTATATATCTTGTTGTTTGTTAGTGGAGAGCTGAGCTCAATAGGAAGGTATCCTGCCTGAAAGGCACGATACTGATTGTGTGCTGATAATTTAATATTTATGCATATATTTGCAATTATGTGTTGTTTGTTAGTGGAGAGCAGAGCTCAATAGGATGTGATCCTGTCAAAAAGGCGGGATACTTGTTGTGTGTTACTAATTTAGAAGTTATGCATGTGTTTGACAATTATGTGTTACTTGTTAGTGGAGAGTGGGGCTCAATAGGATGTTTGCTACTATATTTTATCTAAGTTTGTATTGAAATATGCTTCAATATATATTTGTTGAAGTATGCTGCAATCCTTATAAGTCAATGGTTTTATTTTCTGCTAGAGTTAATTATTAAGCTACGAAAGCCTTAGTTTCCTATTTGAGATTCAATATTAATGAGCATACGTACCTTCTCAGGGCACACATGCTCATTCAATATTTTGGATGTTCTTGAAGGATTCTTGAAGTTTGAGGTTTTTCTTTAATTCTGCCTTAAGGCCAAGGTCTTAGATAATGAAGGATTGAGTATAGGGTTAGATAAAATGGTGGGGCACAATTTTCCAGGCACGTGACGTGCCGTCATCATTCAAACATTATTCACATTAGAAAGCAGCTCTGTACACAATATTATGAAAGTAACTCTGGTTTTATACTCATTTGTTTCACTAGGCAATGGAGCTTTCCAGAAATAGTTGTTGATGACCATCCTTACTAGGTTATCTAGGCATTTCCAGTAGGAAAAGTCCTCTCTATGACCATCCTTCAAAACAACGTAAAAGCATATGCTTTTCTGAAAACTACTATGTTTGCTAATCTGTAAAGTTGCATGTGAAGTTGCATTTCTTTGTTCTATTTTAACATGCTAGTATGCTACATGGATCTTTCCATTTTTTCTTATTATCGCTTGATGAAGTTTAGACATATGACTTGTTTTCCTTATCGTTTTATGAGAAAATGGATCCGACTAAATGTTTTGAGACAGTCATCCATATAGACCAGGTACAGTATCTCATCAACTTAAGAATAACGATCGGATTCACGTAATGATGGTTGAGGCATAAACTAATCATTTACTAAATTGTTCTTGTGTATTTGCAGGATTTGATTTCAATCCTACGATCATTCTATCGTCGGTGGGGACAACAAATACCGCGTGTTGTGACTATTGAAGACAAAAGCGGAAATCTGTTCAATGGGAATATAGTAATCCATGAGGATCGCCCATATTTTGCAACAAATACAAATGGTATCAGGGAGTTGTATTTGTTGTCCACTGGTACATT
This sequence comes from Sophora flavescens, assembly GCA_030762895.1. Lineage (NCBI taxonomy): Eukaryota > Viridiplantae > Streptophyta > Magnoliopsida > Fabales > Fabaceae > Sophora > Sophora flavescens. The sequence goes on along the minus strand of CM061067.1, from coordinate 157,547,895 downwards.
GACAAAGTTTAAGTACCTTGGGGGTTCTCGCTTCTACATGTTCATCCCTTTGGAAGATTGATGAATTTTGATAATTTGATTAGTACTTATTGACTGTGGTGTGTTTTTATGTTTTGATCCTTAATTAGTACATTATTAAACTTTTTTTTATAAACAATTATTAAACTTACGTTAATTAATGTATATGTTTTCTTGATCATATTGACTGTGGTGTTTTGGATCGTTAGTACATCATATTTACGTTTTCTATTTATTCAAAAAAAATATTGGTGTATTTTGTTTATATCATAAATTAAAAATCAATGGGGTAATAGTTGAAAAACAAATTTTGGTCGGTAGGATTAAGTTATAGGAAAAAAAATTTTAAAAAAATATTCAAAATTTGCGACCGAAATAGCGACCGAATATCGGTCACCAAATTAGGTGAGCTAAGCATGCGACCAACTATACGGCGACCGAAATATATAATTTTGTGACCGAAATATCGGTCCCAAATTTGCGACCGAAATACAAGTTTGGTCGCTAAACATTTAGCCACCAGGGTTTCTGCTACCCCCTTAATTCGGTCTCTAATTCGGTATAGCAACCGAATTATCATGTTTAGCAACCGAAATCTTCGGTCGCTAAATAGGTTTTTTTTGTAGTGAGAAACCGGTCCGCGTTTTTAACTGACAGTATAATTTTATACCGGCAGAAAACCCTATTTTGACCCGAAACTGAAATGGTTTATGTTTAAATCATATTTCCAACGAGTCTGGTTAGTTTGAAAATTTTCGATCAAAAAACAGACAGAAACCCTAATCGAGAAACCGATAGAGTCAAAAAACGGAACTGCAGAGACCCGTCAAGAGATCGGGACAACGAGTCATACATGATGACTCATGGAGGATGAGTCACCAAGCATTTATGAGCATTAAATGCTATTAATCATGACTTTTAGGTAAAATGACCAAAATACCCTCATCATTCGCGGTTATTAACAAGACACATCTACGCACTCTTAACCACTCATTTTACATGGTTGTAAACCTCCCACGTCTCTTCAATTTCGTGCATCCACCTTTAATAAACCATACCTATTTCATTTTGCTTTCATTCCATCATTTTCCTTTCAAAAACCGAAATCGAGTAACTGACGGAGCTGCGTACGGGATTTCCGGGAACCACTAAGGGATTGGATCGAAGAGTCATGGATGACTCATTAGATGTGGCCCAAAATCAGCCACACCTACATTAATTGCGAGCCACATACTTTTTAACCATAGTTAGTAACATAACCCTAGTTAAGTTAATTATTAACTATGGTTAAGCTTATATTAATTAAATATTCACAAAACCCATTAAACCAATTCCTTATAACCAAACAAAGCCTAAATCTAGCCAATAAATACTCCTAAAAACCGTGGCCTCCCTCCCCCTTCACTCACTTCTTCATCTCTTCCATTTCTTCGTCACTTTTTCTTCAAAAACTCCATTGTTGTTCTTGCACGACTTGATCATTCTTTCACTTTCTTTTATTATCTAGAGGTAAACCCTCACTTCTATGATCTTAGTTATATTCCTCGTATTCTTAACTCTCTTTATAACCCACTACTTCGTATTAGAGGAGAATAATTGAGAGAGAAATCTCAATAGTTGCAAGAAGCCTTTGTTGGAACTTTGAAACCAAGTTGGAGCAGTTTCAGTGAGGGAGTCTCCAAACACTCTTCAACCGTTGGATCATTCCCAAATTTTAGAAGAAGGTTCAAGACTTGTGTTTATTCCTATCCAACGGTCAGAATTTGTAACAAACATACAGGGTGTGAGATATGAAGCTCGGACAGTAGGCCTAGGAGGTGAGAAATTCAACCTGGGTACCATCTAAGTTGTCACCAAAGAATTCCGATATGAGATGCTTTAACCGTTGGATCGGGATGGAACTTTGTGATAAGGTTTAGGAAAGATAGTTCTTCATTGTCACCATTCAGTTTTCTAAATAGAGCACTATGCCAAGAGGAATGGATCTCAAACAGTAGCCATGTTTTGGTAGCTTTTCCCTAGGATTCATGAGCTTATTTTGAATCCGATTTTCCCTAAGTCCAGCCGTTGTTTTCGTAAGTTTTTCCATCAATTTTGTCTCTTGATTCAAATAGATTTAGTTATTTGAAACCCTATTATTTATTCGGTTGGTATTTGGTGTTTTCGGCGAATTGTGTTACTAGTACGTGTAATCGGGACGCAAAGCGGAACGGTGGATGTGTAAGGATGGATGGTGGCAGATTTGTGGATGTTGTTGGACAGCGTGCTGAGGTTCTTGGCAGTAGCATGGATGCATTCGGAGCTTGTACGGGAAAGCGCCCGCGTCAATCAGGTGGGGGAAAGAATCAACCTATTGTCGGAATCGATAAGTAGTAGATTATTTGATAATTGTGTAGGGCGACCTAAACCCTACTAGAAGTCGAGCAATCGACTAGACCAAAATCGCATTGGAAACAGTTTCTTTAAAACCAATGTTGATTCGGGGATTGTAGGTTTATCGACATTAAGGTTGATTTTATGATGTTGAGGATGTTTGGCATTATAACTTATTTGATTTGATTGTGATATGCTGGTTATGATAATTTGCTTTATGTGATATTTTATGATGTTTGAATATTTTGTTGATATTGTGTTATGCATGATCTGCCTAGTTTTTAATATTGTATTTAGTGGATTTAAGCAAAGATATATGTGGTTTGGAAGATATTTGTTTGGGTGTGAGGATAATGGTGACTTAGAGGTGCCTAACCTAAATGAGTTATTTTAAAGAGGAAGTGTGACATAGAATATGTGTTAAGACTTTGATTGAAGGTTAAGGCACTAGGATGTTATTAATATGGGTTGATGAGATTCATGTATAGGTGTTATTGTCCACAACCGTGTATTGGTAATATAATACACAAGGACAAAAGTGTATTGGTAATATAATATACAAGGACATCTGTGTATCGGTAATATAATACACCGTGTATTGGTAATATAATACATGTAAAACACATCTGTGTATTGGTAATATAATACACCGTGTATTAGTAATATAATACACGTAAAATATATCTATGTATTGGTAATATAATACACCGTGTATTGGTAATATAATATACGTAAAATCAAGAGTTCTCGCGAGATCACTTCCACCTTAGAAATAGGTGTGCAGCTATAGTGTCTTTGAGTAACATGAGATTGGGGTAGAGGATGATACTTGAATTTGAGGATGTTTTGTTAGTTAGGTGTTGAATGATGATTTGTCTGTGACAATTACTGTATAATATGCTATAACTCTTTCCCACTTTTTGATGATAGAACTGCTTCTTATCCCCTATATATTTGTGTGTTGTATTCTGTCTTTTTATGGGATCGTACTAGAAGGCTCTGTGACTGAGCTTGATGTTGAGGCATTGGATGGAACTCAGTATGAACTGGATGCGAGAAGACAAGATGTGGTTTTCAGCAATGTAGTTTAGTGTCTAGAGCCAGCGAGTTTTATAAGACGTTTTGTTTCCGCTTTTAATTGTTGTTTTAAGATGCCTACTAGGGATCCTACTGACGGGATACCCTAGACAGTGTTTTAAATACTCTAATACATCAACCTATGGTATGTATGTTATATATGTAGTGTGTTTACTTTGAAATTTTCTTCCGCTGTGTGTTTATAAGTTAGGTTTTAATTTTTACGTGTTTTGGAATACACGTTTAACGTTAAAAGCGCGATTAAATAATTAATTAATAAGGTTTTAATTTAATAACACAAAGGGGCACAACAGGGTGTCTCACGTAGGATCTTCTCATCACGATCACATAATAAAACATATAAAATATAAAGAAAACGGGGATAAGAAACAATATAACGTCAAACATGGAAAGGGTTTAGCAACATTTAATTCTATAACAGCACACTAAACATTCGTCTCCAAAAGTATAAGTGTATATATATATATATATATATATATATATATCCTCAATCCACATCTAGGATTTTTCCTCTACCCTCCTCATGATGCAATGCAAATGCTGTATGAATCATCTTATCAGGTATCGGCCATATCCGGATATTCAACCAATGACACATCCCAGAGGCCCCGACGCACACCCTCGTCCACGGATGGAGGATACCCATGCAAAGCAATGGCACTATAGCTACACAATCCGGTGCACACCTCTAAACCACGGCCAGGGTGCTCATACAAAGCATGAACTATAGCTGCAACTAAAATGAAATAATGTCTAGGACGGTCCGCCCTTAGCCTAAACCTCGGGAATTCTCCCTCCGAAGAATAGACCCTAAAGACCATGTTTCAGGTCAACCATATCACAGACCATGTTTCAAGTCACCCCCTAGTGCCCTAACCGCTCATCATAATCTCATAGATAACCTCAATAATAATCTCGTCTCATCAATCTCATCATCATATCACAGTAATCATCTTGGTTAGGCACTAACACATATATAATATGAATTCCCCAATACATCCTCATGACTCATCACTTACTCAATCTCTAAGCACAATCATAACACTCATCACATCAAATCATCATATCATCCAAAATCATCATCATTACCATCATGTCATAAAATCATAATTACATTCTTATCATCATTACCAAAATATAATAAAATAATAAAATATCATCATGCATCAATTTCCAATATCAGACCAACCAGTCAAATCAGTTAAAACAATCAAAGCAGGCAATCATCAAATAATAAAATAATATATATTTATCGTAACGATGATAAAAGCACAATTTCCATATCACCATTGGTACCACTAGGTAGTCCCCAATGTGATATGGACAATGTCCGTTATTCACTCTCATATAGTTTTTAGGTCACCCTACGCCATTATCGAATTAAACGTCACCGTGCTGTTTCCGACGTTAAATAATTTCTTTCCCCCACCTGAAGAACGTACGAACTCGGAAACGCTACGAGATCACTCCTACTCGATTCCTCTCTAATTTGTCTCACACCGAACAAGGTCCCCAAATCTCCGATATCCCACCTAAACATCGCATTTTGAAAGACACAAAATAAGAAACTCAAAATCTGCAGTAAGCACCACAAGATCCACCATTGTTTCGGTATTATATCTCACAGTCTAGACCTTTTTTTTTAAACTTTTAACGGTGAGAATAAAGAAATACCTTTCCTTTACCTTCTTCAAAAATTTTCATCTCGATCCAACGGTGAACGAGCCTAGGATGAACCTTCCAAGGTGACTGGTCAGGAGCTACATGGGTTGAGTGTCTCTCCTTGTTCTGAGTTAAATAACTCACACTCTTGGGATTTCTATGAAATTGTAACCGTTGGATATGCAACAATATCGGTTTTGGGCCTTCTTATCAAATTTCAGGATGATCCAATGGTTGAATAATGTATGGTGATGATTTCATTGCGACTGCTTCAACCAAGCTTCATAGTGCTACAACCCCCAACCAAGCTTCAAAGTGCCATAACCATGACTGACCAAGCTTCCGCTTTTCTCTACTATGTAAATTTCTCTTAAGCTACCGTGAAGAACAAGTGAAGGTGAAGAAAATGGTCAACATGCAAGGACGTGACCTAGAAGATGTCGAAGCCACGAGCACGAATACGCGATCGGTTTGAAATTTCGATGACCGAAACTTCTCCAACCTCAAGCTTTTGTGAGACACGAAAATAGCTGCCTTAAAAGTGAATTTCCTTCAATTTTCTTCTCTGGTTATGCATTCAAAGGAAGAGAAGAAGACGACCTTGCATTACACTTGCTTTATATACATAGTTTTAGGATTATTTTATTTTTAGTGGAAAACATGTGTCATTTAGTTAGGTGTAGTGGAAATCCAAGTGTCCCTTGGTGGCAGCCCCTATCCATGCAACCTTCCATCTTTGGACACGTGTCCAATTATGACATGTGTCATACACATTTTGCCTCGTGTTGCCCTCTCGGCACTCTCGAATGTTTTAATTCGCCTCATCCAGCGTAACCTACTGTTGGAATATTTTTATAAATTATTTTAGGCTACTCTCAAAAGCCTATTATATACTCAAGCCCGACCTAATTCAATATTCCAACTCTCAAATAATTAATCGATCACTAATCGCTCGGTTTGTGTTTCTTTGCGTTCTGGACCCATTCGACGTCGGATTGACCTCAAATTTGAGATATAGGCTCATCAATACCTAATAAACAACCTCAAACCATCAAAAATGCCTAATCTGATACCTAACTCCAAATTTCTTGTTTCACACTCATAAACCTCAAGGAAGATAACCGGGGAAACCCTAATTTTATTCCTACATTCAAACTCACTCCAAAAGGTTGTGTACATTCCATGCAAAGGTATCTATGCCTCAAACAACATCTCAACTATATAATTCAAGTCCTAAACCTAATTCTCATATATACACAACACATAAAATACCGGATGTTATAATAGCTATCAATTACAAGGAGTAATCCAGTATAAGCATTATCAATCACATAAAAGATTTCTAAAGGAAACATTATCAATTCCTTACATTCTAATACAAACACAGCACATAGAATACATAAATTCAATTAATTCCGACCAAGATTTCAAGGCATAAACAATCAATTAAAGGGGGATTGTATTGATTTAAGGGTTTCGAATTGATTTTGGGAAAAACTGAAGTCAGACTTGGTAAGGGTGAGAAAATCACTTACCTAACAAAGAAGGACTTGTTGTGGTTTTGTGATGCATGACGCGGTGGTAGACGGCGGTTGGGCGTTTCTGTAACGACCAAGACCAAAGAAGAGAAGGTGCTTCAGGGGAGAAAAGGGGAGGTTCAAACCGACAAAAGGGTTTGAGAACCACCATGGACGGCGGCGACGCGATGGTTATCGTGGCAGAGATGGTTGTTCAAGTGACGGAGGACACAAACAAACGTACAGGGACGCAATCTTCTCCCTTGCGCTGGCGAGCGGCGGTCATAGCTCCCTAAGTGGTGGTGGTCGCGGCTGTGCAGTAGAGAGAAGGAGGAGCAATTTTCTTGAAAGGTTAGAGAGTGAAAGTTAGATGGGAGTGGTGTTATGCTGATGAAAGAGGAATGAAACATAAAATTTAAAAAAAAAAGAGTGGAAGAGAGGGAGATAACGTGGATAGGAGCACAGCTAAGGAAAGAAGGAAAAAAAATCTTTCATTTATTATAATAAAACCTTCATTAATTCATCATTAATAATTTCCTTTCTCTTATCAAAACTAAAATTAAAATACATTAAAACATGAAAATAGTATTTTTCCAAACAAAGAATAATAGTGTAATGCTATTGTCTAGCAAGCGTGCATACCCTGTAACAACGCAGTGTTAATGCACCCAAAAAATATTTTTACATGAGTAAATCAAATTACTCAAACCAAACAAAATAAACAAAAAATAAACATTTAGAAAATTAATCACTCTAAATAAAGCAATTAAATATATAAGCAAAAATAGGGATGATACAAACACTCGGTATTATGCTTCATGAATTTATGTAAACCCTCCCCTTTGAAATCTGATGTTTGTTAAACTACGGGTGATTGACACCTAGAGTTTGTTTTTGTTGATAATATAATTTCACTATTACCTGCACATTGAAGTGACTTACTGCTCAAAGAGTTCATCTTCTCTTCTTTGAGTTTGACATATATGTAAATGTATGTAAACAATGGGGTATGGCAATAATGGCAAAAAAAGAACAACTTTGAATTTTGGTTTCATTTTCTTTTAAACGGTTAACTACCTAAACAAACATCCTAGTGAAAATGGGAATTCTTTGTGGTTTTTTTGGTACTGCATAATCACTATATTCATGAAAGTTCATGCCCACTCATAATGTTCTCTCATACTTTATGATGGTGTTTCCTTTGTTGTTTGATTTGCATGCATATTACTTGCATGAAATTGAGATAATCTGACAAATGAGGTTATTGTTGAATGATTTTTAGTTGCTTGGATATTAATGCTTTCCCATGTTTGTTACCCAGATAATATATTCTTGCTCATCCTCTCTCCTTTGTGGAGGTCTCCTTTACTTTTCATTCTTTTCTTGGAGTTGAGGCAAGTCAATTAATTTCTCTTAGTCGTTGGTTGTGTGGTATATGTAATGTGTTGTATGAATTGTGTTGTTGTTTGTTAGTGGAGAGCGGAGCTCGATAGGGTGTAATCCTGTCCGATAGGTAGGATGCCGATTGTGTGTTGATAATTTATGAATTATGCCTGTTTTTGCCAATATGTGTTGTTTGTTAATGGAGAGCGGAGCTCAATAGGATGTGATCATGTCTCTCCTTTGTGAAGGTCTCCTTTACTTTTCATTCTTTTCTTGGAGTTGAGGCAAGTCAATTACTTTCTTTTAGTCGTTGGTTGTGTGGTATATGTAATGTGTTGTATGAATTGTGTTGTTGTTTGTTAGTGGAGAGCGGATCTCGATAGGGTGTAATCTTGTCCGATAGGCAGGATGCCGATTGTGTGTTGATAATTTATGAACTATGCATGTGTTTGCCAATATGTGTTGTTTGTTAGTGGAGAACGGAGCTCAATAGGATGTGATCATGTCTGAAAGGTGGGATGCTAGTTGTATGCTGATAATTTAGAAGTTATGGATGTGTTTGACAATTATGTGTTACTTGTTAGTGGAGAGCGGAGCTCAATAGGATGTCTGCTACAATATTTTATCTAAGTTTGTATCGATTTACACTGCAAAATATATAAGCTCAACTATGTTGCAATATTTATAGGTTTTATTTTCTATTAGAGTTAATTATTAATTTAAAAAAGCCTTAGTTTCCTGTTTGAGATTCAATATTATTAATGAGCATGCGTACCTTCCCAAGGTAGGCATGCTCATTGTATTGAATCTTGAATTGTCCAAGTGGGACAGTTTGGGAATAAACCTTTTACACACTCATACAATAGTCATTTCCATGTTCAAATGCCTTATATACATGATGAAATCTCGGTCTGATGCATTTCCTTTTGTTCTCCAGGTGCATACTTGATCGTGGTGGATCCCACCGTGCTCGAGTCGTGTACTTGGAGACCGATGGGAAATGCTGCCAAAATTTCGCTAAGTATAAGGTATTTGAATAAGGGAATAACTAATATTAACCGAGTGTGGTAAAGGTTTCTTCTCGAATGGGATAGGTTCATATCTTGTCATAAGGAGATTGATGCAGTTATTGGAATGCACTGTAATATATAAGTGTCGTTGTAGGGTTGCTTAGGCTACTTAATTGGCAGCAATGGAGATTCCGGAGATTCGGAAATGGATGTATCATAGGTTGGATGGGAATAAACGTCTTAGGGAAGAGTTTAGAGTTGGAGTGGGTGAGTTTATAGAGTTGGTTGTTAGCCAGGAGAGATTTATAAGGCGGGGCGATGATTATTTGAGGTGTCCTTGCAAAAGATGCAAGTGTAAATCTTTCAAAAGCGTTGATGGAGTTGTGGCCGATCTTTATGAGAAGGGGTTCATGCCTGATTACTATTGGTGGAGTAACCATGGTGAGACGTTGCCCGATTTTAACCCGACGGTGTTTGAAGGTTCGTATTATGGAAGTGGTGAGCAGAGGGAAGAATTGAATCCATACGAGCAGATGATAATGGATCATGCTGGACCCTCGGTTGGTGTTGCACTAGAAGAATATGGGGGAGAATATGGTGGAATGGGTTCTCAATACATAGAGGAGAATACGAATCTCGAAGCTCAAAGATTCTATGACATGCTGAGTGTTGCAAGATATCCGTTGTGGGAAGGAAGTCAGGAGTACACGGAGTTGTCGATGTGTATGGAATGGTTGAGTATCAAATCTTATTACAATATGCAAGAAGGATGTTTTAATCACCTCGCCACTTCAGTGTCCAAGGCGTTGCCGAAAGACAATCGAATGCCTACTAATTTTTATCATGCTAAGAAGTCTGTGGCGAATTTGGGTCTGGGGTGTTTGAAAATGAACCGTTGCCCGAATGGATGTATGTTGTACTACAAGGATGATTTAGCTGAGAGCATAACATGTTGTCGATTTTGTGGTGCGGATCGGTACAAGACAACCACTATGAGGGGCATTGAGAAGAAGACCGCTCTAAAAAAGATGTGGTACTTTCCGCTCGTGTCAAGACTTACAAGATTGTACTCTTTAATGGCCACTGCATCTCACATGAGGTGGCATAATGAGCATGAGAGGGAGCAAGATGTCTTGTGTCATCCATCGGATGGAGAAGCTTGGAAGCATTTTGATAGGGTTCATATGGCGTTTTTGTAACACCCCATTTTTAGTAAATAAGCTTAGTGTTTTCATATATGTTATATATATGTGTGTGTGTGTGTGTGTGTGTGTGTGTGTGTGTGTGTGTTTATATGCTTGTTATGTTTGTTTTTGATGCCTAAGTTCATGTTTGGGGAAGTTTAGCCTTAGAAATGTCCAATCATTTTAGAGTCCAAGTAACCTATTTCATCGTTTTGGCCATAGCTTGAGTTCTAGATGTCCGATCGAGGTGATCTTTATGGAGTTAGAAAGCTAAGAGAATTATATACAAGTCTTATTTTATGTGCGTTGGCCAATTCGGTTGTTTGGATGGTCTCGCAGTGCAATCTTTGAGTGACCGTGCTCAAGAATTGAGCACGATCGTGCTCAACAGGGAGCAAGGTCGTGTTCAAGTTTCAGAGTCTATAAATAGAGCAGTTCAGTGAGGGTGGCGATCCAAACCCTCTTTTTGGCACTTTGGGCAATCCTAGTGCGACAGAAACCTCTTCCCTTCCCTCCCCTTGAACCCCTTGAAGTTCTTGGTGTTCTTGCTCTAGTTGTGGGAGAGAAGTAGCGCGATAGTGTCGTTTAAGGTAACGTTGTCTTCCATCTCTCTTAGTCTCTTTTCTATTATTAGATCTAGAGACTAATTGGTTATCCTCTTCTTGTTTGGCCAAGGCTTGGGGAACTCGGCGAGCCGCTCAAGGGAACGTGTCTAGTTTGCCAACGTTATCGTTTGGGAATCTTCATACCAGGTATGGGGAGAAGAAATAGCATGAGTATGTAGGCTTGGGGCTAGCATAAGATTAAGGGTTACCCATGAACCTTTCCTTGTTAACATGTTTATATGTTTATTTGATTAATTGTTATTTGATGATTATTTGTTGTGATGATAATATTGGTATTAATGTTCTTACTATTAATGTTGTCTGTTATGAATATGTTAATGTTGTGATGCCATGCTTATGATGAGTTTTGATGTTATTGGTTGTTGTTTGATGTTGTGCTCTTATGAGTGTTGATTGTTGAGGATGTTAATGCCAACAATGATGTTAAGACGTTAAAATACGTTAATGATAATAATGAGAATTAAGGGATGTTTCTCCCAGTTATTCATAAGACATGAATATTGTGTGAGAATTAAGGTTATGTTCATAGGGCTTAGTTAAAGACCCTAGGATTGATTAGTGAGTGTTCTAGGAACATTAATAACGATCTATGATAATATGATTAAAGGATTAATTCCCCATGATGATAAGACATGAATATTAATGAAGAACAGTTAAGATTAATGAAGTTGATGATCAATGGATTAGTAAAGGCCAATAGGTTGAATCTGTGAATTGCCCCAAGGATTTGGGAAACGGTTTATGACCCTTTCTGCCCATATCAGCGTGGCCACGCTCCATTGAGCATGATCGTGCTTAACAAGGAGCATGCTCTTGCTGAGGGTGAGCACGCCCTTGCTCACCTGACCAGAATAGAAACCAGAATGTTGAAATATGGGTTTTCACCCCAAACGCTTAAAAGACTCAATAAGATACCAATGGAATATGAAGACCAAAGACAAGTGATAAGATGTTGTACCTTAGTAGCCTAGGGTTCGCTCCAAGTGATAAGATGTTGTACCTTGGTAGCCTAGTGTTCGCTCCAAGTGGGTCTTGATGCTTGATGGTCATGGTGTTGAGCTCTGGTGCTTAATGGCCAGAGTGTTGTTAATGCTTAAAAGACTTAACGATGAACGTTAAACGATAATCCTCGATAGCCTAGTGGTCGAGGTGTTGATGGTGATAAAACTTGGGTAGCCTATGGGCCCAAGCGGAGGTGGTGGTTGTGGTTGTGTGTTGTTTGCCACGCATTCACGCATTAGAGATGTTAATGGGAGGTTGTACAACATAGGGGAGGTTGTCCGAGAGTAAGACGATCTGGCCGTCCGTGGGATTCGTCCGAAAGGGAATCAAGTATACACCGTGGTGGCGAATTCGAGAATAAAATGTGTGGGCTGTCCTAGGGGTTCACCTATGGTTTGGTGGATTTCCCTGGCGTTGGTGCTTATTGGCTAATGTGGAAATGTAGCCCCAAAGTTGGCATCTTGAGTTAGTTTGGATCCAAGTGCATAGTAGAGGAGTGGAGTAGAACTGCATTGCATAGCATACACGTTATATGATGATGATTGTTATTGATGTTTGATATAACATGCTTGTTTGATGTATGCTCGTCTTGCTAACTGCTTCATTGCTGTTATATTCATATATATGTTTCTTACTCCCTATCTCTATGTTTCTTGTTTGTGACATGTATCGTTTATGCAGAGGTCGATGTGCAGTCAGTTGAGGAGTGACTCCGAGGAGCCGTGACTCGTAGATAGGATTTCTCATTTTTAGTAGTTGTTTAGTTGTTTTCAGTTGTATCCGAGTTGTTTTATCGGATTGATTATACCAGCTCTGTAGTGTGACATCGGGGTTGGGTTCGTTTATGGTTTTGTTTTATGTTATGTTTTCTTTATAAACATGTTTTGGTTATTTTCGCGTTATGTTACAATGCGGCAGTCTCTGACCGGTTTTGATAATTATATATATTTGCAATGTGCTCTCTCTCTTTTATATATGTGTTGTTGCTTTTGAATGCATGTGGGGTAGAGGGTGTCACAGTTTTCGCAAGACTCTCGGAATATCCGTTTGGGATTATGCACGGATGGATATAAACCTTTCGGGAAGTCTGGAAAAGCATACTCTTGATGACCGGTTATCCTGACTCCGTACAATCTTCTCCCATGGATGTGCATGAAGCGGGAGTTTATGTTTCTAACAGTCATAATCCTGGGTCCATCTAATCCAAAAGGGAAGATTGATGTGTACTTGCAGCCGCTGATAGATGAGTTGACAATGTTGTGGAATGATGGTGTGTTGACTTATGACGTATCTTTGAGGCAGAATTTCATGATGAAAGCAGCTTTGATATGGACGATCAATGACTTTCCCGCCTATGGGATGATGTCGGGTTGGATGACCGCGGGGAAGCTTGGTTGCCCAATATGTATGGAGCTATCAAAGGCATTCACGCTTAAAAATAGTAGAAAGATCTCATATTTTGATTGTCATCGTCAATTCCTTCCACAATATCATCCTTATATGAGGAACAAGAATGCATTCAAGAAGCGTTGTCCGAAGACCACACCTCCTCTACCGCGTTTGTATGGTCCTAATGTATGGCAGAGAGTAGAGGACTTACCGCTCGTCCATGAATCACAAGGAGAACATATTCCTGATTATGGCGTCAAGCATAATTGGTCGAAACAAAGTATATTTTGGAGGTTACCATATTGGAGAACGCACCTACTCCATCACAACATTGATGTCATGCATACTGAGAGGAATGTGCTTATGAATGTGTTTGACACTGTGATGGACATCAAGGGGAGGACAAAGGATACAAATAAAGCCCGATTGGATTTGACTGAAATTTGTAATCGGAAGTAGCTTGAGTTGCAGGACGGTGGTCGTGGCAGACTTATCAAACCGAAGGCAAGTTATACTCTAAGCAAACCACAATAAGTAGCTGTCTGTAAGTGGGTTAAAGAACTAAAGTTACCCGATGGGTATGCTTCCAATCTGGGTAGATGTGTTGATATTAAGGAAGCAAAGTTACATCGAATGAAGAGTCATGATTGTCACGTGTTCATGCAACGGTTGCTTCCAATTATGTTCGACGCGTTACCGAAACCAATTTGGAACCCACTTGTTGAGCTTAGCCACTTTTTCAGGGAGCTTACTTCGACAACACTAAATGTGAAACAATTAAAAGATATGGAAGTCAAGATACACGTGTTGTTATGTAAGTTGGAATAAATCTTCCCGTCGAGTTTCTTTGATTCAATGGAACACCTTCCAGCTTATCTACCTTACGAAGAAAGAGTTGGTGGTCCGGTCCAATACCGTTGGATGTATCCATTTGAGAGGTATACAACATCAATTATTTTAATTAATATATATTAAATTCGCAAACACGAAGTCGTAGTTTAGCTTTCCTTAAAACTAGTAATTATTTATATGTATCCCTCTTTAATAGGTTTTTGCACTCCCTTAAACACAAAGTCAAGAGCAAGGCACGAGTAGAGGGTTCCATTTGTGAATCATACTTAGTATAGGAGACTTCCACTTTTGCCTCTTATTACTATCCAGATGAAGTTGACACGAGAAGGACTAGGATGCCTAGGAATGTTGATTCGGGTGAAGGTAGTTCAACTAGTCCTCCTATAGCAATATTCAACTATCCGGGCAGATTTAGTGGCAAATCAAAAGGATGTTTCTTGGAGCAGTGTGACATTAATGCTGCTCATCTGTACATCCTTCAAAATTGTGAAGAGGTGGCGCCATATTTACAGTAAGTGTCTACAATGTTTTTTATAAGTTCAATTGTCATTTATTATTATTAATCGTCCTGCTGTTAACCTCCCATGTGTAGGTTGTATGGCAATTTTCTAAGGGAAATCCAACCTGATATTTCGAATGCTTAGGTTGATCGAGAAATTACTTCTCACTTTGCTGCGTGGTTTAGTAGATATGTAGGTTAAGCATCTTCACTTCTGACTTCTCTCCTTAAATATATATGGTGTATAAGTTGGATATATTATTCCAATTTGTAGGTATTAGATCCAGTAAACAATGTTCAAAATCCACTGTTGACTAATTTGGCATGGGGGCCTAAAAGATGGGTTACATCATGGAATACTTACTTTGTAAATGGATATAAATTTAACAAAAAAAAATGGAATGAAGGAATGCAGTGGTGTAACTATGGTGTTTGTGTGCGAGCCACTGATGGCAAGGTAGAGGATGATTTCTATGGGGTTCTAACTGACATCCTTGAACTCGAGTATATCGGTTTCCCCGTGATGAATTAGTTCTATTCAAGTGTGATTGGTTTGATCCTACTCTTAACGTTGGGACAAAAATCGATAAAAATTATGGCATTGTTGAAGTTAAGCTATCTCGTCGGTATAATAAGGCGTACAACCCATTCATTTTTTCACAACAGGTATATCAGGTTTATTACACGCCATATCCCGAAGGACATCAAGGCTGGTTGAGTGTCATTAAGATAAAGGCTCGCATTACAATTATTGATAATGTAATCAACCAGCCTGAAAAAGATACTCCGTACCAAGATGATGAGTTTTCCGGGTCCATGTATCGTTGCAAATTACGTCATACATTATTGTTAATTCTCAGGCGGACATTTCCGGAGATGGGGAAGAAATTGAAAGAGTTAATGGATCAATCTAAGTTGGAAGAATCTAACGTAGGCACATTCCAATCAAGTGAAACTGATGAGAGTGAGGGTGAATTTATTGACGGAGATTCTACTTAGGTAATTTATATATGCATTATTCATTGTGTAATGTTTATTCATGTCTAAACTTGGTGATTAATTTGTTATTATTTATATTGTGACTTAATAGCTTTATCATTTTTTACACAGATGGCAGATTCCACTAAAGGTAGGGGCAGCACGGTGGTCGTTGGGGAGGCCGTGGCAGAGGTCGTACTGCGAGAGATCCTCCCCCGGCCAACCCACAGGCTTTAGATCGAGACCACCCTACCAGTACCTCTGAACGAGTCACAGGGTTATGGAGGTGCACCCACTACGCAGCCTCACGATGTTAGGACACAGGTTGTACTGTTGACACGGACTCGGCAAGTGTACCGGTTCGTTGCAAGTAATAAAACGGTAAGACCGGATATCGTTCTCAGGGATCGTGGACAATTACCACTTCGCAAATTTGACTACTATCTAGGCGATCGAATTTTTGAGTGAAGGTTGTTCTAACATCTAACAAGCAAACAAGAAGAAAATGTTTTTGTTCTTTTTGGATTTTTTTTCAAACAGTTAATTGTGAAAACATAAAGATGAATAACAATTAGATAGGATTGCTAGGGTTAGGCTAAGCTAATCCTCCCTTGATTGTTATGAAATGATAACTAACACAGTTCCTACTTCACTTATGACAATCGAATCTTTTCTAATATACTCAAGCCTAATGTCTTAGGTGCATTGAGCCTAAAATCCCAAATTAAACCCTAATGTCTTAGGTGGATTAATAAGAGAAATTGCATTAAGAACAAGATTCATAAGATTGCAAGTAGCCAACACCTATGTCTAGATTCTTGGACTACTTGGCATATAATTCATGAGCATGCTTTAACATCAACCTTTCAATTGTCTATTAAAGCAACTAATCATTCCTAAGATGATCAAGCCTAGGAAAGCATTAAGCATAGAATTATATACTCATAAAGAAGAAGGAAACTGTATTAAAATCAAGTCATTTTTACAACCAAGTTCAGATAGCAATAGTCTAACCCCAACAAAGGGGAGTTTAGCTACACATAATTGAAGATAAAACAAAAGAAATAATTACAGAGATGGACAAAGGAGAGAGCTCCATGGAATGATGCACACAGCCACAGCAGCAGAGGATTTCCTTAGGGTTTTCTCAATGGAATCCTTTTCTTCTGTTCTGCTCAGTTCTTTTATTACTCGTGGCCGGTCACGGCCGTGATGGTTTCTGACTTGGGCGCCTCTTCATTTACTGATTCATCACGGCCGTGATAGCCATCACGGCTAGGCCGTGATCGTTTCTGACTTTTCCAACTGATTCATCAGGGCCGTGATAGCCATCACGGCTAGGCCGTGATCGTTTCTGACTTTGGAGATCTGGCAAAGCTGACACGTCACGGCCGTGATAGCCATCACGGCTAGGCCGTGACAGCTTCTGACTTTTGGCTCAATTCTTTCTTCAGCTACTGCTCCCTCACGGCCGTGAGGGCCATCACGGCTAGGCCGTGATACTCTCTGCTTGGCTCAATTTCTTATCTTTTAAAGCTCTAAGTCATCCAAGCTTCATACTTGCTAATTCTTGGGCATTTAATCATGAATATCTGCAAAACAACACACAATACCACCTTATCCGTTCCAAAAGGAAAAACTAAACAAAATAAACACTAAAATGGCCTAACTATATGCAAATGCATGCAGAAATGTACATGGAGAATGAGGTGAAATCACACTCATCAACTGTCATCATCCACACCTGTGCCAGGACCATCATCATCAGCGGTGCAGGAGAGCCGTGGTTCATTGGACATTAAGACTCTTCTTATCCCCAGGGGGGATAACGAGTAAACTAATTTATTTTTTGTATATATAAGTATCGTTAATTTCCATTTTACTTGTTTTTTATTTATTCATAACATTTATTAATGCTTTAATTATCCTGCAGCTTTCTGCCCGCGAAGGGCCCTTCTGATTCGATCTCGAAGATCATACAGTAGAAGTATGATGGTCCATGGCCTACATGGAAGGGGATCCTAGAGGGCCATAGGGATCGGATGTTTAAAGAGTTTAAGGTAACAATTTATTATGTTATTTAAAATAAATTTACATCACATATTAATTCAAACTTCATTTATATTTATATATATATATATATATATATAAGAATTTCCTAACAAGTGTATGTTGCAGAAAGAGTATAGGTGGAACGCAGCTTTGGAGAAGATCATCAGGGCCATATTTGAGCATAAAGGCTCATTGATCATGAAGAATCTAATGAACAAGCTGAGGAAGGATAAGAATAAGGGGAAGCGGTTGGAGCCTGAGATCAGGAGGGGGCTGGAACGGCACTGGGCTACTGAGAAGTTCCAGGAGATCCTGACCACAGCTCGGTGTAATCGAGCTTCTGATGGTGGCGCATGTGCTTACACCAGCAGCTCTAAATCAGTCGCCGCCCATTTCGAAGAGCTGGTAATACTTAAAACTTGAATAACTTAGCATATTATTTAATTAGTTTCCATTCATTAATATTCTTATGATTTAATATTAATTTTTTATGTGCAGAAAGCACAGAAAGATCGATCCCCCACTGCTATGGAGTTGGTGGAGAGGACGAAGAAGCTGAAGTGGGGGGAATGGGTCAACGACAAGGCTTGTAACTATGTTGTAAGTAAAAAACAATTTAGTATATATATTGATTATAATTGTAACTAAATCTCTTAATCTATACTTTGCAGGTGGGCTTCAACGAGAAGAATGACGATGCCATATCACTTGCCTCAGTCATAGGATGAGGCCTTGACTAGTGAGGGCCCCTGCTCTCCTGTCTCAGTCGACGATAATGCCATTTATTTGGAGGTCATTGGGGGCAGGAACAAGAAGGGGCACATGTATGGCCTCAGACACCTGGGCAGCGAGTTTATCGCTTCATAGTCTGGCACGCCTGCTCATTCCTATGCGGATACCGTCCCTCCAGAGCAGTTTTGTAATGCCCCGTACTTTCAATAATTTAGTTAAAAGATTTTAATGAAGTTATGCTCAGTAAGTTACCAAAAAAAAAATGGTGGATAACCTGACATACCTTTAACAAGTTAATTAACTCAAATCTATCTAGTAAGTTAATGTTAATTTTGGATATTGTCTATAATCCTTTTTAGTGAAGGGTATTATTGTCTAATGCCTTATTGAGAGTCTTTATTTAAGAGAAGCCCTTCACTTCCCTTCACAATGTTGGAAAATATGAAACCCTAACCATAAAGGGGGAAATAGCTTAAGGGAGAAAAAGCAAGTCATGGGAGAAACTTTTGGGTGGTGTAACTTCACCAATCCTTTCTTCATCATCATTTTAGGGGTTCCATAACCCATTTCCCTACAAATAAGGTGAGGGATTTATAATGTGTTAAATGATTTGTTTGAATATTTGTGGTTTTGGTTTTGAAAATGTGATTTGGATGCTATATTTTTCTTTTTGGGAGTTTCCAGTACCTTTTACATATATATAACTTGAATGTTGTCCTCTTTTCTTTGTATGTGAAACGAGAATCTACAGAGTCCGAGTTTATATTATATTCATTCATATACTCTGTTCAGTGCTATTAATATATTAAATTTTATTGAAAATTTGCTGGATTTATTGCTTATAGAGTTATTGTGACTATCGGGAGGTGGATTTGTGTCTATCATATTTGTTAAACGCTGCTGCTAAAGGCAGCAAAAGAAAACGATGAATGTATACATGGAAAAAAAAAAGAACAAGGGCTGTTAAAAGTTAAATCTATTTTATATTATATATGAACTACAGGGTGTTTGCAGTGCAGCTAAAGAAGAAAAAAAATTGAAAATAAAAATATACATATATAAAATAGATTTAACTTTTAACAGCCATTGTTCTTTTTTTTCCATGGAATCTACAGAGTCCGAGTTTATATTATATTCGTTCATATACTCTGTTCAGTGCTATTACTATATTAAATTTTATTGAAAATTTGCTGGATTGATTCCTTATAGAGTTATTATGCCTATTGGGAGGTGGATTTGTGTCTATTATCATATATATTATATATGAACTACAGGGAGTTTGCGGTGCAACTAAAGAAGAAAAAAAATTGAAAATAAAAAGATACATATATAAAATAAAATAGATTTAACTTTTAACAACCCTTGTTCTTTTTTTTTTCATGTATACATTCATCGTTTTCTTTTGCTGCCTTTCCCAGCAACGCTTAACAAATATGATAGAAACAAATCCACATCCCAATAGGCACAATAACTCTATAAGGAATCAATTCAGCAAAATTTCAATAAAATTTAATATAGTAATAGCACTGAACAGAGTATATGAATGAATATAATATAAACTCGGACTCTGTAGATTCTCGTTCCACATACAAAGAAAAGAGGACAACATTCATGTTATATATATGTAAAAGGTACTGGACACTCCCAAAAAGAAAAATATAGCATCCAAATCACATTTTCAAAACCAAAAACCACAAATATTCAAACAAATCATTTAACACATCATAAATCCCTCACTTTAGTTGTAGGGAAATGGGTTATGGAACCCCTAAAATGATGATGAAGAAAGGAATGGTGAAGTTACACCACCCAAAAGTTCCTCCCATGGCATGCTCTTTCTCCCTTGAGCTCTTTCCCCCTTTATGGTTAGGGTTTCATATTTTCCAATATTGTGAAGGGAAGTGAAGGGCTTCTCTTAAATAAAGACTCTCAATAAGGCATTAGACAATAATACCCTTCACGAAAAAGGATTATAGACAATATCCAAAATTAACATTAACTTACTATATAGATTTGAGTTAATTAACTTGTTAAAGGTATGTCAAGTTATGCACCATTTATTTTTGGGTAACTTACCGAGAATAACTTCATTAAAATCTTTTAACTAAATTATTAAAATTACGGGGTATTACAAGTTCAACCAGATGCAGGACACCATCAAGCAGCTGAACGCGGAGCTTCGGGAGAAGAGGGAGAGAGAGCAACAGATGGCGGATTAGATTGCACTGTTGACTCAGGCACACCAGCGGCTGATGTAGAGGTCCATCGAGCAGGGTCAGACACTGCAGATGGTGTTGGAGCAGATGAGGATCCCGTCTCCAGTTGTTGTGGATGGTGTTCCAGCAGTTGTGCCGCCTGCTGTCGCTCCTCCAGTTCTGCCATCTCCTGCTGCTGATGATGCTGAGGACGATGAGATGGCCGACGTCGGCGGCACGGACGCTGAGCATGCTTGGGTTCCTCCACCTCCGCCTTCGCACGATGATTGATTTTTTTTTTTTTATGGATTTATAGACTATTATTGTATGACATTTTTTTATATACATATATTATTTTTATATTTGTGAGTTGCGTTAGTAATTAATGTTTTAAATAAATTTTAAAATAAATAAAAATTGTACTATTAATGTTTTAAATAAATTTAAAAATAAAAATAAAAAAATAATTAGTCTTAGCGACCAAAATAACTACCCATATTTCGGTCACTATGCTAAAGTCACGGGAAAAAATAAACAAAAATATATAAATTATTTCATGGTTAGCGACTGAAACTGCGGTCGCTAACTTAGTTGAGGTAACCAATACTAGCTATCGAATTAGTGACTGAATATCAATTACCAAATTCGATTACAGTGGCCATGCGACCAATTTAGCTGCGACCAAATTATTTAATTTAGTGACCGAGTATTCGATCTCTATTTGGTGACCGAAATACAAACTTGGTCGCTAAAACCTTAGCGACCAGGATTCCTGCTACCCCCATTATTCTTCAGTCGCTAAACATGTTTTTTTTTTAGTGTAAAATTAGTTATTTGTATAATGTTTTTTTAAAAATAAAAGTATCTTATAAAAAATATTTTTGCTACATGTTTATATATTTTGAACCATATAACCTTGTAAAAGGGGAGGATCATACAAATTCATTGGAGTTAAAGATCATGAATCATTTCTTTTATGATTTTGTCAACCTAAATTAAATTAAAGCTAATAATTACATCAAATTCTATTTCAAGTGCAAAGCAGTGTCCATTTTTGCATCATCAAGGCCTTTATAAAGCCCAAAAGTTCTTCCCAAAGAGGACCCAACACATAGTTTTCCTTCTTCATCTCTCTCTTGTTAAAGGCGTGAGGGAGAGAGAGGCATGGCACTAGAAGCAGTGGTATACCCACAAACACAAGACCCATTTGTTTATGGAGTCAAAGACTTGTACCACCACAACTTGCTGACCGGTGCAGCCAATTGGGGCTATGAAGACTTCAACCATGTAAAAGAACAAGAGCAAAGAGGGACTGTTAAGTTTTGTTGAGAACCAAACAACAGAAAATTATCACTCCAATGATCCATCCATCCTCAGAGGCCACTCATTTCAACAAGGAAGAGATTGAGAAGCAGAGAATGACTCACATTGCAGTGGAGCGCAACAGAAGGAAGCATATGAATGAGTATCTCTCTGTTCTTAAGTTTCTAATGCCAGACTCTTATGTCCAAAGGGTACTTACTTATTTCTCTACACTCTTCTACATTGTTTTATAACTCCATGATTATTTTTGTATGCTACTTTTCTCTTAGTGAAGATGTTACATCTCTAGAAGTTTTTATATTTTTCTCTTACTTCTTGTTTAATTTTCTCCCTCTGATGGTGCCCAACACAACCCAAATGGTGCTTCCAATAATTAATGCTTATACAATTTGGTTTTGCTGAAGTTAGTTCCTTTTCTAGCTTCTCCATGTCATTGTAAGCGCTGAAAGTGAAATTGTATTGAAAAAATTTACTATGCAGGTAGAAGAAGATTGTAAGTTGGGATCAGTGGATGATATAGCTGCAGCTGTATACCAGATTGCAAGTTGGAGTGTATAAGAATTTTGGCAACACATTGAATTTAACCTTGCGGTTGAGTGTGAGGTCCATTGCAATAACGGTACTCTAAAATAATTCAACATCTACACATCTTACTAATCACTTTACTTTTTAAAGTGAATCCCCTGCTTCAAATGTGACAAATTCTAAAAAAAAAAATGTCGATTATTTATTTTTGGGTAGATAAAAGGGGATAAAAACCCTTTTTTTTTCATAAGGTAACGTGATCCTATGTCATCATAATTTATTGGAAAAAAAAAAGAAAATAAAAGTGTGGGGAACATAAACCAAAACATATGCAAAATAATTCATTTAAACCTAACATTATGTTTTATATTCCTCCTCAGGTTATATTTCTGAGATTTAGACAAAACCACCGTGAATTCAGAATCAACTTCAATAGGATTATCATTATTTGACTTCTCTGCTGATAGAAAATTATTGTCTAGGTCATCATCATCCTTATTTCCCAAAAACTTAGCAAGTATTCTCATATCATGAGCAACATTAGGATGCATAGGGTCTGAATTAGACTTAGGAGTCTGAAGATTCTTACCACTAACTGTAGAGTCAACATTAATTGCAACCGAAGTTGAGATCTTATTTATAGAGCCATTGACAGCATTTGTTGCAACAGAAGATGAGTTTTGTGGAATGGAATTTGAGACATGATCAGGGGATAAAGGTTCCTCATAGACGGTCTCAACCGATTCACTGTCACTCAAATTTTCGCCCGATGATCTATCAATCTGCCCATTATCTTCAATTGGTTTTTGCTCTGGAACCTTATGAACATAAGCTTGCTTAGTCTTCTGTACTAATGGCTGATCCTTATGCACCGGTTTAGGAGCAGTCTTACGAGCTACCAAATGCTTTTGCTTCTAAATCATTTGATCATTACCAGAGTTAGGAACAAAAGGAGAGTTCTTTTTACACTTAGCCAAAGGATGACCAATTGTTTTGCAAGTAAGACAAGAAAGAGGTAACTTTTCATATTCGCATATCCCTCTCTTTCCACCAGAATTTGGTCATGCAATTGCCTAATAAGATCAATGTCCACAAAAATTCTAGCAAAGTGGCCCAGAGTTAAAAGAACCAAAAACATTACTAAATAATCACCAACAAGCAAATGGAAATACTAAATGGCGAGTCCCCAAGAGTCTTAGAAGCCAGTGATCATGATTTATACTCTATTTATAATTTATACTCCCTCTGGTCCTTATTATAAAAGGTAAATGACTATTTTTTTTTGTCCAAAATATAAGAGACGTGTATATATTTTGATAAATATTAAATGCTCATTTCCAATTTTATCCTTATTTAATACACTGTTTACAAGTTTCAAAAAATACATTAATTATAGGATATTAGAACATTTATTAAGATTAGAAGAGATAACTTTATAAATTCATACGAATATTAATTAAAAATAGCTTATTTCAATGTATTTTCTTGATCTATATGTTTTAAGGTTTTATCTCTTGTAATAAAGACAGGAGGAAGTATCAATCAGCATTTGTAGTATCCTCTTAGGGAAAAAGTTACAGACGATTTAATTAAAGTAAGAGTCTTTAATATATCAAAGTGCTTAGGGACAATAGCTATGGCACAATCACACAACCACGCACGTTTTACAACAACAGCAGAAACATACACCTAACTGTCGCATACAGCCGTACGTGACTAAGCGATTATTAACAAGAAGGAGCATCATTACTTGTGAGGTCTCGCATGGTTGCTGGAGCTCACAGGTACCCCTCTTATCCTTGTATCATTATTTCGTAGGGAAAAAAACATGTTTGGGGGAGACAATTTCCCTTTCATGATTGAAAGATCCAGGCATTCCAATTGTTTCACATCAATATATATGTTGTGGTCTGTTTCGAGACAAGTCCAATGATGGCAATTCAGACATATTAAGGTGGCGTTTGGAAGAGCTTATTTAAGCTCATTTTGACTTATCTGATGACATAAGTTTTTATGCAGTGTGTTTGACAGAGCTTATAAAAATAACTTATGACATCCCATAAGGAGTTTTTGACTTATTTTCATAAGTCACTGGGAGAAGCTTATGGAATTATCATAAGAGCTTATGCACTAAACACCCTCTCCGTGTTTTTCACTATTCGAATCCTCTCATGCCCCTTTCTTTCTTTTTCTTTCTTTAAGCACTTATGACATAAGCTCTTATGCGATGAGGTCTTATGTCATAAGCTCTTAATTAAGTTGTTTACCCAAACGCACCCTAACTAGTCCAGACAGACAAGTTGTTACCTGAAAGATCAATCAGCCATAGATTAACAATATCTGCTATGACGACAGGTAAATGGTGGCAATTGAGTTTTATCACGACAGTTTTATTGATTTTTTCTTGATATTTCACGATGTTGCTATTCAAACTCTTTTTTTGAATATATATATATATATATATATATATATATATATATATATATATATATATTTACGAATCTAACGATGCTCTTTCAAATGTCATCTCCCCATGTATTTCACATTTATTGTATTATTTCGTAGAGAGCATTTATGCATCTAATGTTTTTTATATAATTATAAAAGGTTTTTATATCCAGCTTCTAATTAGGAAGAATCTTTTATAATTAAAACAGTAATTTAATTCACATCAAGAATGCAATTACAATGATTTTTTTTTTACCAAAATCATTTTCCCTTTCCAAATAGACAGTTATCTATCAATTAGAAAACTGAAATATATGCGTGTATGAATTTTTATAAAGAAAATTATAGTATTATTATTTTCATCAAAAAAAAATATTATTAATATTATTTATAGACAATCCTTTATTAAAAAAAATGCCTTTTTTAAAATCATGGTTTTCAAGATATAAGTCATATAAAATTTTTATTTAATAATTGTTACTTTTTTATAATGGGACTGAGCATGTATATAAGTAATTAAATATTCAATATTTTAAAATTTTGACGTATAAATTTTATAAAACCGGATTTTCAGGAGAAAATGTGTCAATAAATAAAAGTGGACTTGGTAATTATTTGGTAATTTAATACTTTTATTTTTTTTAGACAATAATCTTTAATTGTTATAATTTCATTAAATACACATGAGATTATATTATCAAATGAAATTATTAAATATCCAAATTTGAGTCACAAGAAATTTGATTATAATTTTGATGTACCTAATGATAGTTTGAATTCACTTTAATGCACTTTAAAATTTTAGGAAATTCCGCATATGATATAAGAAAATGTTACAATATTAAATGTAATATCTTCTTGCACTGGAAAATAGGATTAACTCAAATATATTTTGAAGAGAGAAGAAAATAATAATGTGACGGATAAATATTTTTTATTTTTATTTTTTTTCCTAGGGTAAACTCCACGCGTAATTGTGGAGACTGATCCCTTGAGCCGGATAGGACCACAAGGGCGACAAAGCTCTCCCTCAAGAGTTTTAATGCTGCTGCATTCCAGGGCCAAGATTCGAACTCGAGACCTCTGGTTAAGCTGGAAGAGACCCGTGCCATCTCATCCAAACGTTCTTGGGTTAAATATATTTTCTAATGATGGTTAACTTGCACGGGAAAATATGATAAATGAATCAAATAGATTTTCAAGAGAGATTGAAAAAATAATTTTATAGATAAATATATTTATAAAAAATGCTTAACTTACACAGGAAAATAAGAGAATCAAATCAAATAAACTTTCTAGACAGAAGAAAAATAATATGATAGATAAATATATTTTCTAAAAATGGTTAAATTGCATCATACAAAAGAAGAAATAAATTAAATCGATTTTCAAAAGAAAATAAAAAAATCATATCACTACGAAGATCACAACGACGTATTTAGTATTAGTGTTTGAATAGATTACATTTATAAATGATTAATCATATTGAAAGCAGTTGTTGTTTTGAAAATGTATATTTACTATTAAATGTGCAGAGAAGTGCGATATTAAGGTAGTGAGAGAAGAAATGATTAGTGTTAACTTATAATTTTGTTTTGAAAAAAAAAATTCACAATAGAACTTTAATGACAATTTTTCAAATATTATATATTTTATATTCTTCATACATGTCTTATTTTTAAATTATATTTTTAATACTAAAATTATGTACTTACTATTTATCCTTAAGCATAATTATTTATATTGTAGTATCTGTAATAATAATTATTAAGTTAATATCTGTTTCAATTTATGATTGACGATTCAGATAAAATAAATTTTTAACATTTTTTTGCTACATAATTTTTCACAAAAAAAATTTAAACCACAAAATATGAATTCAACAAGTATATATTTTAAAAAAATCCTAAAAAAATAGTATGTTCTCCGTGCACGTCATGAGTCCATCATCAATCTAGTGTGTGTGTATATATATATATATATATATATATATATATATATATATATATATATATCCCTTTCTTCTTAGCACGTATGATTTTGGATACTTCTACGGTAAAAATCCCATCCTAGGTTTGTTCTACTATTTGTGCGACTGTTGTTAGCTTTCTACAATTTTATGTCAACAAGAAGGTGATGTTACAAAGAAAAAATAATCCCAATTGGTATAAAACTAATGAGAAATAATATCAATTGGTAACTAGGATTGTAACACTCTTTTTAATAAACATGAACTATACGTAATTCTTAAAAAGGTATTGCAAAGAAAAATATAATCCCAATTGGTATGAAACTAATAAGAATTAATATCAATTGCATACAAGGATTATCACTACAATTTAATATGTGCTATATGTAATTCTAAAAAGGCGCTATCAATCGTACCAATTATATTGTTTTAATTGCTATCACAGATCATCATTTCAATTGAGTATAAACTAAAGTGTAGAATGATGTTCACATCAGATATGTCCATCTATTTCCAACATCTCATGGTCCAACATTGAGGGTAATGAATGAATAATGCATCCCACTCACGGCCTCGGTGCTGAATTTTGCATATTAAAAACGCATATCTGTATTGATTAATGATCAAGTTTTCTTGTTAATTAGTTTAATTTAAAAAATAATAATAACAGCCTCTTGAATCTTGATTAAGTGAACATCATAAATACAAAATCCAATTAAACAACTGCAACCTGCCGAGTCTGGAGCATAGCTAGGCTGGGTGGTTCTGGGGGTGGCAACATCCATGTATCCCACTTGATGCAAGTGTTATCACTCATCATTCAGTTTATGTTTATATATACACATCAGAAACTGTTCGATAATCTTATGTAATCACAGATGATTCCTGTCTTCCTCCCGAAGAAAATAAATTGTCGAGACTGTACGTTTACAACTGAATTTACAAATACAACTCTTAATTTTTTTGGTTTTCATGATATACGGCTAAATATCCACCAGTTTTGTGGATGATTAATCTCCACTAAGAAATCTAGCTAGCCACTTTTAGTAGGATCTCCCCTCCCAACCATGCTTTTTACGTCCACAAGACTCAAACTCGAGATCTTGCTTAAGGGATCCGAGCTCGGTTACACTCGAACTAATGTAATGTTGGTAAATACGGATCTTATTTTAAGTCCCCAAATAGAATTTATCATGAACTAATCTCTAATAAAAAACGATTTTTCTAACATGTGCAATTTTGCATATGTTAAGAAAATAAAAATAGAAATGTTGTATTGAAAGTTATGTATTCAACTCCTTAAAAGCTACTCTTTCCAATACAACATTTTTATTTTATGATTCTTTGACATATGCAATGTTGCACATGTTAGAAAAATGGTTAAAAAAAATACTGTCTAATTGTACACAGGCACAGTAGTTTTTTTAAAAACAATAAAGATGTAAATGTTTAAATCTGTGATCTTTAAAAACAGTTAAATCCTTTACCACCATATCAATTCATAGCGGCTTTTCAAATACATTAGTTGCCCAAAAAAAAAATGTTATTCTGTTTTAAATATATTAAGATATTATCATCAATATTAATTTAATCTGTAAAAAAAAAATCAATATTAATTTAATAACCACAATCCAAAATTTTAAAAAAAAAGACAAAAAAAAAAACAGTTGAGCTTGCATGTGACATTGAGCTTGCATGTACAAACCCACATACATAAGTTGAGAAACTTCAAAAGTTGAGCGGTTCTAAGGAAAATTCCTAACAGTCAATCTTAAGCAAATGATACGGCCCAAACTCTGCCGGAAGCAATAAAGGGAGTACCCATTGCTCAAGATGGCCCAAGTAAGAGGCCCAAAGTGTATAACAGTGCAACTCAAGTGGATGAAGGACTTTTAACTTTGATTCCTTTACTTAGGCAAATATTTTCATTTTAACAAATTCTGTTATGTTAGAATATTCTAGAATGACAGGTGGCTTGATCCACCTTTAGTGTAACCAACTTATTGTTATAAGGAGGTCTATCATGAATGGAAAGAAAGAAAAAGAAGTATTTCAGAAATCATTCTCCCTTTTTCTTAACTTCTGGAGAGCCTTCACTCTCTCAAATGGGGAAGAATTCTAGTTACCGCAAGTGGGTTCCTATCATCGGTGCTTTCATTTCGTTCCCATACCTCCCAAAACCATTCAGATTATGGAAGAAACTATAGCCACTCTGCACAAAAAAATGGACCAGCTGCATTGTTGACAATTACTAACACGTACCGAATCGATTACTATCCAAGCGGATATTTGGATTGAAGGGAGCTCGATAATAAATACCAAGCCCAAATAAGATCTAAACCTGAAATAACAAAATAAAGAGAAAAAGTCTTTGAGAGTTTATGTCGAACACTCGGAAGACAGTTAAAGGAATTCTTCAAATATATGAAATATGTTGGGATTAGGTTCACTAAACTTCATCCCCATGCAGTGACATGACTAATAAACAGTTTCCACTTCAAATATGACAATCAATCCACTAAATTACTCAAGCCCCGATTCCTCGGATGACAAGAGCCTAGATCCACTAATAGACCCTAATTCCTTAGGTGACCTAGATTAGTGAATTCGCACTAAGATTAGGGATTATGTGATTACTAGTAAACCAAACTCCATTCCTAGACGCAAGGGTTACTAGGTGATTGATCTCAGTCCCGGTTCTAATACGAATTTTCCAATTGCATATCAAAACACTAATCGAGTCATGGGGGTGCTAGCCACAACAAGCATTAAGCATAGACAATCAATCACTCATAAAGAAATAAAGACTGTATTACAAGATCAAATCGGATACATGAGAATTCAGAGATAGCTACACCTAACCCCAACAATGGGGGTTTAGCTACTCATGATCATAGCCAAAACCAAAGAAATAAAGAAGAAAAGGAACAGGAACTCCATGGAATCCTTGTGCAGCTGCCCCTGGTTCAGAGAGAGTGATTTAGGGTTCTCCAAAACTATTTTTCTTCTGTTATGCTCGTGCTCCTTTATAGATCAGGATTCGCGTCACGGCCGTGATGGCCATCACGGCCTGGCCGTGACGCTTTCTGCCTTGGCGCGCTTTCAAATATTGGAGCATCACGGTCGTGATGCTCATCACGGGCAGGCCGTGATAGCTTCTGCCTTCACCAAATGATCTGTCACGGCCGTGATGGCCGTCACGGCATGGCCGTGACAGATTCTACCAAGAGGGGGTCTGGTTCCATTAACATGTCACGGCCGTGATGGGTATCACAGCTAGGCCGTGACAGCTTCTGACTTTTGCCTTCTTTTTCTCTCAATTATTGCTCGATCACGGCCGTGAGGGTCATCACGGCCAGGCCGTGATGGGCTCTGCCTGGGTCATTTTCTTCACTTTTTAAGTTATGTCCTCATCCAAGCTTTATCATGGCTGATCTTGAGCATTTTTCCTTGAATTCCTGCAAAACAACACCAAGAAACCACCTCACCCGATCCAAGGTAAAAACTAATAAAATAAAATCAAATATGCCTAAACTATATGAGAAATGCATGCAAAAATGTACAGGAATTATGATGTGAAATCACACTATCAAATCACCCCAAGCTTATTCAATTGCTTGTCCTCAAGCAATCACTAAGGCCAGAAGATATAGACAATCAGATTACGGATAATGAACCAAGAACCCGAGTAGCAAGTAATCCAAGTAACATGCATCTCAAATAATTCAGCAAGAAACAATCAGTTCAAGTCCAATTAGAGGCTTAGGTTTCTTAGACTCATATTCTCACCGATTAGGGCACTCTTTCTCACCTGAAGATCACCCCAAGCTTGTTCATTTGCTTGGCTCTCTTTCTCACCTCACTCAAGTGTTAGGGAAATACGACAATTCGCTCCATTTTCCTCAAGGAATGAATTCTACCATAGGCTTGACTATCAACCAAATCTCTACTTTATTTATGAAAAAAATTAAGAATCAAGAGGTCTATTGCTTTGGTTGTAACGGGGCCATGGGATTTATCGTTAGGTGGGGAAGTCACGAAAAGGAAATTTCAAAAGGGCTAAACACAATCAAGCATTGCAAGTCATGACCTTCTAAAATACCTTTTTGGGTTTTGATTCCTTTTTCCACCTTTATTTCTTTCTTTTTATTTCATTTCTCACTTTCTTTTGTCATCCCCTTCTCCCTAGATTTTCTTTTTCTTTTATTTTTATTTTATTTGGAGAAGGGGAGATTTTCAGCTCAAGAGAAATATTTTTCTGATTTTCTCATCCCAAACTTTTTCAACTACCTTTTTACCCTTTTGTAATACTTTAGAAGGTCCCTTATCAAGCATCATTCATCCACATATTTCAAGGTACCAAGAAAAGTATTTTATTCATGTAGGCTCAAAATTGGGCAACTAAGGGATAGCATTTAGTCATTCAAAGCTCGGAAGACCGGAAAAATACCTAGTGCCTCAATCATTTTCAAAAATGTTTTCAAAAATTTTTAAGCTTCAAAATGGTTTCAAGTCAAGTTCTAGAGAAATACAATCCAAGAGGAATAACACTCTATCACAAGGAATGGGGTAGATTCGGTGAGTACCCCTTTTGACTCAAAATCTCACATTTTTTAGTTCAAAAATCAGTGAGAAACACAAATCTACGGCACCATATGCTAATTATCAACTATCACAGATCATCTCAAGCATTTTCATTTGCAGCCTTATCACAAGAATGAAAAATTGGGTTCAAAAATTCACTATCTCAATTTATTTGGCACTTAGTTCTCACAATTGGATGCAAAATTTAGGCAAGGGACAATCTAATCATGTGAATATGCAAGACTATCACGCAAAACTATATGAATGCAACATGAACAATGCAAAAATACCCCTACCCCAAGCTTAAGAACTTACATTATCCCCAATGTAAACAATCAAGTTGGAGAAGGGAAAGAAAAACTGGAACGACTTACCGAAGCGGCAGCGGGTGCTGGTTCACATGCCTAGTCAGAAGGAATTGCATGAAAATTGGGTCACGGCCGTGATGCTTATCACGGGCAGGCCGTGATGCATTCTGGTCCAGAGGAGTAGCCTGTCACGGTCTTGACCTCCATCACAGCTAGGCCGTGATGCTCTCTGATCTTCAGGGTCCTGCCATCACGCCCGTGATGGGGATCACGGCTGAGCCGTGATCCTTTCTGATCTTTAACTCTGGCTCATCACGGTCGTGACCAGTGTCACGGCCTGGGCGTGATGGTTACTGACTTTGTTGTCTCTGCCCTTTTTGCTTCTCCTTCTTCCTTTCCCTGAAAACACTTAACAAACCTATTAATCTATGATATTTTCCTCTTGATCTTCTCAAATTATTCAAGAGGGCAAAATCAAAAACAAAATAAAAATGAAAAGAAAACTTGTATTGCCTCCCAATAAGCGCTTCTTTAACGTCACTAGCTTGACGTGCTTTTTTTCAATTAACCGGGGTCAGCTGGTCGTAGAAGTATAAGAACACTTCTCCTCTGTGGAACTCCTTCAAAGAGCTGTTTTTGCTTATAAGGCCAATAATTGCGCTTCTTCTTTGCCCTTTTCACTCTGAGCCTCGTGGCCTTTTTCTTACTCCCTCCCGGTGGAGGTTCTGTTTTCACCTGATGAGCAGATCCAACTTCATCACCAATTGATGCATCATTTGTCTTGTAGAGCTTCAGAGTTGCTTTCATGTTGATCTTTTCCTTCTTCTCAGGAGTAGAGGAGTGGTGCTGATGTGCAACGACTTCTTTAGCCACTATATCCACAATGTCCATGCGAAAACAATCCTCTTCATCACTCGGGCGATGCATAGCTTCAAATACATTGAAAGTGACTTCTTCATCTTGCACTCTGAATCGCAGCTGGCCTTTTTGTATGCCTATCAAAGCGCGACCAGTCGCTAGAAAAGGTCTCCCCGGTATGAGCGGAACTTCTGCATCCTCCTCCATGTCTAAAATCACAAAGTCCGCTGGGAAGATAAACTTATCCACCTTTACCAGAACATCTTCCAAGATACCATAAGGACACTTGATTGATCTATCAGCTAGTTGCAATGCCATCCTTGTTGGTTTCACTTCACCACCTCCAAGCTTGTTCAAAATTGAAAGCGGCATCAAATTGATACTCGCTCCCAAGTCACACAGGACCTTCCCAATAGCGACACTCCCAATAGTGCAGGGAATTGTAAAACTACCGAGATTTTTAAGCTTTGGAGGTAGCTTCATCTGAAGTATCGCACTACACTCCTCTGTCAAGGCAACAGTCTCACCTTCTTTGAATTTTCTTTTCTTTGTGAGTAACTCCTTCATGAAGTTTGCATAGGTTGGCATCTGCTCTAGTGCTTCAGCAAAGGGTATGTTGATCTGTAACTGCTTGAAGATGTCAAGGAACTTGGCAAACTGTTCTTCCTTCTCCTTTTTCTTGCTCAAATGAGGATAGGGCAACTTCACATAAGAGGGGATCACTTGAGGCTTGTCTCCATCTTTCAAAATCTGACTTTTAGTTCTCCTCAAAATCGAATTCTCATCCACTAGCTTCTCCCTCTTGTCTCCTTCCTCTATTACAACCTCTTTACCTTTTTCCTTATTCCAAACAGTTTTTTCAGCAGTCACCTCTGTTTTTTCAGCAACTCTCTCATTTTTCAACAAAGGCTCACCGCTCACGTTCTCAAGACTTTTACCACTCCTCAACACAACAGCATTGCAATGCTCTTTAGGATTGGTTTGAGTATTACCTGTAAAACTGCTGCTAGATTGCTCCGCTAGGTGCTTTGTAATTTGTCCAACTTGAACCTCCAAGTTTTTTATAGAAGCATCTGTGTTTTTCTGGTTTGTCATGGACACTTGCATGAATTGATTGATGGTGTTCTCCAATATAGAAATCCGGTCTTGAGGCGGTGGTGTGGGATGAGGCTTGCTTGCTTGTTCGGCATCTTGTTTCCAACCAAAACTCGGTTGATTCCTCCACCCTTGGTTGTAATTGTTGGAGTATTGGCTGTTGCCTTGCCGCCCATAGTTTCCCATATAATTAGCTTCCTCATGGGAACTAGGTGGCGCCTCACAGTTTCCATTATCATGATCACCTCCACAAAAATCACATCGCATTACCTGTTGAGGTGGCATGGTTGTCCCTTGAACAGTTTGGAGTTGTTGTGGGAGTTGAGCAAGTTGCTTGGTAATGGACTCCAGTTGTTGTGTCATGAGTTTATTCTGAGCCAAAAGTGCAGATTGTGAATCTAACTCCAACACTCCCCTTCTTGATGTGGGACCCCAATCATGATGCATCAAATAGTCATTAGATGCTATAGCCTCTATCAAAATCAGTGCTTCCTCTGTTGTCTTTGTGTTAATGGACCCTCCAGTTGAGGCATCCAACATATACCTGGTTGACGGCCTCAGTCCATTGCAGAATGTTTGCATTTGGGTATGATCATCAAACCCATGATTTGGACATCTTCGGAGCAATTCCTTGAACCTTTCCCAGGCGTCATGAAGAGTCTCACCTTCTTGCTGAGCAAAGCTTATGATGTCACCCCTTGTCTTCACAAATCTTGAGGTGGGGAAGAACCTTGCCAGAAATTTTGCCTCTAAATCATCCCATGTAGTAATGCTTCCCCTTGGTTGAGATTGGAGCCAAGCCTTGGCCCTATCCCTTAAAGAGAAGGGAAACGCCCTTAGGCGGATTGCATCCTCAGAGGCACCATTATGCTTCATCGTATCACATATCTCAATGAAGTTGGAGATATGACTATTAGAATCTTCCTTTTCCAACCCGGCAAATTGATTCTGTGCAACCAAATTCAAAAGAGCTGGCTTGATTTCAAAAGTGTTGCAGTTAATTGGGGGCCCACTATGCTAGTGACATGCCGATTGATAGTTGTATTGCCGTAGTCACCAAGTGTCCTCCGTGGTGGAGCACCTTCACCATTGCCTGTCATTCTGAGTTTTTCTTGATGAACTTGAGAGATGGAAGTCTCTTGTTCTTCTTGTTGCTGTTCTAACAGTTTCTGCTCTCTTGCTTGCCTTCGATTCTTCCTAGCTGTTCTTTCAATCTCAGGATCGTGGAGGAGTTG
Source organism: Sophora flavescens (assembly GCA_030762895.1). Classification (NCBI taxonomy): domain Eukaryota; kingdom Viridiplantae; phylum Streptophyta; class Magnoliopsida; order Fabales; family Fabaceae; genus Sophora; species Sophora flavescens. Next base: position 157,512,980 of record CM061067.1, on the reverse strand, counting down.
GTCAGCTGGGATAGTACCTCGCATACACAAACAGTCTAGCAAATAAGAGTGTTAGCAGTAAAAGTCAGCACACAAACAACAAGTATACCAGAAAAATATGACAGCAAACCAAAACACAAAAATGACAGCAAACAGATCACCACAGAAATCTTTTTTGCTTTTGCTTAAATTAGTAACCGAAATGGGTATGCTAATATTGAAACACAATCCCCGACAACGACGCCAAAAACTTGTTGATGAATCTAGGCAAGTATACCTAGTCGTGCAAGTAATACGGTGGTAAGACCGTTTATCGTTCCCACGAGGACTGTGACAATTACTAACATGTACCGAATCGATTACTATCCAAGCGGATATTTGGATTGAAGGGAGCTCGATAATAAATACCAAGCCCAAATAAGATCTAAACCTAAAATAACAAAATAAAGAGAAAAAGTCTTTGAGAGTTTATGTCGAACACTCGGAAGGCAGTTAAAGGAATTCTTCAAATATATGAAATATGTTGGGATTAGGTTCACTAAACTTCATCCCCATGCAGTGACATGACTAATAAACAATTTCCAATTCAATTATGACAATCAATCCACTAAATTACTCAAGCCCCGATTCCTCGGATGACAAGAGCCTAAATCCACTCATAGACCCTAATTCCTTAGGTGGCCTAGATTAGTGAATTCGCACTAAGATTAGGGATTATGTGATTACTAGTAAACCAAACTCCATTCCTAGACGCAAGGGTTACTAGGTGATTGATCTCAGTCCCGGTTCTAATACGAATTTTCCAATTACATATCAAAACACTAATCGAGTCTTGGGGGTGCTAGCCACAACAAGCATTAAGCATAGACAATCAATCACTCATAAAGAAATAAAGACTGTATTACAAGATCAAATCGGATACATGAGAATTCAGAGATAGCTACACCTAACCCCAACAATGGGGGTTTAGCTACTCATGATCATAGCCAAAACCAAAGAAATAAAGAAGAAAAGGAAGAGGAACTCCATGGAATCCTTGTGCAGCTGCCCCTGGTTCAGAGAAAGTGATTTAGGGTTCTCCAAAACTGTTTTTCTTCTGTTATGCTCGTGCTCCTTTATAGATCAGGATTCGCGTCACGGCCGTGACGCTTTCTGCCTTGGCTCGCTTTCAAATATTGGAGCATCATGGCCGTGATGCTCATCACAAGCAAGCCGTGATAGCTTTTGCCTTCACCAAATGATCTGTCACGGCCGTGATGGTCGTCACGGCTTGGCCGTGGCAGATTCTGCCAAGAGGGGGTCTGGTTCCATTAACATGTCACGGCCGTGATGGGTATCACGGCTAGGGCGTGACAGCTTCTGACTTTTGCCTTCTTTTTCTCTTAATTATTGCTCGATCACGGCCGTGAGGGTCATCACGGTCAGGCCGTGATGGGCTCTGCCTGGGTCATTTTCTTCATTTTTTAAGTTCTGTCCTCATCCAAGCTCCATCATGGCTGATCTTGAGCATTTTTCCTTGAATTCCTGTAAAACAACACCAAGAAACCGCCTCACCCGATCCAAGGTAAAAACTAATAAAATCAAATCAAATATGCCTAAACTATATGAGAAATGCATGCAAAAATGTACATGAATTATGATGTGAAATCACACTATCAACTGTCATCTCGAAAGTTCTCATGTATCTATCAAATCCACCATGGATGCTCACCATGAAGCTCTCACTTCCATCATCAACGGTTTGGTCGACAAGGTGGCGAGTCTCTCTAGCTAGTTCATCACTGCCTCCGTCCATTCAGCCTCCGCCAGGATCAACCTCGGTCACTACTGCCATCACTGACCCCTTTTCTAGTACCACCTCCCACCCAACGGCCGTTTCAGGACCCGCACCACCGTCCTCCAGAAATTCCCTCCTTCCCATCGATGCTCTTGTCAGCACCTTCGACACGGAGGAGCCGATCTGCGACACAGCTACACAAGATTCTACATCCCCAACCACCATGATCGTTCCACCATGGTACGCCTCAAAGAGTCTCTACACAGAGCCTGTCACAGTGAACGAGCTCAGACCACTCTGTTCCGGATTTGAGATTTCAAACGCACTCGAAGTAGTTTATGGGAGAAAAGTCACTCCCACCTCTATTACTACCTTCAATCACAGAGCTTCATAGAGTGATTGGAGGATTCTGACCGACCCGCCACCACCGAAACCGCCGGACCGTCTTCCTTGTACGGTGCAAGAAGATGCAGCAGCGACTGCAAAGAGAGCAGCGACAGCAGCCGCATCATGCACCTCGACCAGAGGCGCTGCTGGGAGGACGATGACGTGGGTGGACGAATCGCCGGAAGGACCACGTCAAACGGTTGCCGACGCAACTCTTGTAGCGGAGATGGGTGTCGTTCTGCAAAGAAGCATAACGAAGTGGATTAGGATAGCAAAAGCAAGAAAGAATTCCAATGAACACTATGACTTAATGGGACAGACCCAATTAGGGGATAAGAAGCAGTGGGTATTGGGTGACCAGATTTCATTCCTTAATAAGGCCATTTATCCGAATTTTTCCAATATTGGGCAAGAACCCAGAACCTTGAGGAAGGATGAGAGAATGATGTGGGCCATCAAGACAAAATTGGCCCAAAGGGAACTAAAGCAAGTCAGGTTGGTTTTTCCAGTAGGAATAGAAAAAGGGCAGTAATGTGTCTTCCACTGCCATGCCTACAACACCACGCCCCCACCACCATCGGAGCCACCCGACGGTCGTCACCAAGGGGTGGTGAGTGAATTCGTACCAACCTACCATTCATGGGTGCACATAGAGTGGATTCGAAGGGTTCTTGTTGCACGAACTTAAGAGAAAGGGGACTTCAAGAATGGTTCCCTTCAACATTTTAACTTGGCTAGCTATTTTTATGCCCAAAACCTGCTTGATGAAATTCTCCACAGAAACATTCACACATGGACCATCCTTATATCAGGTTTTGCTCGAACTGGCACTTCCTTAGAAGTTGTTTCTAGCCTCTTTAGAGAAATACAGGGAAAAGGTGCATTGTCTAGTTTGTTGAAGTGTTGTTCATCTGGAAACAATCTTATATTGGATAAGGGAACCCATGCGCTGATGCTGAGAAATGGTATTTATGAAGATGTTGTGTTGGAGAATTTTGTTCTTAACCTCTACCTGAGATGCATGGTTTTTGAATATGAGGAATTTTTTTTCAAATTGATGAATGAGAGAGACTTCATGTCGTGGGATATAATGGTCGGTGCATATCTTCAAGCAAGAGATGTAGAGAATTATTTTGACATGTTCAAAAGCTTGCCTTACAAGAATGTTGTGAGTTGGAATCCAATCATTGTTGGGCTGATGTAATGTGGTTATGAAAGATATTGTGCATTGGAACAACTTTGTTATATGGTGGAATATTAGATTGAGTTCTCTGCTTTGAATTTTTCCATAGCTCTTCTGTTGCTTCAATTTGCGCATCCTCTACAAAGGGAGTACTCATTGCTCAAGATGGCCCAAGTGAGAGGCCCAAAGTGCACAATAGTGCAACTCAAGTGGATGAAGGACTTTTAACTTTGATTCCTTTACTTAGGCAAATATTTTTATTTTATCAAATTCTATTATGTTAGAATATTCTAGAATGACAGGTGGCTTGATCCACCTTTAGTGTAACCAACTTATTGTTATAAGGAGGTCTACCATGAATGGAAAGAAAAGAAAATAAGTATTTCAGAAATCATTCTCTCTTTTTCTTAACTTCTGGAGAGCCTTACCTCTCTGGAGTTGGGAAGAATTCTAGTTACCGTAAGTGGGTTCCTATCAACAAATTTTACAAGTCCATAAGAAATGCAAACTTCTGTAATTAATTTGAGCCTTTATTAATGATTTCTTCATGAATAGTAAAACCGTAAGAGAAGGTTTAGAGCATGAAACCAAAGCTTTGAAACCAATGTTAATTAATCAACGGTTAAATATAAAAAGGAAAAAAAATGATAACACATTTTAACAGCTACACCTACAACTTTTTATGACAAATAACATGTTATGATCAGTGATTTTGTAGTCTATAGTATGACACAGATTTTCAGACATAATGTTTAATCCCTTTCTCAGATGATTGTTTAATATTTCAAACATTTTTTCTTTATTCAGTATAAAAATTATTCTCTACAAAATACAACAAGAAGCATAATTGTAATTTTCATCTATCAAATATGTTTTTACTTTTTGTGGGGGTATCATTTTGAACATATATATGACTTCCCGTAAACTTCTTAACTCAACACTACAAAATACAAACACACTCCAAATACTTATCAAATATGTCTTACTATGAGTGTATCAGTTAGCTTAATTATTAAATAGCTGATAAAAATTGGATTAAATTTTTCCTTCATCAAGAATTCAAGATATAAACAATTTAAAAGTAAATAAAAATTTACTTCAAATTATGGATCGTTGCATCCCTGACTAATATAAAAATTTTATATTGTTGCTATTATACATGTTCCTGCTGAGATCTGACTTGTCGGAATCTCGTCGTAGAACGTCAAACCAAGAGTGAACAATGTGGGTTGTTTTAGATTATGTCTTGACAGAATATTGTATTCTGGTCCTACGTATCCCAATGGGAATCAAAATCAGACATAGTTCTTGGTTCAACCCTTGGTCATACAGTGATCTCAATCCCCTAATCCTGTTTCTGATGAATACCAGCGAGCAAGGACTCTTCAATAGTCTCTTGGTCAAGCTAGTTTCTCTAATACGCTTAAGGGAGATTCACCTAGGTTAGTCAAAGTGTCTTTCCCTTAGGGTTCTCCTATTTTAATAATAGGATCCCCTTATCTCTTAGAGATTGAATTTATCTCTTTAAATCTTCTCCGGGATATATGATTTCCTTAATTAGTGGGAGTTATCTCTTGTAACCAGATAATGTTATTTGAGATAGTATCATGATCTTATCTTTTCGCTTATATCGGATCGGGTATCAAATCTCGGTGGCCGAGTTTTACTCATCAACCAATACACAAGCCCCCCAAGCTTTGAGCTCAAAAAAGCATAAAAGTTTTCATGACATGAGCCAAGCTTGGCTTTAAAATTATACGAGTTAAGGATTTATTGAGTAAGATTTCTCCCCTTTTTGCCACAGTTCGATGGCCGATCTTTATACATCGGCTAACATTCGAGTTTAGCGACTTTGGAAAGTGGGTCTATCAATCCTTTCTTTTAATCATTTTGATACCTCGGCCTCTATTAATTTTTATCTCGGTACGCTCGATGGCCGACCTTGACACCTCGTCCCATATACAAGTCCCCCCAAGCTTTTGGCTCGAAAGAACGTAAAAGTTTTAATGGAAGAACCGAGCTATGCCGAGATGTAGGCTGATAATGACTTTTTGGTCCGTGCCAGCATGTAAGTTTCTCGATTTACGAGTTTGGAAATAGATATGGTTATTGTCATTAAGGCCTAGTTTGTTTTTGCTGTGTGGCCCTTATGGCATCATTTCCAAGACCAACTCTACGATTGCATACTCGAATCCTTAGCTGTTGCAGCACGTGTTCTGATGTATTCGCCACGTGTTACTCCGCCATTGGTGTGCCGAATTTGCGCAAACTTTAAGAGACGTTTCTCCTCCTTCACATGGCAACTCTCATCATTACTTTTGAAAAGTAACATTAGCATTTGTTTTTTGAAGCGACAAAGTCTCTGCTATAAATTTACTGTGGAGTTCACTTGCCTCCTCTTTGCTTAAACCTTTCTTCTTCAAGCTCCTCTCCTTCAAGCTTCTGCACTCTCTTTTTCCTTCCAGGTATGCCTTCCCAAATTCCCTTGATTTTTCTGCTTTTTCTTTCTGATTTAGAATGGAACCTTCGTTTGAAGTGTCTCAAAATGCCTCCACTGAGGTTCAAATCTTAGAATCCTGAAATAAACCCAATCGGGGGCTCTCCCAATTCTTCTCCTCTTCCTCCAAAGGGTAATGGAGATAACCCCAGAGCCTCTTCTTCCTCCTCTTCTAACGAGAGCAGCTCTGCTACTCCTGACGCCATTACTGCCCCTAAGCGCCGCAAGCGTGCTTCTAGGATGCCCAGGGTTCCTTACCCAGATATCACTATCCCTGGGTATTTCTGGGTTAAGCCATATGCTGGGGCATTTCATTCCAACTTCAGAACTCTTGATTCCCTTCAAGCCATTAAGGCCAAAGTTGTTGCTTCCCGCGGTTCTGTAGAGTGCTTACCTTGTTCCGATAATGAACATGTCTTTCTACAAGCCATTCCCTCTGAACCGGCTTTTACCTATGTAAACAAAACTTTATTTGAGAAGATTGGCGTCACCATCCCCTTCACCCCCTTAGAGTGTGATGTTCTAAAAATCATGAATGTTGCCCCTACCCAGTTACACCCAAATAGCTGGGCATTTCTGAGAGCCTTTCAAATTCTCTATGACCAAATAGGGATGGTGGCCACTGCACCCAAGTTTCTATATTTTTACAAGGTTAGGTTCGGGGACCGAGTTTGTTGGATTTTTCTAAGTGGGGTTGAGAAAAAGGTATCATCGGACTCTACAAGAGTTCCTACAAATTCATCAAGTCGGGTTTTTTCAAAGTCCGACCTACTGAGGGGAATGAGTGTGTCTTTTTTGACTCAGACGGAATCTCCAAATTTCCTTTCTATTGGCAACCCCACCGTTCCAAATTTTGTAGTTTTGACCTTGACTGTATGACAGCTCAAGAAAGAATCGATGTTGAGATTCTCAAGCTTTTTCCTCGACCTCTGCCCTGTGGGAGGCTTTTAAAACTTCCCACCTCTTCCACCCGGCAAGTCGATTTTGAATGTAAGTAGCTTTTCATTCAAAGGTATTTTGAATTACCTCTTAGCAATGTACTTACTATATTCTGACCGATCTCCTTATTGCAGTGATAATGGGGAAATTCAACTACAAGGATTTGCTAAAGAAGTCGGTTCCTCAGGATGCTGGCACTTCAGTTCCGACTGCTGACGCGAAGGGAAAGAAGAAGAAGGTTGTTGAAACTTCAGACCCCGACGCTCGTCTTCCCAAGTGGGCTCGGGCCGACGTTCAACCAGTGGTACCGAGGAGGAGTACCTCTCCTTTTCTGGTAACCCATGAGGACCCCAATACTGAGAAGAGGGTTGAAAGAACACCTCATGTGACCAACTGACAGTGGACACTAAGTGGAATAATAGCCACTGTAACCCGGGCATCAGCTCGCTCTAGATTGATGATTTCAACCCCGGTCCACTCATTGATGGTCAAGTGCTTAAACCTACCAATGCTCGGCTTTTGCTGGAGCAAGTGTTTGATTAAAGCATGGAGGCTGCTGCTGCCTACGCCCTCTGGATCATATCTGTAACACCCAGGTGCCGACGAGGGCGGGGAGTGGTCGCCAGTGCGAGAAGGCACGGACAAGGAGCGGCTCCTGGCAGGCTTCTAGGCGGAGGGACACATGAATGAACCAATTACACACCCGAATGAGAGGGATCCTGAGACTGTGTAGGTATGGGACTATACAGTTGAGGAAGGCTTATATGAATTGATTGGTACTACCTATACTAACAAGATGCATTTTCTTTTCGGTAGCCCATCACTTAAGAACTCCACAGTTAAGCGTGCTTGACTTGGAGCAATTCTGGGATGGGTGACCTCCTGGGAAGTTTTCCCGGGAAGCATGTGAGTGAGGACAAAGCATGCTGAAAAGACCCGTGTTGGTTTGTGGGGACAGTCGTCAATCCATAAAGCAGTCAGGGATGTTACAGTATCCATTACTCGCTTCTGGAGTCACCAGCTTTCTGACAATGTCAAGAAGATGGAGATGATGAAGGCCGATGCGGCTTGTGCCTTGAGGGTGAAAGACGAGTTGGCCCAAGCTGTGGCCAAGTGTGAGGCGCAAGCCCGTACTGTTGGCCAGCTGAAGATTCAAAAGGATGAACTTGACAAAAATAAGGCTTCTCTTCGGTCCATGCTGGATAGAGAGAAGGAAGAGAAGGCCGGCTTGCAGAAGGTCGTTGAAGACCCTCATGCTTCCTGTGCTCAGCTTCAACAATATTTGGAAGCTGAAAGGGCGGCCAAGAAGAAGCTTCAAGCCGATCTGGACGAAGTTGTCTCCAACATTATGAAGGAGCATGTCAACGGGTTCTTCCGGGCCGTGAAGCAACTTCAACGCTTCAACCCTGATGCTGACTTCTCTTGAGCTGATGTGGACAAGGACTTCAACCAGGATGGAGTAATGGTTCCACTGTCCGAGCTCGAGGATGAAGAAGAGATCCAAGAAGGAGGAGGAATCGAAGAGCAAGCTGCCAGGGAAAGGGGAGACGGCGACGAGGGAACGGTTGTACCTGACCCTTCTTTCACTGTTTCTCCACCAATTGAAGATGCCCTCAACTCTGTTCCTGCTGAAGGCGCTGCTCCTGGGGATGCCTAAGAGTAACTTAGGAAAATAGTTTTTTCCCCTTTTTCTGTTTTGTTTTTGTACCCAGGGCAGTGCCCTTTTTGTTTTGGTATCTTTTTGTACTTAGGGCAATGTCCCTTTTTATTTATGATATTGCAACTTTATGCCTTTGGGAACATGGCTTGTTTTTATTTCGACACTTAGAAAATTTTCTAAGTTTTTGCATAGCTCGGATGTTTACTTTTGGTTTTTCACTGTGTATTCAATATTTACACAATTTACCTAAGTTTTTCATCGGCTTAATCTCAGATTTTTACAACTTTTTCTGAGTTTGTATTCGCCATTTGTGCTCGGTGTGTTACTTTGGCCTATTTGAGCTTTTAGAGATCGGCCCTTTTAATAAATATAACCTCTTTAGGTTTTTGAAAACCACAGGTCTTAAGTTATTTCCCTACTTCTTAGGCTCGACCTTTCGACATTAACTCAGTCGAATTTAGCTCAGTTACCCCTTTCAGGTTTTTGCTTTGCTTTTTTAGGTCACGTATTTCGACTTTGACTCGGACGATTTCAGCTTGGTTGACCTCTTTAAGCTCGTGTTTACCTCTTTCGATTTTTATTTACCTTTGTAGGTTTTAGTTTATTTACCTTTTCAGGCATGGCTCTTCGATTTTAGCTCGGTCAGCCATTTCGGCTCGGCATTTCGATTTTAGATCAGATCACTTTTTTAGGTTTTTAATTACCTTTTTAAGCATTGTGTACCTCTTTAGGTTTTTTATTACCTTTTTAGGTTCTTATTACCTTTTTAGGTTTGGCCTTTCGACTTTAGTTCGGTCGATTTCAGCTCAGTACACCTTTTTAGGTCTTTAGTTTCGTCTCTTTAGGTTCGGCATTTCAACTTCATCTCGGTCGAATTTAACCCGGTCAACCTTTTTAGGCTCTTTAGTTTCGCCTCTTTAGGTTCGGAATTTCGACTTCAACTCAGTCGATTTTAGCTCGGTCAATCTTTTTAGGCTCTTTAGTTTCGCCTCTTTAGGTTCGGCATTTCGACTTCAACTCGGTCGATTTTAGCTCGGTCAACCTTTTTAGGCTCGGCATCTTTAGTATGCCAACACAAGTAAATTCTTAGCCATATAACAGTTTTTTGCCAAATGATGTAACTGAAATATACTTTATTCCTTTATTTACCCAGGCGTGCCTCATTAAAACCTTCCTGGCCAAAACCACTTGGGAAAAAGACCAGGGTAGGAAAAAGAGTACATCACCTGCTTACAATACTTTAACTAAAATAAAACTTAAGGTGGGAAGTGTTCCAAGTTCTTGGAACGGCCTTTCCTGACAACTCTTCTAGCCTATAAGCACCATTTACTAGACTTTCAGCTATTCTGAATGGGCCAGACCAGTTTGCTGCGAGCTTACCCTCTTTGGAGTCTTTTCTTGCATCATTTTGTAGCCTCATCACTAAGTCACCTTGCACCAACTCCCTTGGCCGCAACCTTGAGTTGTGCTTCCGAGTTGCTTTCTGCTTGTATAGCTCTTCTCTGATTTTTGCTTCATCTTAGACCTCTTCTACCATGTCATGCTCAACTCGGATTTCTTCTTTGTTCTTGCTTTGGTCATGGTGTTGACGTCTACAAGAGAGCTCACCGAGCTCAACCGGAATCATTGCATCAGTTCCATAGGTTAGCTTAAATGGCATTTCCCTTGTCAATGATTGTGGTGAACAATGGTAGGCCCAGAGGATGCTTGGTAATTCCTCGACCCATGCCCCTTTTGAGTTTCCGAACTTCTTCTTGAGCTCGTTCAAAATAACTTTGTTGGCAGCCTCGGCTTGTCCGTTTGTTTGTGGATGCTCAACCGAGGTCACCTTATGTTTGATCCCGAGGTTGGAATAGAATTCTTTCAGTCCTTTATCAGTGAACTGCTTTCCATTATCTGTGACAATGGCAAAAGGTAACCCGTGTCTGCATATGATGCTTCTCCACACAAAACTCTGAACTTTTTTAGCTGTTATGGTGGCCAATGGTTCAGCTTCAATCCACTTAGTGAAGTAGTCTACTCCTACCAGTAAGAACTTGACCTGGCCTTTAGCCACATGGAAATGACCAACTATGTCCATCCCCCACATAATAAAAGGCCACATCGAGAACATGGAATGGAGCTCTTCACTTGGTACTCGAGCAACATTGGCGATTTTTTGACAGGGATCACACTTGTTAGTCCGAGCAGCACAGTCCGATCTCATGGTCGGCCAATAAAAACCTGCTCGCAGGACCCGAGCTGCTATAGATTGGCCACCTGAATGCATTCCACAAATTCCTCTATGCATCTGGTCCATTACGTACCCGGACTGCTCTTTTGTTTTGCACTTTAGTAAAGGCATGGAGAATTCTCTTCTGTATAGCTCTCCATCTGGGATGGTGTAATGACAAGATTTCAGACGGATTTTCCTTGCCTCTTTGGGATCATTAGGCAATTTTCCTTGCCTCTTTGGGATCATTAGGCAATTTGTTCGAGGCTAAAAATTCCCAAAACGGTGTCATCCAGCCCCGATCATAGTGCTCGGTCATCAATACCTCGACACTCTTTATGCTCGGCTCAGGGAGATTTTCTTGAATGAAAGTTCTTAGCTGGCCAGCTTTTTTGGTGCTAGTCCCCTGGAATTTTCCTCACGAGGTATATGTTCAATAGTAAAATTATCAAATTCTAAAATTAAACTATTAACTTTACAAATATACCTGGTTAATTGGGGATCCTTTGTTTAATAATCACCCTAGACTTGTCCTGTTACAAGTTGTGAGTCACTTCGGTACTTCAACTCTTTGACTCCAACTTCTTTAGCTAGCATCAGTCCTACAATAAGGGCTTCATATTCTGCTTGGTTGTTTGAAGCAGTAAACCCAAACTTCATGGATTGCTCCAGGACTAGATCATCGGGACCTTCAAGAATTATTCCAGCCCTGCTTCCTTTCAAGTTGGATGAACCATCAACATATAGAAGCCAGATGAAAGATTCTGAATTTGGCTTTTAAGAGAGCTCGGCAATGAAGTTGGAGAGACATTGTGCTTTCATCGGTCCCCTCGGCTCATATTGCAAACCGAACTCTAATAACTCCACTGACCAAGCTATCATTCGTCCTACCAAATCAGGTTTTCTAAGCACTTGCTTTATTGGATGATCTGTTTTGACTATAACTTGGTGTGATGAAACCTCCGAGCTGTCATGACTAAAGCGAGGGCGAGCTTTTCAATTACTTGATACTCCGTTTCTGCATCTTTCAGAATTCTACTAACATAATACACCGGCATCTGTTGTTTTTCTTCTTCCTGGATGATTACTACACTGATTGCGTAATTATTGACAGACAGATATAAATACAGATCTTTATCGAGCTGCGGCCGAGTTAAGATCGGGGGAGAGACTAGAAAAAGTTTCAGATCTTCAAACGCCTTTTCACACTCCTCGGTCCAAGTGAACTCTTTTGGTCTTTTCGAAAGCTGAAAGAAGGGTGTTGCTTTTTCTGCAGACTTTGGGAGAAAGCGAGATAGAGAAGCTAATTGGCCAGCCAGCCTCTATATCTCTTTCACACTCTGTGGGCTCCGCAATTCAATGACAGTTGTGCACTTATCAAGATTAGCTTCAATTCCTCTATGTGTTAGCATATATCCCAAGAACTTCCTTCCTTGTACACCAAAGGAGCATTTTTCTGGATTTAACCTCATGTTGTACTTTATGAGTTGGCCAAAAATTTCTTCGAGGTAGGCTGGGTGTTGCTTTGGGTCATTGGACTTTACCACCATATAGTCAACATAAACTTCTAGGTTCTTTCTAATCTGATTGATAAACACTTTGTCCATAAGCCTTTGATATGTTGCACCAGCATTTTTTAAACCAAAAGACATTACTTAGTAGCAGTAGTTCGCCCCATTGGTCATAAATGCCATTTTTTTCATCGGGTGGATACATCCTTATGTGATTATAACCTGAATATGCATCCAAGAAAGTCAAGATTCTGTAACCTGAAGCTTCGTCCACCAATCTGTCAATGTTGGGAAGAGGATAAGAATCCTTCGAACATGCTTTGTTGAGATCGGTTTAGTCGGTGCACATTCTCAATTTGTCGTTGACCTTTTTTACTAACACAACGTTAGCTAGCCAAGTAGTGAATTTCACTTCTCTGATGAAATTTACTTTAATCAGCTTTGCCGTCTCCTCGGCTACTTCCTTACGCCTTTCTTCACCGAGCTTCCTTTTCCTATGACCTATAGGCTTGGCCTCATGACATATAGATAGCCTATGGCACGGAAAATTGGGGTCTATGCCTCGCATATCTGATGTCTTCCAAGAAAACAAGTCGACATTCTTATTTAGAACAACTTGAAACTGTTGTTTGAGCAAGGGGTCGAGCTGACTGCTGACCATTGTGCACTGCTCGGCTTCGGCTCCCAGTTGGAACTTCTCCAAAGACGTTGTTGGTTCAGCTCTGGACTCATACATCTCCATCCTCAGATCCAATTCAAACATACTGACCGAGCTTGCTGAGCCAACTGAACTGACTGAACTTACCACTTCTGCTTTATCATCTTTAGCATTTTGTGATATCCGGCTCTTTGGTCACCTTTAAACTATCCGCATAACACTGTCTAGCCAATTGGAAATTTTATGGTGAGGTGGGGGGTTGAGACAATTGCTCCGAGTTCATTCAGAGTTGGCCTTCCGATGAGGATGTTGTACAATGTGTTGGCATCTACGATAACATACCTGACTGATATGGTTTGGGCGAGCTTGCCTTCACCAAATGTTTTCAAGCGGTCTATGTAACCTCGGGTCTTTACCTGCTCTCCGGTGAACCCTACTAGCTTGTCTTCATGTTCTTTTATCAACTTTTCCGGAATCCCAAGCTTTTTAAAGGTTACCAAGTACAAAATGTCAGCTGAGCTACCCTGATCAACAAGTGTTCGTTTGACCGAGTAGTTAGCTAATTCCACCGTTATCACCATTGGGTCATCTTGATTAGGATCCAGCCCTTGGAAGTCATCATCTGAGAAAGTAATGGGAGGTCTCGACCTTGTAGGTTTTCCAGACACCGAGTTAACAGATCGGATAGCTTTGACATAACGCCTCCGAGCTGAACTCGTTGTACCTCCTCCTGCGAAACCTCCTGAAATAGTATGAATGACTCCTCTGACCCCTCCTTCTGCTTCATCATTAGGAGCCCTCTGGTTGTGCACCCGATCTCCGTTCTGATTGTTATCTCACTAGTTTTCATCTCGGTTACGATTGTCATAACCCTGTCTTCCTCGTCGTCGGTCAGCTCATCCGCCTCCATTATCATCTCGACAAACGAACCGGTTAAGACGACCTGCTTGTACCAATTCTTCAATTTTATCCTGCGTTGTTCTACGGTCTTCAATGGAGTGACCATAATTTTGATGCAGCTTGCGCTCTTTACTTCTGTCAGTCCGGGCAGGAGTTTTAGACGGCCGAGGTAAGGTGAGTAACTCGGCATTGCACACCTCTTGGAGAGTGGTTGCTCTGGATCGGTTTAACGGTGTATAGGACTAGTACCTGGGTTGCTTCTCTGAGAACCCCCTTTCATTGCTTTTCTGAACCCTTTGTGGATGGGCCCCTCTGTCTCATTCTTTGCTCGGGACCGTGCTCTTGTCCTCAAAACCTCTTTCCCTCTTTTTGGATTCTACCATCTCTTCGGAGTTCATAAAACTTGTTGCTTTTTCCTACAATTCTTCAAAGTCTCTCGGTGGTTTCCGAGATAAGTACTCAAAGAAAGGCCCCGACTTCAAACCGCCCATGACGGTATGAAGGCAGAGTTTCGAGCTCATATTGGGAATTAAAACTTGTTGGGCACTAAAACGAGCCATGTAATCTCTAAGTGATTCATTTTTTTCTTGCTTAAAATTCTTTAGCGAGACCGAGTGTCTTTTATGCTTTTGGCTCGCTGCAAATTGTGCAGTGAACTTAGATACAAGCATATCAAAAGAATCAATTGTCCGAGGTGGAAGATTCGTAAGCCAGGTCAAGGCAGGGCCTTGCAAAGTAGTTGGAAAAAATTTTCATATGATTGATTCCGAATCGGTCACCAAGTAAACAGAAGAAATAAAGGATTCTACGTTTTCATTTGGATCAGTGGTGCCATTGAATTTATCAATATTAAGAGACTTAAAATGTCTAGGCATGAGTACCTCGTCTATGTGATCAGTGAAAGGCAACCTCGATCGTTTATATCTTACCTTTTCTTTCTGGACAGTCTCTTCAGCACGAGATTTGGCTCCTGAACCCTGAGGCCCCAATTTGGTCCTGGCAGGTCGTCTCGTTTCATGGTGAGAAGGTGCATATGAGGGATCCTCCTGACTGTCCTCGGGTGAAGATCACTCTCCATCAAAAGGCGTTGCCGATCTGGCCCTTCTCCAAGCTCTCGGCAATTTTTGGTTCTGCGCACGAATCTCCTCGCTTTCCTCACGCAGCTATTTTAGTTGTGCCATAGTCTCTCCCAGATGAGGATTATCTTCATCGAGGGGTGGAGGCGGAGGGTTGTCATGGTTCTGGTTTGTATTTGATGCTTCATGATCAACGTGGTTTGCGCTGTGCGCCCTTCCCCTCGGTCCGTTCTATGTAGTCACCATCAAGCTTTCTTATGGAACTGGGGAAAGTTTTTCCTCGGCCCCACGGTGGGCGCCAAATGTTCCTGCCGAGATCCGACTTGCCGGAATCTCGCCGTAGAACGTCAAACCAAGAGTTAACAATGTGGGTTGTTTTAGATTATGGCTTGACAGAATATTGTATTTTGGTCCTACGTATCCCGATGGGAATCAAAGTCATACGTAGTTCTTGGTTCAACCCTTGGTCATAAAGTGATCTCAATCCCTTAATCTTATATCTGATGAATACCAGCGAGCAATGACTCTTCAATAGTCTCTTGGTCAAGCTAGTTTCTCTAATGCGCTTAAGGGAGATTCACCTAGGTTAGTCAAAGTGTCTTTCCCTTGGGGTTATCCTCTTTTTATAATAGGATCCCCTTATCTCTTAGAGATTTGATTTATCTCTTTAAATCTTCTCCGGGATATATGATTTTCTTAATTAGTGGGATTTATCTCTTGTAACCAGATAAGGTTATTTGAGATAGTATCATGATCTTATCTTTCCTCTTATATCGGATTGGGTATCCAAGCTCGGTAACCGAGTTTTACTCCTCGACCAGTACAATACCTTTCTCGGTTGTTACCCGGAAACCATTGTCTTGCTCATGGCAATTATTTATTTATGAATAAGCAAATTAATCAATTAGTCGTGAGGAGATAGTTGTGATCTAGATGTCCATATCAATAACCAACAGGTCAGCATAGTTGGTAGATAACTGAGTTCCTTAAACATGATATTAGAGGTTTGACTCCTGTTATGTGTATGAAAAAGGTTTTGTTAAGAGAGGCAAAATCCATTTCGGTGATCTCTACATCTTGAAAGAGATTAGTCTCTGACTACCGCCGAAAAATATCCTTGGTATATCGAAAAGATGTCCATATCAATAATGATCCATTATCACATAAAAATGTATTATTTCGATGTTAATCAGACAAACAACTGTATATGTTAATCATCTTCCTCTCTGTTTTCTTTCCCTTTTCACCCTTTGAATCTGCTACTCATAAAATAATCATTCTCTTGCACCAAAAAATAAAATAATCATTACATGTCATCCACCATCAAACAAAAACTAGTGCTTTATTTGGCAGGTTTTTGACCAAATTGGGTTCCTTTTAGAAACTATTTATCAGTTTAGAATTATTTTGAAACTATTTACCAATGGGGGGTCGTTTTGGACATGTGGCATATTTTATTATTTTTCACTCTGACGGGTCAAAGGCGTCAGTCTAACTGGCGCCTAGCACTTTTTCTATAAAAAAAAATTAAAAGAGAGGCGCCATCTCCAGTGGCGCCTTCAAAGGCGCCATCTGGAGTGGCGCCTCCCACTGCAGTGCGCCACGTGGCACTGTAGCCCCCCCCCCCCCCCCACACCACCACCACACACACCACCCCACCCCACCCAAAAATTGGGCTCCTGCAATTTTAAAGGAACAACGCTACAAAAAAAAAATTATACTATAAGTATAGGGAGTAACGATGACATTAATGATAAAGTATCTATTTAAAACAACAAGAGGCAATAAAAAAATCACGTAATAATGAGTAGCAAATAATAGCACAGGAGCCATAAAAAAATAATAGCAATAACAATTTACACCAATAAATATTCATCAATGATTACAGTAGTAAAAAAATTTATTTGGATCAGACTTTCCTCGGGCATCTACTGATCAAAATTCAGAGTGTGATACAATATTTTATCAATATACAAGTCTGGTTCTTATTTGGAATTTTTAATTCGAATTCATTTAAATTTAAATATAATTTGCTACTATCATTTTATAATTATCGAATTATACTTTCATTCAATTTATTTGCAAAATTAATTCACATACTTGGATGGTACAAATGCCAGAAAAGGTGAGGATTTTTTAGTGTGGAGGAATTTGAATTACAAGATTTCTTCCATTTAGTGACACCTCTAGTTTCGACCAAAATGCAGTGAAGTAATTCCTTATTCATCTTCTTGTTGGTAGGTACTTACAGAAGGACGAAGTTAGTGGTCCCGAAGGCAATACTGTATATTATGAACTTGCTGAGAGAGCTTTAGACGGAACCATCAGCGACATGATCAAGGAATATTCATCTCAGGTAGTGCTTTGGAAAGTAAACTATGCAAGTTTTGTGGTTAGTTCTTTCCTTTTTTTTTAAAGTTCATTTAACAATTTAATATTAGGCATTAAATGTCTTATCTTTATGAACTTATTATTTTGGAGTGCGTTTTGTTTTTGGTCATTGGTTAGGGTATCCCCATAAGCATGGTTGTGAGTTACTAGTAGTATAGTTTTCTGGCATTTGTATGTGAATTAATTTTGCAAATAAATTGAATGAAAGTATAATTCGATAATTGTAAAATGATAGTAGCAAATTATATTTAAATTTAAATGAATTCGAATTAAAAATTCCAAATAAGAACCAGACTTGTGTATTGATAAAATATTGTATCACACTCTGAATTTTGATTAGTAGATGCCCGAGGAAAGTCTGATCCAAATAAATTTTTTTTACTACTGTAATAATTAATTAATATTTATTGATGTAAATTGTTATTGCTATTATTTTTTTATGGCTCCTGTGCTATTATTTGCTACTCATTATTACGGGATTTTTTTATTGCCTCTTGTTGTTTTAAATAGATACTTTATCATTAATGTCATTGTTACTCCCTATACTTATAGTATAATTTTTTTTGTAGCATTGTTCCTTTAAAATTGCAAGTCCAATTTTTTGTTTGGGGTGGGGGGGTGGCGCCCCCTACAGTGCCACGTAGCGCAGTGCAAGGGGAGGCGCCACTGCAGATGGCGCCTTTCTTTTGATTTTTTTTTTTAAAAGTGGTAGCAGACTGGCGCCTTTGAAGGTGGCGTCTTTGACCCGTCAGAGTGAAAAATAATAAAATATGCCACATGTCCAAAACGACCCCCCATTAGTAAATAGTTTCAAAATAACCCTAAACTAGTAAATAGTTTCTAAAATGAACCCAGTTTAGTCAAAAACCCTTATTTGGATGCCTTGAGTGATTCAACAGCACATTGACCTTCATGCATTGTATTTTACTATAATATGATATGGGAAATTACATTCAACTTTATTAAATTTTACTTGATTACATTTGACATTTTTTTCATTTCAAAAGTAACATTTGACTAGTAAGCTCGGACCCCTTAAACTAGTGATCAACAGTTCGATAGTTACGTACAAAGATGCGTGCAGGGATATCCTAGGAAACCAAAAAAAGTTACATTCGACTTCCTTGAGGGTCAAATGAGGGGAGAGGATATGAGAGATTTTAATGGAGGGGAGGGAAAGCGTTTTGATTAGACATTGTGTTTGGTCGAGATGAGGGGAAGGGAGAGATTTTAATGGATATGAGGGATTTTAACACCTTGGTTCATAACGTATGGGAAGAGATTTTAAAACAAACTTACTTTTACACCCTTATTATAATTTTTTATTTCTAATTATTCTAGATACTAGAGCAATGATATTTTAGTCAATTCGTTTAAAATGTTTAAAATATCATCCCTCCCCTCCAAATCTCCCAATATTGAAGGGACCCAAAATTGATCTAGAAAGGATTTTGCTCCCCTTCCCTCTCTTTCCTTCCCTTCCAAAAAAAATAAACCAAACAACAAAAATTTAAAATATCCATTCCCTTCCATTTTCCTCCCCATTCAATTTCCTCAAACCAAACACTGTGTGATATTTAAATTAGTTTCATGGAATCTCATATCTACACTCATATTTTGGAGAATAATAATATAATGGAAAGCAACACACGGCACTCACTATGCACCGACAAGTGGGTAATTTCCAATGCTTTAATTTTCCTTTGACCTGGTTATGGAGCAAAAGTTTTTTAAAATGAGCTTATCTTTAGTTGTTTAATTTAGAGATTGTTTGCTACAAGAATTCAAGTGAATATATTTTTACTTGTTTATTTTAGAGACTGTTCTCTTTCTCTACAAAAAAGATTGTGCAAGTGTTTATGTAAGCAAGGGTCCAAAATTAATTGCATAAATAAAAGAACCCGCGAGAGGTTAAGTATCATAATTGTTGCTTTCTGTGAGATTAAGCCAGCCAACCAAAATTATCAGAGTTTTTTAGTTAAGAAACTTTTAGAAATCTCCACCACTATCCTTTTTCTCGTTGTCGCATACGTACAAACAATGATGCATTTAAGTAGTGCCAGTTACAGATTCAGCAAAATTTTTTCCCTTGGTGTAGTATGTCGTGTTACACAATGAGAGTTGTTTACTGTTTTTTAATCCTTCTTATTTTCGTGATATCATAGTTTTAAAAGATGAAACTCTTACCATCTTTTTTCTCATACCCGTTTTTAAAGTAAGTGTAACAAGTAGTTTGAGAAAGAAGAGGTAATATTCTTGTATTTCATCAGATGTTCATGTATATAAAATTATGATGATAATGATGATTAAATAAAACTCTCATTAAAATCACATAGATGCAATTACTGATTGGACTAAAGTTGATAAATTATGCCCTGTTCTTGATTCAGACTTATTAAAATTAATATCATCCGAAAAAAACTCAAGTCCCACATTAACTAGATTCTACTAAGAAATTTCATCCTACTATAACTAATTTTTGGAATTGAGTTAGGCTCAAAATATATTATAATATCCACACATCATATAGATAACCGATTGAGTTAGGTCGAAAATCTAATAATTCATAATTTATTCCTCACCTTATTATAGATAAAATTTGCCCAAGACACCATCTACACCCATTGCTGTAAACATTGTCGGTAAAGTGATATATAAGTAAATGTGAAGTACCATTATTCTTAAAAAAAAATGCTTGCACGGCTCTCATTACACAAAATTCTCATAGATTATGTCTTTTCCATTTTGCCCCATATTTTAATGGAAAAACCATTCAAACCACACATTATTTTCTGAATGAGAAGGGAAATACATTTTCATCCATAACCATAACAGAAACAAACAAACTACTTCTGCAGTTACAACCACATAAGACAATTATAATTTTCTTTCTACATCATCTTCGACAATCCTATACAACTTTTCCTTTGCTTCCTTTCCCTTCCCCCATATATCTATCAGTATTCAGTGGTTTGAAACTGTTGCCATAAATAAATAAAATACAGACAAAGACAAGTACAAGTGCAAGTGCACATCTCTTGGTAAATGGTACCACAATAGGAAAAAAATATATTCTTTTTTTATCCTAAAAGGAATTGAATTGAATATTTTAATTTCCCTCTGACGCAACTTTCAAGTGTTAGAGCCCCTGTAAAAATTTTCGCTTGGAATCATACTATTACTCTCTAAGTATTCTGCAATGTTACCCACCGCCATTATCATCCGCTTATTCTAAGTTCCAATCTTTATTATCTCTCTGTTCTGCAGTGTGCACCCACAATTTTTCACTGAGAAAATGTCAGAATCTGAGGAAGAAAATTTAGACTTTCTTCCCAAGTCAAAGCATGGAGGGTGCCCCATGGATTTTGATCTGGACCTGGAAAGTTCATGGCCTTTGGATCACATGTCCTTTATCTCCAACCCCATGTCACCTTTTCTGTTTTCCACTTCCTCTGATATACCTTGCTCTCCTCTCTGGGTTTTTTCTGATGTAGAAGATGATAGGCATACTAGGGTTGCAGCTTCAGCCTTCTCTGATTGCCACAAGATCTTCTCTTGTATGTTTTTTTGGTTTCTTATTGTTTTTTTTTTTGTTGTTGTTGCTGATTTCAGTTTTTGATTTTTCATCAATCTTTTAGGCTTGCTTAATACCTAGTTGACTCACTGTAACTTGAATAGATGCTGCTAAACTTGCTTTAATATGATTTGAAAATCTTATAGGGTTAGAATTGATTTTTGCAATAAATTTTTTTATTGAGGAGATTTTCTTTTGCCTACTTTCAGCTTGAGGGTTATGTTAATTTTTTTTTTTTGGGGGTGGGGTGGTGGTCGTGGTGGGAAGGGAGGGTGGTTGCCCATTATTGAAGCTTGAGGTTGAATTCCCTTTATCTCCATCTTTAAACTCAACAGGTAAAGCTTCATGGCTTCACATCACATAACAAGCTAATATTTGTAGGCCAGAGTTTTGTTGGCATTTACCTATTGCCTGTGTTTCCTACTTTTATCTTTTCTTAATGGTTCTTGATGTATTTACAAGGTTTGTTAGTTATAGATATATATTATTATGATTTGAGCTCAAATTTATTGGTACCATAACTGTAAAGTTGTCATAGTATACTCCAATGCCATCTGGTGCTAAACATGTATGTTTTTAGTTTTTGCTGGGAGTTGCATTTCTTTTGACTGAAGCTACTGTTTTTAGGTGATTCAAATTCAATAACTGAAAAGCCAGTGGAGAATGATGACACCAACAAACTTTTACCACCCCTTGTGCCTCTGCCATCATTAGAAAATTTGGACAGGTTATGTGTAATCAAGGAAAAGATGACACAAGCGCTTCGCTACATCAAAGAATTGACTGAACAGAATGTTCTGGCTCAGGTTTGGGCACCTGTGAGGAATGGTAACCATTATGTGCTTACAACTTCAGGTCAACCCTTTGTTCTCAATCCACATAGTAATGGACTCAATCAGTATAGAACGGTCTCCTTGAGGTACATGTTTCCTGTGGATGGGGAGAATGATGGAACTCTAGGACTTCCTGGTCGGGTTTTTCAGCAGAAATTACCAGAATGGACTCCCGATGTTCAGTATTATTCTAGTAAAGAGTATCCACGCCGAGATCATGCTCAACATTACAATGTTCGTGGAACCTTGGCTTTGCCTGTGTTTGAACCTTCATTGCAGTCATGTGTTGGTGTACTGGAGTTGATAATGACTTCACAGAAGATTAACTATGCTCCTGAGGTTGATAAAATCTGCAAAGCCCTTGAGGTTGGGTTTCTTTCATCTTGGCCAGTTCTATGTGATGATTGTAAATTATGATATATCAAGATTGATGTTCATTCCCTTGAGATCATTTAACTGATAGTACTAGCCTGTTAGAACGTTTATATAATCACAAACATTTTTAGATTCCTTAGTCACCTGTTGTCAGTTTCCTTGCAGGCAGTAAATTTGAAGAGTTCAGAAATTTTGGACCATCCGTACACTCAGGTGATTTTAACTGTCATGCATGATGCATCCCTATCTGGTGTATTTTCTGAAAGCTAGATATTGCTGTTGTATATCTTAACCCTCTTTTCTCACAGATATAATTTGGCAATGCTTTTAAACCAGATTTGTAATGAAGGCCGGCAGAATGCATTAGCAGATATCTTGGAAATATTGACAGTGGTGTGTGAAACTCATAATTTACCCCTGGCCCAAACATGGGTTCCCTGTAGGCATCGCAGTGTTTTGGCCCATGGTGGTGGTCTAAAGAAAAGATGTTCTAGTTTTGATGGTAGTTGCATGGGCCAAGTTTGCATGTCTACGACTGATGCAGCATGCTATATCATAGATGCTCATTTGTGGGGTTTTCGCGAGGCCTGCGTTGAGCATCATTTACAACATGGTCAAGGGGTTGCTGGGAGGGCATTTTTATCCCACAACATGTGCTTCTGCAGAAACATTACCCAATTTTGCAAAACTGATTACCCCTTAGTTCATTATGCTCTCATGTTTGGGTTAACAAGTTGTTTTGCAATCTGTTTACAAAGCTCTCATACTGAAAATGATGATTATGTGTTGGAGTTTTTTCTGCCTCCCAGTGTCACAGACCTTCATGAACAAAAGACTTTGTTGGGATCCATGTTGGCTACAATGAAACAGCATTTCCAGAGTCTTAAGATTGCTGCTGGCATTGAACTTGAGGAGAATGGTTTAATTGAAATTATTGAAGCAACAAATGAAAGAGTTCATTCGAGGCTTGAATCTATTCCAATTGACCAATCTATTAAATCACCGCCTAGAACTGATGCCTCCCCAAATATGGGGGAGGAAGTTCCAGATGATCCATCAGAACAGCAAATAATGATGTACTGTGATGACATAAATGATGGAGGGAATCTTGTTGATAATGCACAGGTATGCATTGATCAGATGTCCTCCTTAGAGACTAAAAACATAAAGAAACCATCAGAGAGGAAACGTGGAAAAACTGAGAAATCAATTAGTCTGGAAGTTCTGCAACGTTATTTTGCTGGGAGTCTTAAAGATGCTGCAAAGAGCCTTGGTGGTATGTTCATACTCTGAAATATGTGATATGCACTACTTTTGTTCGTTATCACTATTAACCTGCTGATAGGTAGAAACATATTTTGCTATACTACAATGAACAGCTATATAATTAAAGAATAAATTATGCTTCCAAAACATAAAAAAATGTTTTTTCTTTAAATTATTGTTAGTATAAGTTCTTTTATAAAAGGAAAAGGGAAAAAAGTAGTAGCTCAAACATATTGTTCTTAGATATGTTCTTGCTGTACAGTTTGCCCTACTACAATGAAGCGCATCTGTAGGCAGCATGGGATATCCCGTTGGCCATCTCGAAAGATCAACAAGGTTAACCGTTCCCTGTCCAAGCTCAAGCATGTTATTGAATCTGTACATGGTGCTGAAGGAGCGTTCAGCTTGAATTCTCTCAGCACAAGTCCACTTCCCATTGCTGTCGGTTCCTTTCCTGAGCCTTCTACTCCAAACAAGTTCAGCCAGCAAGCCTCATTACACATTAGGCCATCAGAATTGCAGATGGAACAGAATGACTTAGATGCCTATAAAGTATCAGAAACAAACAGACATGCTTGGATGGAAGATCAATTGGTAGGAGGAATGACACAGAGTCTTGAGAAAGTGATTAATGATAAAGGTGTGTCTACTTACGAGGTCGGGAAAGACCCAAAAAAGACTATACCTGGGAGTGGCTCAAGTGAAGATAGCACAAATCCTACTTCACTTGGTTCATGCCATGGTAGTCCCCCAATTGGAAGTTCTCCGGTTAAAGATATATTCATTACATCCAACAATGAGCAATGTGTTGTGCGAAGGGGATCGCCAGAGTTGACATTGCAGCCAATTAATACAATGAGCTCTCCTACTAATTACCCTATTCCGGACATTGTTGCAACAGAACTTCAACAACCATTTGGAGGAATGCTAATAGAGGATGCTGGTAGTTCCAAAGACTTGAGAAATTTGTGTCCTTTAGTAGCAGAAGCTGTTTTGGAGGATCTTGTTCCAGAAGCATGTGGGACTAATCTGCCATTTTCTGATTTGGCTCCTAAGCAAAGCATGGATGCTCATAATAACATGGTGGCATCTTTTACAGCTAGGAAAGAAATGAAGAATGTCACTATTAAGGCAACATATAGAGAAGATATCATAAGGTTTCGGGTTTCTTTGACCTGTGGCATTGTGGATTTGAAAGAAGAAATTGCCAAAAGGTTGAAATTGGAGGTGGGTACATTTGATATCAAGTACCTGGATGATGATCATGAATGGGTTTTGATAGCCTGCAATGCAGACCTTCAGGAGTGCGTGGATGTTTCAAGGTCATCAGGAAGCAACATAGTCAGGGTTTCAGTGCATGGTATAGTATCCAATCTTGGAAGCTCCTGTGAGAGCTCAGGGGGGTGAGAAGTGGGTGTATGTAGAACAAGTTTGTACTCAATTATTTAGGTACTTATGGTCTTAGGATGATAGAGAAAAAATAGATTTTGGTTCAGAGCTTCTCAAATTGTAAGAAACTGACGATTATATTAAAGGATTGCCACTTTCTTGAATCCTTAGTATCACCTAAAAGTAATTTATTGATTCGCTATGAGAAAAGCCTAGTATCCTTTAGTAATGTGGTCAATTTCTAACACAGAACAATATTGTTAATGAAATTTGTGATTGTTCAGAGCATATGTTGGATGAAGGGTAAATGTTGTTGCAAAAATATGATTGTTCAAACAAATGCCCTATCAAATATGCTTTTGGTGAACTTGGGTCTGGCTTGGTGGTTAAATAACTGTTCATGTTTTGATGATTCCAGTTTGAACATTGAAGTATGTTGATGTAAGGTGTGCCTTTAAGATGGTCTGGAAAAGATGTAGTTTCGTTTGATGCAAAAGTTGACTTAAGAATACCCTCACTGTACCACCAAAACAAAATGATTCCGTTTGAGTTTTTTTGTATATATTACTTCAAGCTATGATCATGTTTTCAAAACACTTCCTTGTCATCAAAATAAATCCAAATCCAAATATAGTATTTAATTGAGAGAATAGTCACTCTTGTATTTTCTCACTGTATTTTGTACTTGGAGTGGAACTTGTAACTTGGTTTTTGGCCCTCATCTAAAACAAAATTAACTGAATAGATTAAACACAAAAAATAGTTAAGCATGTGGTCAGGGGTTCGATTCCTGACTCGTGTATGGAACAACATTTGTTGGGAGGGGTTAACCCCTTAAATGGATCTCAATACCTTGAGGGATTAGTCTGCCCGACCGGAAGATATCCGGTTTCAACCAAAAAATAGATTAAACACAAAAAACAGTTATTGTGTTACTGTTCTCTCGTTCAAGAAGAATTACAGCATGAATCAGCTCTTGATGACTAGTTGTTCCCAATGAGTGCACATTGGCACTTATGACTTAACTTTTATGCATCTGAAAATGCTGTCAATTCTTCTATATATGGTAATGGATTCAGAGATTTTGGTAGCAGCACTGCTGTAGATACAGCAAGCTGTGTCACTGAACTTGAAGAGAACCCATTCAATGTTGCACCAAGAAACATTTCCATCTATGCATGATGCTGAGCCCCTGCACCTTCATAACTGAGCAGCAGCAACATTTCCATCCCTTGAAAGAGCAGAACTTTTCTGAAATGACCTGTTTAGAAAATCACCTGTTGCATCAGCCAATACGATTAACAAAAATAGATTTGAATCTCCAGATTCTGGATTCTTTTTCTCGGCACCTGGTATTCCTGCTCCATCAGTAGTTTTTTCTACAGCTCCCAGAAAGGTTTTGGTTCTTGAAGCAAAGTGCTCTTGAATTTGAATTTACTTTCAAAGATGGGGCAAAGCGAGTTGCAGGTGATTGTAGAAAAGGAATTGAGAAGCTCACCCAAAAAAAGTTCAAGACCTGATCTCTCCCTTTTTCAATGCTTTACCATACAGGGGATTTAGTAACTAGAACAACACTGCAGTTCATATCCTTTATGTAAAGATAAAGAAACAAACCCAAAGATCAAGGCTTGTCTTGAAGCACGCTGAGCTGTGTCTTGATCATGTTGTTCCATATTTGTTCTTTTCATTTTATTTTTTGCCCGTCATCTGTTTTTCCATCAGATCATAATTTCCTTACGTTCTCATCACTGTCATCAACCATACACATTCTGGACTTGCATTCATGAATGAGAGACTGAAAAGATATGTATAAGACTAGAATTAACCCAAAACAGGCTTTTTCATCTTGAAGTTTGGTTTCTAAATCTAATGTGACCATGAGATCTTTCTATCTCGCGAAACTGCCCACAAGAATGAATTTTCGTGCAACAACTTCAAGCAACGGTGCTAATTACGAAGAAATGACGCTTTCACATAACGTTTGATGTATTGTAACGGCAAATATAATAAGCGCTGAATTTGAAGTGTAAAACATGCTAGGGCGTGAGACCGTCTCATGTCTCCCACTGTGAGTGGGCCCCTTTTGCGGCACCAACCTCTTTCAGACCACACGCCCTCCCACAAGCCCTCAACAACTTCTCCTGAAATGCCTTATGAACACCCAAAGACACTATTTTTACTCCTAACACCATCATCTCTTGCATCTTTTTAGCATCAAACGTGCCTGGGTCCATTAATTCCATTGATATTTCAACATTCTCTTTCAAGTTTCAACTCAAACTTGTTCCTCACATCTGCATTTCCTATTGAATTTGGGAAAATGTTGGTGATGAAACAGTGTTAGCATCACCCTATGGTCTTCCATTTTCCTCCTCATCTTCGTCTTCTCCCATCCATCCACATACCCCTCCTCTCTCCGCGAACTCGGCTTCCTCCTTCATCGTCCATGTCACAGGTGCCTCCAGCTTCATCAGCATCCACATTGTCCCTCACCTTGAACCACAGCAACGAGTCCCCAGACATGACAACTGCAACCGCTACTGCATTCGCCCAACCTCAAACAAGGGGAGAGTGAGAAAAAGTAATGTTTTTGTGCAAAAAAAGGCTTTCTAATGTCTCTCATGGTGGGAGACATGACATGATCTCCCACCCTAGAAGCTGCCTATACTTCGTAAACAGAAACCTTCATGAATGAAATATTAAAAATTTACTTGTGCAGCACACTAGCTTATGCTGTACGGATATATCACAAAACAATGCATAACACTGACAGTAAGTGCAAATTGTCAATATTATTTTGAGAAATGAAAATGCTCGTGTGTACAAAAGCAACTGATACGAAATTGAGTAAAAAAAAATTTAGCAGTTGCGGTACACTCGAATGATAAGTCTTCACTACTGTAGTATATATTCGATATTGCATTATTGCCATGTATACGTTTCTTTCAGTACAAGAAACTCGGTACTACATAGCAGGCCCATTTGAGAAAGAAAAACCTTCCTGTTATGATCTCTGTAGAACACCAAGATCCACAGCTTGTATCCGTGTGTTTTGTGTAAGCACTGGTGGTTTGTTAAATCATTACACCTTACAGAACCACCACCCCACTCGAAGGGCTGGGGAAATGCAAGACTAACCAGGTATACATAGATAAAAAGCTGAGATGATAATGCAGATCAAATGTTGTCTTAAAAAAGATTTAAACTCACATTTCTGGTAAAAGACAATAAACTAACCACACTTCTCCATAAATCATGTCTAGTTAAATGGAAATATTTCTAAAAGTAAAAAGTTGAATTCAACAAAACTAGGACAGCATATCCATCCAAACATTGATTTGTCCTGGGAAACTAGAACAAAGTAAATAAGACTTATTTCTTTTTATCACCAGCTCCACCAGCCCTGCACACAAGAAAGTGACATAAGCAACAATCAGCACCAGGTATAAATTCAACAATGGTAATCAGATTAATAAATCATTTATGGTATTGGCTATGCATGATAATATTCACAAAAGAACATTACCTCATCTTCCTGAGAACATTGGACATCTCCTCACGCTTCTTCTTTGCACGCTTGTGGGTTCCGAGCTTTCTCTTTGCAACCTTAAGTGCTCTCTTATCCTTTCCAACCTTGAGTAACTCAGTTATACGCTTCTCATAAGGAGCGAAACCAGCAACCTCACGTATGAGGTTCCTTACAAAGTGCACCCTCTTGCTTGTTTTCTGTTTAAGATATTCAAGCCAAGAAAGAACGTCAGAAACAAAATTGCATCATGACTTCAAAAGGATTAGGGGTTTACCCCTCCAACAACAAGTTCCTCCCTTCATTTTAATCTTTAATTCAACATGATTCAAGATAGCTTAACAAAGATTAACCATCAGAAGATGCTTCAAACATTTTTAACCTTAATCTTGTTACGTTCTGGCTACAGATGGTAGCAGCATAAATATTCAGAATTTTAAAACCAACAATACAGTTTATGATGGGTAAAACCATAAAGGGGAGGTAAAATGACTTAAGAAAAGTTGTGGGCTCAGTTAGCAAACAGAAGAGCGGAAAACAAGGGTTCAAAATATAAGTGAATAATGAAATTATCTAAAGTCAGACACATTCATATGCATTATCATCAATTAAAAGGAACAAACATTAGTAAAACTCAAATAGCTGCTTTATGTATCGGGAAGACAGTAATGTATTTGTTCCAACTAGAACAAGAACTACAAAAACTAATATGAAATTGTGATTCCTGTATCAACATTTACAATCTAAAACCTGTGCAAATAAAGGAGTGAAAAATTGAAACTTACCCCCTTTCGATCTGAGGGTTTTGGAGGCAATTCCCTTTTGGTGACAATGTGACCCTTATTCAATCCAACAAACAGACCCGTACTAGGCTGTTTAGGAGCCATTTCCCTAACAAACACACACACTTCAGAAATTGTTTAGTAATAACAATCAACACGAAAATACAGGTATTGGTGAAGCCACGAGTGAGAGAAGATCGAATGGAAGAGAATTTACCTCTGGAACTCGAAGCCTGCTAAACCCTAACTAACCCCGGAGTGATGAGGGAAGTGACGAAACTAGGGTTTTTGAGACTGCTGCTTCTCTTTTATCCCTCTCATGTCGGGTCAAGGATCCATTTCAGGTTAATAACTGGGTCCAGGCCCATAAAATCTTTCTGTACCGTTACACAAATCCAAAGGTTTTGGCATCCCATGTATTTTAATTTAATTTTAATATAAATTGGATTTAATTGTATGTAAAAAAAAATTAAATGGTTAATCAATCATAAATCACTATGTAATTCACCAAAAAAAATCACTATATAATTAAAAATGTTTGATTTTTTCAAAATTATCTTAAAAGTCACACAAATATATGTTTTACACATTATTATTAATTTTATATTATTTTTCGTTCATGAGAAACAAATTTATTTTCTTTCCTCTTTAAAAAAGCAGTGCGTGCCTGTTCGGCGTGCTTTGGCAATCCCATCAGAACTACGCAGATCCCATTAGAACTCTTATGTCAGTTATTTTTTTATTGCTAAGTGTGTGCCGTATGATGTCTTTTTTGGAAGTGTTTTTTGAAGTTGACGCAGGCAAACATAAGAAGGGGTTGAATTGTGTTTGTTAATTATTTTCGAAAACAATCTTTTAAAACTTCTTTTAACAAGCAGAGGATATGAAATAAATACACACACAAAAAGTGATATTTTAAAAGATTAACAATCTCAAGTTCAAATCCCCATAGTCAGTATAAATAAATAAAACTTTAAAAGATAAAGGATAGGAAGATTTACGTAAATGTTTTATCCTGGTTCACTCTCTTCCAACCAAGAGCTACGTCCAGTCCATTCGACTCGAAGGATTTACTCCACTATTTCTCCAAATAGATCACAACAAGTATTCAACACCTCTTCAGGCTACAAGTATTCTTTCCTTACCAAGCCTCTTCAGGCTCTAACTCTAACAAAGAAATTATTTTGCTTATGATCTTCTAACTCGCTATGTGTGAGAATATGAAAGTTTAAGATCGGTTGAATATTAAAACAATTTTCAAACTTGAAGAATACAGGCTCTTGCACCTGAAAGAATATTAGAATGAGAGGTTGTAGATTGGCAAAAGTTATTCTTCAATAGTCATGGTCATCTTTTTATAGTGACTTTCTTCTTCACTTGAAAATCTTCAACAGTTCTTCAAATTGTATCCGTTTAGACATAGCATTAAATGCTTGGATCCGTTGAGAGTGATAACTTGATATGCTTCACTGAGAAGTGCTTTTGTTTGTCAGAAGAATGCTCAGAGAAAAGTTGTCACTTCCCTGTTGTACTGAAAGTTGTTTTATGACTTTCCTTCTTTGTACTTGGCTTTGAACTTTACAATAGTGTAGTTGACTGAGTACAAAGGTTTATAATTCCAATGGTACTGTGTTCTTTTATCCAAAAGATATTAAACAATAGAAGCATCAAGATATATATTCTTTGAATTAAATACACAAACATTTGAAATAAATATACTTGCTTGTGGTCGGGATTGCATTTACTTAACTAGAGAACGCACATGAAAGCTTAGAAAGAAAATGAGCATATCTACTTATAATTGGCGTCTACAAGCTTTTGTTTAAAACCAAGTCTATGGACTTGCAATTTTCATTTAGCTCGTCTACCGACGTGGCATATTTCTCTCATCTATCATCAAGTCTTTGGACTTGCTATATTTTAGTGAGTTATTTCTGATCTTCGTCTACTGACGTGGCATTTATGCTCGTCTACTCATTGAAACTAAAGTTCCCGTCTACTAAGAGTATTTTATTAATCGTCTACTCAAATATTGTAAATAAATATATATACCAAACGTTTTGAGCAGCTCGTCTATATGATTGGACGCGGATTCACAATCTAAGTCCAAGCAGATATAAGGAAACTTGTTCAAGGTTTCCATGACTTATATTTTTCAACATTCCCGCAAGACTACATAAAGCATGTTAACTAAAACTTTGCAAAGAAAATTTAATCATTTTTGTTAAGATCAAAACTTAGAGATTATTAATCCAAATCACTTTGGTTCCAACAATCTCCTCCTTTTTTATGATGACAAAAAGTAATTAAATTTGGGTGAGCAAAGTCTAAGAGAGCTACAGAGCCCCCCCTAAGACAAAGCATTCAAACTTAACAGGAATAAAACAAATAAGACAGAAACTCTGTAGCACATATGATATAGATATTTTATCAGATCAGTTCAGCTACTTATTAGTTAGAAGATAGTATCATAACAAATAAACAAAAGATAGTATCAGAGCATTACTTATCAGGGCATATAATATAATATGTCAAAGCATATAAGCAAGTAAGAGCATGCATATGCAAACAGATAGATATTTTCAAAAACTGAGTTTTATAAATTCAATTCTCTTCCTTTCTCCTCCTTTTTTGTCATCAGACAAAAAGGTCATAGGAGTGGACCATCATTGTTAGTTTAAGATTAAGAAGAAGTTAACTAGAAGAATGTGGTGGAGGTGGAAGGTTGTGGGTTTGGTGAAAACTTGTAAGAAGGCTTAACATCTTATTGATGAGAGCATGGGTTGGGGCTAGGGATTCCTCAACTTGCTGTTTGACTTGCTCATTTACATGCACATTAATCTGCTGTGACCTTGTCTTGCACAATCTTGCCAATCATTTCTTCTAAGTTCTGTGGCAGAGAGGGATGAGCTTTGACAAGGTTGTCCAAGGGCACACTTTAATTTGAGCAGCTGTTGTTTCAGAGTATGCAGCAACAGGCTTCTTGTACTTGCAGCAGAGAGCTTTACTCTTCCAGTGCAACAGTCAGTTCACTTTCCAGAAAGCACTTTTACTTTATACTAAAACAGCTAAAAAGTTACTTTTGTAGTACAGAGATTGCGTGTTTATTCCTTAAAACCTGGAAACAACGTTCTTTATTCTTTGTCCTTTGAGCTATTATCCAGAAGTCTTCAAGATCCTTAAGCTTATATACATGTTCAGGTTGGGTTTCACTTTCAAAATCCGGAGGTTGCATTACATATACTTCTTCATTAATAAAACCATTTGAAAACACACTTTTAACATCCATTTGAAAAAGCATAATGTTGTGATGTGCAGCAAATGAAAGTAAAATCGTAATTGCTTCAAATCTAGCACCAGGAGCAAAAGTTTTAGTATAATCTACACCTTCTTCCTTAGAGTATCCTTGTGCAACAAGTCTTGCTTTATTTCTTACCACCTTACCATTTTCGTCTAGCTTGTTTTTGTAGACCCATTTGGTTCCAATAACAGATTTGTTCTTAGGCAAGGGCACCAGAGTCCAAATATCGTTTCTTTTGAACTGATTCAGTTCTTCTTGCATGGCTAGAATCCAGCTTTCATCTTGCAAGGCTTCTTCAATCTTTTTAGGTTCCAAATCTGATATGAAGGTCATGTTACTATTTCCATTGAAAGGAGATCTAGTTCTAACTCCTTCAGATGAACTTCCAATAATTTGATCTTCTGGATGATAAGTCTTGAATTTTCAATCTTTCTTCTCATTCTGAGTTTCAGACGTATCAAAACTTGTCTGATTTTCAGACACGTCTACTTTTGACTTGTCTGAAGACTCTTCAACTACAGGATTAAGTTCAATACCTGCAACATCATCCTCTAGATCTGATAGTTCCATATCAGTCTTTAAACTATCATTAAACTTAACATGTATACATTCTTCTACTACTGAAGTTCTAGAATTGTAAACTCTAAAGCCTTTTGATGTTTTAGAATATCCTTACAGTATTCCATTATCTACTTTTGCATCAAACTTACCAAGTTGATCTTTAGTGTTTAATATATAACATTTACAACCAAAAGGATGAAAGTATGAAATGTTGGGTTTTCGTCCTTTCCACAATCCATAAGGAGTCTTATTCAAGATTGGTCTAATGTATATTCTGTTCTGAATGTAACAGGCAGTATTAACAGCTTCAGCCCAGAAGTGTCTAGGGACAGAGTTATCATTGAGCATTATTCTAGCCATCTCTTGAAAAGATCTGTTCTTTCTCTCTACCACACCATTTTACTGTGGTGTTCTAGGTATTGAGAAGTTGTGAAGTATACCACTTTCTTCACAGAACTTATGAAATAGCTCATTTTCAAACTCTCCCACATGGTCACTTATGATTCAAGTGATACACATGCCTTTTTTCACTCTGTACACGTTTGCAGAATATAGAAAAGACCTTGAAAGACTCATCCTTGTGAGCTAGGAACATAACCCATGTCCATCTAGTGTAGTCGTCTACAATGACTGGACCATATTTCTTACCACTGACAGAAGCAGTCCTTGTTGGACCAAAGAGATCAAGGTGTAGCAACTCTAGTGGTCTATTGGTACTAACAACATTCTTAGATTCAAAAGAACCTTTGACTTGTTTTCCCTTTTGACATGCCTCACAGAGCATCAGATTTGTACTTAAGGTTTGGTAATCCTCTCACGAGGGTATGGTTATTCAGCTTTGAGATTAATCTCAAGCTTGCATGACGTAGCCTTTTGTGCCAAATCCATCGTTCATCTTCAATAGACACAAGACATGAGACACTTTGATTTGTGAGGTCCCCCAAGTCAATTTTATACAAATTGTTTTGCCTCTTAGCAGTGAATAAAAGTAATCCGTCATTTTTCTTGACATTACACATGTTCTTATCAAAAGAAACAGCATATCCACTGTCACATAATTGACTTATGCTCCGCAGATTATGTTTTAAACCATTAACCAATAGAACATTATCAATGGAGGGAAAATGATGTTTACCAATTTTATCTATACCAATAATATTTCCTTTCTGATTTCCTCCAAAGGTAACCCAGCCACCGTCTTTGTGTCTAAGGTCTTGGAACACACATCTTTCTCCCGTCATGTGACGTGAGCAACTACTATCCAAGACTAAGATGTTTGTTTCCCGTTGTTAAGCAAATCTCAGCATCAGTGTATTCACTTTCTGATGAAGTGTCAGTCATGAGACAGATATTTGCCTCTTCCTCAGCTTCATCTTCCTCATCTGATGAAGACAGATCCAGATCCTCCCAAGTGGCCATCAAACCCTTCTTCTTCTTGAAGAACTTCTTTTTGTCCTTCAAATCAGGGCCGACAGTCAGCTTTGAAATGACCAGGCTTCTTGCATTCAAAGCACAGGGGTGAACCTTTTTCCTTGGAGTCTGTTTTCTCCTTGGAAAACTTTTTGTTAAATTGCTTCCTCCTGAAGCCACCTTTCTCTCTCCACATATGTTGAATCTTTTTGGAGATGAAAGATAGTTCATCCTCATCTGATCCTTCATCACTGTCTGAAGGTCCAGCTTCATATGAAGATTCAGCAGCTTTGAGAACTTTTGATGGACTCATTTTCTTTGCCTTTAGGGCAATCTTCATTCAGTTCAAGTTCACGAACCTTAAGAGATCCAAGAAGCTCTTCTAAAGTAAGAATATTCAAGTTCTTAGCTTCCTGAATAGCAGTGACCTTGGGTCTCCATTACTTTGAGAGGCTTCTCAAAATCTTTCTCACATGGTCTCTATTTTCATAGGTTTTACCAAGGGATCGGAGACTGCTGGTGATAGTTTGAAATCTTCCAAACATTTGATCTATTGTTTCATGTTCAGCCATTTTGAATAACTCATACCGGTGAACCAGCATGCTTATCTTTGACTCCTTAACTTGAGATGAACCCTCATGAGCTAGGGCAAGAGTATCCCGGATTTTTTTGGCAGTGTTGCAGCTGTGAACTTTATCATGTTCAGATCTGGTGATAGCACACATCAAATAAGTTTTTCTTTGAGGTTGATTTGATGCTTGGTTTTTTGATCTGTAGTCCAATCTGCTCTAGCAATAGCAGCTCCATTTTCACCTCTAGACTCAGTATACCCAGTTTCAACCAGCTCATAGATATCTAAGCTTTGTGCATCCAAGAAGGCCATCATCCTCTTCTTCCAGTAGTCATAATCAGTTCCATCAAAGAGAAGAGGTCTGTTGATAGCTTGTCCTTCTGCATCCATGGTTGTTGGATTGTACTCCCTCAGCACTTGTTAGATGCTCAACCCATTCAAGGCTGAGCTCTGATACCAACTGAAGTTGACACAGGCAAACACAAGAAGGGGGGTTGAATTGTGTTTGTTAATTATTTTCAAAAACAACCTTTTAAAACTTCTTTTCACAAGTAGAGGATATGAAATAAATACACACACAAAGTGATCTTTTAAAAGATTATCAATCTCAAGTTCAAATCCCCACAGTTAGTACAAATAAATAAAACTGTAAAATATAAGGGATAAAAAGATTCACGCAAGTGTTTTATCCTGGTTCACTCTCTTCCAACCAAGAGCTACGTCCAGTCCCTTCGACTTGAAGGATTTACTCCACTATTTCTCCAAATAGATTACAACAAGTATTCAACACCTCTCCATGCTACAAGTATTCTTTCCTTACCAAGCATCTTCAGGCTCTAACTCTAACAAATAAATTGTTTTGCTTATGATCTTCTAACTCACTATGTGTGAGAATATGAAAGTTTAAGATCAGTTGAATATTAAAACAATTTTCAAACTTGAAGAATACATGCTCTTGCACTTGAAAGAATATTAGAATGAGAGGTTGTAGATTGGCAAAAGTTATTCTTCAATAGTCATGGTCATCTTTTTATAGTGACTTTCTTCTTCACTTAAAAATCTTCAACAGTTCTTCAAATTGTATCTGTTTAGACATAACATTAAATGCTTGGATCCATTGAGACTAATAACTTGATATGCTTCACGAAGAAGTGCTTTTGTTTGTCAGAAGAATGCTCAGAGAAGAGCTGTCACTTCCCTGTTGTACCGAAAGTTGTTTTCCGACTTTCCTTCTTTGTACTTGGCTTTGAACTTTACAGCAGTGTAGTTGACAGAGTACAAAGGTTTATAGTTTCAATGGTACTTGTTCTTTTATCCAAAAGATATCAAACAATAGAAGCATCAAGATATATATTCTTTGAATTAAATACACAAACGTTTGAAACAAATATACTTGCTTGTGGTCGGGATTGCATTTACTTAGCTAGAGAACGCACATGAAAGCTTAGAAAGAAAATGAGCACGTCTACTTATAATTGGCATCTACAAGTTTTTGTTTAAAACCAAGTCTATGGACTTGCAATTTTCATTTAGCTCGTCTACCGACGTGGCATATTTCTCTCGTCTATCATTAAGTCTTT
Source organism: Sophora flavescens (assembly GCA_030762895.1). Classification (NCBI taxonomy): domain Eukaryota; kingdom Viridiplantae; phylum Streptophyta; class Magnoliopsida; order Fabales; family Fabaceae; genus Sophora; species Sophora flavescens. Next base: position 157,476,642 of record CM061067.1, on the reverse strand, counting down.
GGACTTGCTATATTTCAGTGAGTTATTTCTGATCTCTATCTACTGACGTGGTATTTAAGCTCGTCTACTCATTGAAACTAAAGTTCTCGTCTACTAAGAGTATTTTATTAACCGTCTACTCAAATATATTAAATAAATATATATACCAAACGTTTTGAGCAGCTCGTCTATATGATTGGACGCGGATTCACAATCTAAGCAGATATAAGGAAACTTGTTCAAGGTTTCCATAACTTATATTTTTCAACATTCCTGCGAGACTAGATAAAGCATGTTAGATATCAACTAAAACTTTGTCAAGCAAATTTAATCATTTTTGTTAACATCAAACTTAGAGATTATTAAAACAAATCACTCCGACATTTTTTTTGAAGCTACTTTTAGTAGTTTTTATGGTGAAAAAAAAATGATTTTGTTGATTTTCACTGTATTTCCAAACACACGCTTGAGAATTATTACATATCATATAAATAAATCAATTAACAGTTTGATGAGTTTTAGGAACAAAAATCGTCAAATCTAAACATGGGAATTACTTGCAGATTAGTTTAAAATGATTTTAATATTAAAATTGAATCAATCTAACCCAATTTTAATTGGTATGAATTGAATTGAATGATTCAATTTTTGGTCAAATCAAAAATCAAAAATCAAAATTTCAAAGTCCAAATTCCTAATCAATTACATGGTTGTTCAAATACTTTTTCCTTTTTTTTCTTTTCTTTTTTTGAATTCCTTTATTTTTTATTTTCAAAATCATCCAACTATTGATATTTTATTTTCACTAAAACCCTTAAGCTTTTTTTTTTGTTCACTTGCTCTTTCAAAAAAAAAAACTAAAACAATGTGATGAATTGTTCTATTTTAGGGATGATATTTCTAAATAAAAGAAATTCAAATTGGTCAAATAAAAATCAATTTTGATCAAGTATTTTTTAATCGGTTTGTAATTTTTCTCCTGATTGAATTGCACTTGATTAAGAGAGTGTAAATTGTAGTTTCCATAGCATTAGGTGTATGGTGGAGTCGTCGATCAGAAATTCTGATTCAGAACAGAGTCTACTGAACCACAATCCTTTTTTTTTTTTTTTTTTTTTTACAGTAAACAAACTTCATTCATTAGATAAAGAAGAAACATCACAAGTAGATTGAAACAGGTTGTGTTGAGGCATTCCCCATCCACATTTTAGAGTCACATGTAACAGCTAAGCCTATCAAGATATGAGCAACATTACACATAGATTAATCAGAAGCCACATGAGCGTAACCAAACCAATCGCTACATCCCAACTGCCGATGTATCAGTATCTTCCGCACTCGGTCAATGACACCGAAAAGATGAGAATCCACTATCTTTTCTTCTATCCAGTTACGGATCATTTCTTTGACTTGTGTTAGCACATTTCGACTGTCGCAACCAAAAATTACGGCAGGGACGGCGATAAAAAGAAATTTTAAGGAAAAGTAGAGTCGCCATCAATTTTATTTAATTTAGGAAAAATTGGAAAACCTTTAAAAATGGTCTTTGGAACCAAGTTGAGTTCGGGAGTCGGTTATGAGTAGAGAAGGTGTTAAGCACCCTACATCGCCCATTCTAAGAATGATATCTTAAATAAATTGCACGAAGTTAAATTATTTATTGTTTACCCAAAAATTTATTTATTTATTTATTTATATTTTTTTAATTTTATGTTTCTTTATTTATTTATTTTTTTGCATTTGAAAACATTTTTTTTAAAAAAATATTATTGATAAATCCTAAATGAGGCTGAACATGGCACGTAAGTTCATAGGGCAACCTCAAAGCTAGGGGATTGAGCATGACTCTTGTTACAGAGCAACCCAAAAACATTAAATAAATTATTAATTAATTATCCACATTAAATAAATTAAAAAGAACACAAAAATAAAGGAAAAATTAATTTTGGCTTGGCGAGATGATTGATCCCGCTCCTACGTATTCATTGCTTCGATAGGAAACTCAAAGGCACGTAGTTCTTGTAGAAAATATTTTACTTGTTGGTTGATTTTAATTTTTATCAAAAAAAGTTTTTTTTTTTCATTTTAAAAAAAGGGTTTTTGATATATTTCATTTTTTATATTTTTTTCGAAAATTCCAAAATGAGATAGAACATGGTATATACATCCATAGAGCTATCCCGCGTATAAGGAATTGAGTGTGAAACCTCTCACAAAGCAAATCCCAAAATCATTTTTTTGGTTTTTTTAAATATTTTTTATTTATTTAAAATAAACATTTCATAAGAAGAACACAAAGGAAAGTCAGATTCAATTTCACAAATATTTGCAAGCCCAGACCGTTTCCAAATCAGATGAAACCCATTTAATTTGGGTCAAAAGCTAACATATGACACCAATTATTTATTTAAATTAATCCTTACTTGAATAAATAATAATAAACAAATAAACAAAAGTGAAGTAAAAGCAAAAAGGAGCACCACCCTTTTCCTTTCACCTGTACGCGTGAGAGCAAAGAGAGGTGGGTGGCCGTGATTTGCTTCGGAACGATGGTGAGGCTCGTGAGCGATGGTGGTGAAGGTCCTAGCAACGGATCTGAGACCGGAGCTGGGCAGAACGGAGATGGCGAGGCGAGTTCCTAGCAACGGAGGAACGATTCGCGCGCGAGTCTTGACGGGCCGTAGATGGCGACTCGCGGTTGCCTGACAGACGCAGCGGTGTTGCATGCAGACAACGACTGGTGCGAAGGCGGAGCTTGGAAGATGAGAGGTGGTGCAGCGGTGGTGGCTGGCGTGATGATTCAGTAAGGTGGAAAGAGAGGGGAATAGAGTTTTGAGAGAGATGAGAAGAAGAAGGAGAGAGTTGAGAGTAAAAAAATATGTCTGATAAAAAATGAAGGCCCGGTTAAAAACAAGAAAGAATCGAAAAAGATGAGAGGAGGACATGGTTTTTTGCAACCAGGAAGAAAAGAACGAATTTTCCCTTATGCTCCTCTGTTTCTGTAACCCTGTTGTGATTTTATAATGCCAATTCCTCCAATCTTGATCCTAAAATTCCGCCTAGATTTAAGATTGCTATCTGATATTGTTCCTAAAAATATGCCAAGATTAAGATTTCTATCTCTGATTCAAAATAGAATCAAATTCAAATTAAGGGATTTGCCATCTAAGATTCAAATTCAAAAATAAAGTGGTTGCTAGGGTTTGTTGGAGGAGGATGAAATGGATTTAAGTGGCCTGGCCCAATTAAAAATCTTTTTATTATTTTTATTATTTTTATTTTCTTTGCAAATTTTTTATTTTATTATTTTTTGAAATTTTTAGTGAAAACTAAAAGACCCTGTCAAAATGGGGTGTTCACAGTTGCCCCTCTTTACTTGTTCATTACTAGAATACATGAAGCAAGAATGATTTTTCATGTGATAGTAGTGAGGAACTAGTAAAGAAAATGAACTCACATTTTAGCCGGGATGAGAAACAGGCTGGAGAAAATTAAGTTTTAGAACTTGGAAAATAAAAATGACAGCGGGCCTCGAATCCCAAATATAAAATTAGCAGTGAACCTCGGAGCTCGAAAAATTAATTTGCAGCGGGCCACAGATCCCAAAAATAAATTGTGGTGGACCTCAGATCCCAAATATAAAATTAGTAGTGAGCCTCGGAGCTCGAAAAATAAAATGCAGTGGGCCTCAGATCCCTAAAATAAAATGCAGTGGGCCTCAGATCCCAAATATAAAATTAGTAGTGAGCCATAGAGCTCGAAAAATAAATTTGCAGTGGGTCTCGGATCCAAAAGTAAATTTGCAGTGAACCTCAGAGCTCAAAAAATAAATTGCAGCGGGCCTCAGATCCCAAATATAAAATTAGTAGTGAGCCTCAGAGCTCGAAAAATAAATTTACAGCGGCCCTCAGATCCCAAAAATAAATTTGCAGTGAGCCTCAGAGCTCGAAAAATACATTGCAGCGGGCCTCAGATCCCAAATATAAAATTAGTAGTGAGCCCCAGAGCTCGAAAAATAAATTTGCAGCGGGCCTCAGATCCCAAAAATAAATTTGCAGTGAGCCTCAGAGCTCGAAAAATAAATTGCATTGGGCCTCAGATCCCAAATATAAAATTAGTAGTGAGCCTCAGAGTTCGAAAAATAAATTTGCAGCGGGCCTCAGATCCCAAAAGTAAATTTACGGTGAGCCTTGGAGCTCGAAAAATAAATTGCAGTGGGCCTCGTACCCCATAAATAAAATGATGGTAATTTACTTTCTCTTTAAAACTTTTCTTTTACCTTTGTCTCGATTACAACCGAACCACACGCTCCATTAAAAGACTTCGACCAATCAAACCTTTGTTTATCAACAACTTTGAGTCAGTGTCTTTTGATTAGAGGGGCTTCTTTTTCAAAGCGGTGAAGACACATAGAGTGATTATTTCCTTCAAGACTAGGACTCGTGGAGACTTTCATTATTGCTTTTCTTTTCTCCTCATTGTGCACCGTTATCTCCCTTGTTGACTTTGAAATCTTGGGCTTTCTTTGGTTCAAACCATTCGTTGAAGTAACCATTAGAATTATCCAATCATACTATTAAACTTAAATTTACCTAAATTGAGACATGATTTTAATGCGCAAGCATGATTTAAGCACAATAGGAAAAAATGGATGGATAAAATCCTTGCCTTAATATGAGAATTTACATTGCACACAAGGAAATTGGAAATAAAAAGGGGAAATACAAAGGGGTGTATGGGAATTGTATGAAAAGGGATAATGGAACGAAAGAAAACCGCATAAAAATTTGCCCCAGTATTGGTTCCTTGATCCTTTTTACTGATTCCCAACAACTGTTTGACGTCGCAGATCCTGGTCTCAGCTTCCACATACATCTTTTCATTAACATTTCCATGATTTTCTTTACCCCATTGTAGCTAGTCACAGACAAAATTGCCCCGGTGTAGCAAGTCATGAGCAAAATTGCCCCAGTGTGGTGAATATTAAGACATCGCTTAAACTGCCCTTGCGGGTTTTCAGCCTAAGATTCAGCTTCTTTGTCCTAATTTTTGCTTAGGTCGTCCTTTCGGGTTTTCAACATAACGGACTTCTCTCTCTCTCTCTCTTTTTATGCCCTAGCTTTTGCTTAGGCCGCCCTCGCGGGTTTTCGACCTAACTGATGCGTGTCTTTAAGATAAAAAGGCAAGTGCACCTCGTCGCAATCAAGTAATACGGTGGTGAGACCGGTTATCGTATCCACAGGGATCGGATGTCAATTACCAATTCGCAAACTCAACAACTATCTAGACTAAACTAAAGTATGAGAGATTAAACAGAAAATAAAGAAATAAAATATTTTTGGTCTTTTGGGAATTTTATCGAACACTTGGTATACAAACAGAGATGTGGCTAAGATTGTTAGGGTTAGACTACACTAATCCTCCCTTAATTGCAATGAAATGGTTATCAACACAAGTCCTACTTCAATTATGACAATCAAGCCTTTTCTAAAATACTCAAGCCTAATTCCTTAGGTGCATTGAGCCTAAAACCCCAAATTAAACCCTAATTCCTTAGGTGGATTAACCTGAGATTTTGCATTAAGTCAAGACTTATAAGATTGCAAGCATTCAACACCTATGCCTAGATTCTTGAACTACTTGGCATATGATTCATGAGCATGCCTTAACACCAACCTTCCAGTCATCTATCAAAGCAACATATCATTCCTATGGGTAGCTAATCCAAGGAAAGCATTAAGCACAGAATCACATACTCATAAGGTTATAGAGAGTTGCATTAAAACAGCAATTCTAATAGAAACAAGTTCAGAAAAGCTACATATAACCACCACAATGGGGGATTAGTTACTAATATTTACAGAAAACCAAACCAGGGAAATAGGAGAAAAGGAGAGGAGAGACTCCATGGGAGCTTTCCTTCTTCTTCACAGCAACCCCTCTCAGCAACTCCCCTCTAGGGTCGAAACCCTAGCTCAGCCGCAGCCTCCAAGTCCCCAAGAGCTCTCTCCACCAAAAACTTTTAAAAACTGCCCTAAAACAGCAACTTATACCAATCAGATCTGCGCGCGTCCGCGAGGCGAATGTTAAAAATCTGCATTCAGAGAATTGAACTCTCGCGAGGCGAGAGTTTCTTCGCGACGCGAGACCGAAAGGTTTTTCTTTAATACGCCCGTGAGAAGCATCAGGGCCTGGGCGTGATGGCTTCTGTTTCCAGACTCGCGAGGCGAGACGAGGTTCGCAAGGCGAACCAGAAAGATGACATTCTGCTGCAACAGTCAGCTCTCAGGGTCGCGGGGCGAATAACGTCTCGCGGGGCGAATCTCCAGAATTCTGCTTGGCTCAATTTCTTCTCTTTTCAGGCTCTATTTCATCCAAGCATCCATCAAGGCTAATTCTGAGCATTTTTCCATTAAATCCTGCAAAACAACACCAAGAAACCGCTTCACCCGTTCCAAGGAAAAATCTAACTAAATCAACTAAATAATGCCTAATCTATATGAAAAATACATGCAAAAGTATATATAAAATATCATGTAAAATCACACTATCAAATCACCCCAAGCTTATTCAATTGCTTGTCCTCAAGCAATCACTAAGGCCAGAAGAATAGATAGAACATGGATAGTGAACTAAGAACCCGAGTAAATGATCCAAGCAATAGGCAATCCAAACAATTCAGTAAGAGACAATCAATTCAAGTCCAATTAGAGGCTTAGGTTCCTTAGACTCATGTTTTCACTGATTTAGGCACTCTTTCTCACTTGAAGCTCACCCCAAGCTTGTTCATTTGCTTGGTTCTCTTTCCTCACCACTCCTGTGTTTAGGGGATAAGACATTTCGTTCAATTTTCCTCAAGGAATGAATCCTACCATAGGCTTGACTATCAACCACATCTCTACTTTATTAATGAAAACAATTAAGAATCAAGAGGTCTTTTATTTGGTTGTAACGTGGCCATGGGATTAATCGTTAGGTGGGGATAACAAGAAAAGGACATTTCAAAAGGCTACATAAACATCAAGCATTGCAAACATGACCTTCTAAAATACCTTCTTGGGTTTTCAATTCACTTTCCACCTTTCTTTGCTTTCTTTTTCTTTTTATTTTTCACTTTTCTTTTTGTCATCCCCTTCTCTATTTATTTTCCTTTTTTTTTTTTTTGATTTGGAGAAGGGAGGACTTTTCAAATCAAGAGAATTATTTTTTTGTGATTCTTTTCCCAAACTTTCAACTACCTTTTTACCCTTTTGTAATACTTTAGAAGGTCCTATCAAGCATCATTCAACAATATATTTCAAGGTACCAAGAAAAGCATTTTATTCATTCAGGCTCAAAATTTGGGCAACTAAGGGGTAGCATTTCACCATTCAAAGCTCAGAAGGCCAGAAAAATACCTATTGCCTCAACCATTTTCAAAAATGTTTTCAAAAATTTTCAAGCTTCAAAATGGTTTCAAGTCAAGTTCTAGAGAAAACAAACCAAGAGGAATAACACTCTAACACAAAGAATGGGGTAAAATTTAATGAGTACCCCCTAATGGCTCAAAAGCTCACATTTAGCAGTTCAAACATCAATGAGCAACACAAATCTAGGAACACATGCTAATTATCAACTATCCAAGATCATCTCAAACATTTTCATTTGCAGCCATATCACAAGAATAACAAATTGGGTTCAACAATTCACTATCACAAATTATTTGGCACTTAGTTCTCACAATTGGATACAAAATCTAAGCAAGGGCAATCTAATGTGTGATCATGCAAACTATCATGCAAGACTATATGAATGCAACATGAAAAATGCAAATGCAAAATACCCCTACCCCAAGCTTAAGAATTTACATTGTCCCCAATGTAAACAATCAAGTTGGAGAAAGGAACGAAAAATAAAATAAGATAAAATGGAACGGCTTACCGAGGCGGTAACAAGTGTTGGCTTACATTCCAGTCAGAAACTGCCTGAGAATTGGGTGCTTTTTCTTGTCTTCTTGCTCTTCCCTCCTTCCTTCCCTGAAATTACTTGGCAATTTTATTAGTAAAAGAAAACTCTTGATCTTCTCAAATTATTCAAGAGTTTAAAATCAAAAATCAAATCTAACTAAACAAAAAGGAAAAAGGAAAAGGAAAAGAAAAATTGGGTTGCCTCCCAATAAGCGCTTCTTTAATGTCACTAGCTTGACTTATTGAAAAGCATCACCTGGGTCCTCCTCCCGGATCAAATGGAAATTGGGATGGTGATTGTAGCAAGAAATAACTTTATTCTCAATTCCACCCAGCCATTGGGTGGAAATTCCATTGACCTTTACAATTATAAACTCACTTCCTCTCGGGTCAAATGGAATTGTCAAGAGGAAGTGTGACAGACAAGTGGGAGGGGCTAACTTACCAATGTCCACACATGCATGCAAGCCAACATATTTATCTAGTGCAGTAAAATCAGATTGCTCAGCATGCATGGTGGAAGGAGTGCTATCTAGATGCCCTGCCTCCTCACTTGTTGTTTCCCAAGGATTTGTGGAAGGTAATTCCTCTTGTTGTGGTTCACTTACCACCACCACTTCATTTTCAATTTGATCCATTCCCACAACCAGATTTTTCTCAAATTCTTCTTCATGTGGCTCTATGGGAATCATACATGGTGGTGGAGGTGGTAAATATGCCCAAAAGGTTTCCCAATCCTCCTCGGTATATATATATATAAGCTCACCAGTCATAGGATCAACTCGTGATGGGATGTTATGAGATAGAGAAAACTCCTCGAAGAATTCTCCCAAATTTATATCGTCTTCCCAACACAAGTTGTCCTCCAAAATATGACTGGAAGCTTCCTCATCAGGTGGATAATAAAAAATTTTCATGATTTTCGTCCACCTTACCAAAAACAAAACTCAAAACAAAAAATGAAATATACACAGAAAATAAAAATAAAAAAATAAAAATGTCTAAATTAGTTGCCTCATTTGTTACTAATGATATTGACAAAGCCAATCCCCGGCAACGGCGCCAAAAACTTGATGCGTGTTTTTAAGATAAAAAGGCAAGTGCATCTCGTCGCAATCAAGTAATACGGTGGTGAGACCGGTTATCGTATCCACAGGGATCGGATGTCAATTACCAATTCGCAAACTCAACAACTATCTAGACTAAACTAAAGTATGAGAGATTAAACAGAAAATAAAGAAATAAAATATTTTTGGTCTTTTGGGAATTTTATCGAACACTTGGTATACAAACAGAGATGTGGCTAAGATTGTTAGGGTTAGACTACACTAATCCTCCCTTAATTGCAATGAAATGGTTATCAACACAAGTCCTACTTCAATTATGACAATCAAGCCTTTTCTAAAATACTCAAGCCTAATTCCTTAGGTGCATTGAGCCTAAAACCCCAAATTAAACCCTAATTCCTTAGGTGGATTAACCTGAGATTTTGCATTAAGTCAAGACTTATAAGATTGCAAGCATTCAACACCTATGCCTAGATTCTTGAACTACTTGGCATATGATTCATGAGCATGCCTTAACACCAACCTTCCAGTCATCTATCAAAGCAACATATCATTCCTATGGGTAGCTAATCCAAGGAAAGCATTAAGCACAGAATCACATACTCATAAGGAAATAGAGACTTGCATTAAAACACCAAATCAAATACAAACAAGTTCAGAAAAGCTACATCTAACCCCAACAATGGGGGATTAGTTACTCATATTTACAGAAAACCAAACCAGGGAAATAGGAGAAAAGGAGAGGAGAGACTCCATGGGAGCTTTCCTTCTTCTTCACAGCAACCCCTCTAGGGTCGAAACCCTAGCTCAGCCGCAGCCTCCAAGTCCCCAAGAGCTCTCTCCACCAAAAACTTTTAAAAACTGCCCTAAAACAGCAACTTATACCAATCAGATCTGCGCGCGTCCGCGAGGCGAGATATGTCTCGCGAGGCGAATGTTAAAAATCTGCATTCAGAGAATTGAACTCTCGCGAGGCGAGAGTTTCTTCGCGACGCGAGACCGAAAGGTTTTTCTTTAATACGCCCGTGAGGAGCATCAGGGCCTGGGCGTGATGGCTTCTGTTTCCAGACTCGCGAGGCGAGACGAGGTTCGCGAGGCGAACCAGAAAGATGACATTCTGCTGCAACAGTCAGCCCTCAGGGTCGCGGGGCGAATAACGTCTCGCGGGGCGAATCTCCAGAATTCTGCTTGGCTCAATGATAAGCCTCTGACTCATCTAGTTTTATAGCTAGTATGACCAGGGTTTTGTGCAAATTATATCGTATTTTCACCCAAATTAGATTAGATTGTCCTCAAGCAAGGTTTTGAGTCTCTAGAGTAGTTTTAAGTTAATTTAGCTAGTTTTAAGTCAAAATAATACACTTATGGTTATTTCCTTATTTCCAGGCTAAGTAGAAGTTGAGAAAATAAAGAACAGGGGATTCGCCCCGCGAAGGACATGCTCGCCACGCGACCCCGAAGCCTGACTGTTCCAAGAAAATGCTAAGTCTCTGGTTCGCCTCGCAAAGAAGGTCTCGGCCCGCGAATCTTGCAACCCTGAAAAAGTCAGAGACGATCACGGCTTGCCCGTGTTGAAGGTCATGGCCGTGGCAGTTTTGAAGTTGAAGAGTCTCGCCTCGCGAGCATCCATTCGCCTCGCGAGTCTGGAAGTCAGAGAGCATCACGGTTGGCCCCTGATGGCCATAACGGGCGTAAGGAGAAAACTCTTCATATCCTCGCCTCGCGAGCAAGTATTTCACCTCGCGAGAATGCCAAAGGTTGCTGACTCTTCATGAAATTCGCCTCGCGAATGTGTGCTCGCCTCGCGAGCTAGCTGAATTCTGAATTTGTATAAAAGGCTGTTCTGAACAATTTGTAAAGACTTTTGCTTCTCCATTTTTCTGTTTTTACGTTTTTCTCTGTGTGATTTCATTGTGTCATGGAGAACTAAGTTCCTAGGATTGATCTATTGTAATTGATTTCCATACACTAGAGGTTCTTGTATTTTCCTGTTTTGTATGCTTTTCCCTCTTCAATGCCATACTTTGTATTTCTGTTTGCTTAATTCAGGAGTATACTGTATTGTATTGATTTATTTATGGTGATATCATGTTCCTATAATTAATCGCATCTGCTTAATTTGCGTGTGTACATTTCGTGTTCGCTTAGTTCACGAAGGGCTTAACCCCGTTTGCTTAATTCGGGAATAGGGACATGTATCTGTAGTAGTGGTTTCGCTTGTAAATTGCTACTACAACTGGGAGGGGATAAGAATTTGCTGAGGGCTTGGAAATTGTATGAACCTATGATAGTGGGAAATCAAGAGCAATAGATTAATCTGTTTTTGACCATTTGATAACCTCCTTGAACTGCTTGTTTTCAATTGCTCTGTTTTTAATATTATGTTTTCTTTGATTGCATCTCAAACCAACCCCCCCCCCCCCCCCCCCCAAAACTTATTTTTGTGGAAAATAACATTTTAAGAGTCCTTGAGAGACGACATCCGAGTTGTCGCACTAGACTACAGTTTTAAACCCGCTCGTCCTTTTTGGCGCGTGCGCGACAGCGCGACCAAAAATTGGCGCCGTTGCCAGGGACTCTGAGTTGTTATTTTTCGCAATTTGTTTTATTTTCTTTTCTTTTCTTTCTTTTATTTTCTGTTTTGTTTTGAATTGGTCTGGCTACTAGGTCCCATTGCCCTGAACTGTGTGATTTTGACCCGGAAATTGAAAGAACACTGCACACACTCCGTAGGGAATTTCGGGCTAGCACTAGTAGTGATTCCAATTTTAAAACTGCTTTTGAAAACATGGGAGACCAGAGGACATTAAGACAGCTTGCTGCCCCTGATGTCAACTATAATGGATTATGTTTTTCTTATCCTGGTGCTGACACTCCTTTTGAACTGAAATCTGGTTTTATTCACTTGTTGCCCAAGTTTAATGGTCTTGCAGGTGAGGATCCACACAAGCACTTGAAGGAATTCCAAGTTGTATGCTCCACAACCTCAAGAGCAGAGGGAGTCACTGAGGATAGTATCAAGCTGAAAGCTTTTCCATTTTCACTCCAGGGAGCTGCAAAGGATTGGCTATTGTATCTTGAGCCCAACTCCATCACCACTTGGAATGATTTGAAGAGGGTGTTCCTAGAAAGGTATTTTCCTGCTTCAAGAGCTGCTTCAATAAGGAAAGAGATATGTGGCATCGTGCAAGGGAACGAGTCACTAGTGGAATCTTGGGAAAGGTTCAAACATTTGGTATCTAGTTGCCCCCAAAGATCAAATTTCCGAACAACTCCCGATCCAATACTTTTATGAAGGATTCTTTGCCAATGGATAGGAATCATTGGATGTTTGCTAGTGGGGAGCATTAGTTGATAAGACCCCACTGCTGCGCAAGCAACTCATTGAGAACATGTCATTGAATTCCCAGCAGTTTTCTACAAGAAGAAATTCAGTTGAGCCAAGAGGTGTGCATGAGATTCATAGTTCATCTTCCAACCAGGCCGCCCTTGAGAATAGATTGGATGAGCTGACTTCCTTTGTAAGGCAATTGGCAATAGACAAGGTTCAGCCTGCAAAGTTATGTAGCATGTGCAATTCACCTGAGCACCCATTTGATCCATGCCCGATCCAGAGAGAAGAGTTTGTCAGTGAAGTACCTCAAGCTTATGCAGTGAACCCCTATAATCAAGGAAACAGTTAGAATCGGTACAGCATTCCAGACCTCTCTACTAATAGGTACCATCCTAGCTGGAGAAATCACCCTAATCTGCGGTATGGGAACTCTTCCCAACAACAAACGATGGCACCTCGGAATCATCCTCCGGTGACCACTTCCACACCTTCCGGACCATCATTAGAAGACTTGGTAAAGCAAATGGCTGCATCTAGTGTACGGTTTCAGCGGACGGACGAGATGCTAGTATTCAAGATTTGAGGACACAGATTGACACTGGCCACATCCATGAATAGCATCCAAAAAGGTCAAGGGACAAACCAGCCGCACCGCATGACCAGTGATAAATCCTAATGCCTCCAACCCTAATGTGAGTGTCATCTCTCTGAGATCTGGAAAGACTGTTGAGGCCACTTCTGGAAAGGATGAAGAAACTATGAAGGCTACTCCTGAGCCTACTGTTGAGGTTACTCCTGAGCCTATGGTTGAAGTGGAAGCTGAGAAAGTGTATAGACCACCCATTCCATTCCCACACAGAATTCAGAAAAATTTGAAGATTGGTGGTGAAAATAAAGAGAAGGAGATTCTTGATGTTTTCAGAAAAGTAGCTGTTAATATTCCACTGTTGGATGTGATCAAGCAAGTGCCCAGATATGCCAAATTTCTGAAGGACCTATGCACTAACAAGAGGAAGATGAAGACTAATGAGAGGGTTGATTTGGGAATGAATGTCTCAGCGCTTATCCAGTCTAAGATAGAAAGAGTTGCTTCTATAGCCCCTTCTCAAGTACTACCACAAGTGCAAGGATCCAGGCACCTTCACTATTCCATGCACTATTGGGGACAAGAAGTTTGAGAACTGCATGTTGGACTTGGGAGCATCAATCAATGTCATGCCTACCTCCATCTTTAATAACCTTGATATGGGGCCATTGCGAGACACAGTCTTACCATCCAGATTGGCTAACAGACCCGATTCCCACCCCATGGGAATGGTAGAGGATGTCCTAGTGCAAGTTGATGATTTGATATTCCCTGCGGATTTCTATATCCTAGACATGGCAGGAGAGACTCAGTCCAGTAGATCACCTATAATCTTGGGGAGACCATTCATGATGACATCCAAGACCAAGATTGATGTTTATGATGGGACTATGTCTATGGAGTTTGGTGGTATTGTGGCCAAATTCAAGATCTTTGATGCTATGAAGCACCCAGTAGAGGAGCACTTTGTATTCCACTTAGAGTTGCTTTCTGAGCTTATTGAGGATACTCATGATGACTTTATTTCTGATTTTCCTCTTATTTCTGGTTTTAATGATGTATATACTTGTACTAACTGCACTAACACTAACCTATGTTCTGTTTGTTCTGAGTTTTTGGATTCAACCTTGCAGGGTGAGGATGATAGTGATAGTGATAATGAGAGTGAAGTCGTCTCACTCACAGAAGTCCTTGACCCTATGGCTACTCCCAATGCACCATCTGTTGAGCGACCACCTTCTTTGGAACTCAAACCACTTCCCGAGAACCTCGAAGTATGCCTACTTGGGGAGGAATGCAACATTGCCATCATCATTTCCTCCAGCCTCAACTCATCGATCAGAAGCCAAGCTTTTAGAAGTTCCGAGGAAGAACAAGAAGGCCATTGGGTGGACATTAGGCGATATTCCAGGAATTAGCCCCTCCGGATGCATGCACAGAATTTTATTGGAGGATGGGGCTAAGCCCGGTCAGACAGGCCCAAAGGCGACTAAACCCACCGATTCTGGATGTGGTAAAGAAAGAGGTGACTAAGCTTCTACAGGGCGGTATTATCTATCCCATCTCCGATAGTTCTTGGGTAAGTCCTGTTCAAGTTGTACCAAAGAAGTCCGGTCTAACAAGTAGTTAGGAATGAGAATAATGAACTTGTGCCTACTAGAGTCCGAGAATAGCTGGAGAGTTTGTATAGACTATAGGAAGCTAAACCAGGCCACCGAGAAGGATCATTTTCCTTTGCCGCTCATAGATCGATCTTGGATCTACCGGCTGGTCAATCCCATTATTGTTTTCTAGATGGCTTTTCCGGTATTTCCGGATTCATATTGCCCCCGAGGATCGGAAAAGACCACCTTCACGTGCCCCTTCGGATGACGTTTGCTTATAGGAGGATGCCATTTGGCCTCTGTAATGCTCCTGGCACCTTTCAAAGATGCATGCTTAGTATTTTCTCTGATTTTATTGAAAATTGCATAGAGGTGTTTATGGATGATTTTACTGTGTATGGCTCCTCATTTGATGCTTGTTTGCATAGTCTAAGTCTAGTTCTTCAAAGATGCATTGATACTGATTTGATTTTGAATTATGAGAAATGTCACTTCATGGTAGAACAGGGGATAGTTTTGGGTCATGTAATTTCCAAAGAGGGTATTTCTGTGGATCCTGCAAAAATAAATGTGATTTCTTCATTGCCTTACCCATCTTGCGTACGCGAGATCCGTTCCTTTCTTGGACATGCAGGTTTCTACAGGCGCTTTATAAAGGACTTCAGCAAGATAGCACCGCCATTGTCAAATCTGCTGAAAAATGATGCCCTGTTCCAGTTTGATGAAAAGTGTAAGGAGTCGTTTGACTATCTGAAGAAAGCGTTGACTTCTACCCCTGTCATCCAGCCCCCAGACTGGACACTCCCGTTTGAACTGATGTGTGATGCTTCAAATTTTGCTGTGGGAGCAGTTCTGGCACAAAGGGTGGGCAAGGTTGCCCATGTAATTCACTATGCTTCTAGGACCTTAGATGCTGCTCAGGAAAATTACACCACCACTGAGAAAGAGCTGCTAGCTATTGTATTTGCACTTGATAAGTTTAGGTCTTATTTGCTAGGTTCTAGGGTAACTGTTTTTACTGACCATGGAGCTTTGAAATATCTGTTGAAAAAGCCAGAGGCTAAGCCAAGACTGATCCGGTGGATGCTTTTGCTCCAAGAATTCAATGTGGAGATAAAGGATAAAAGTGGAGCTGAAAATTTGGTAGCAGATCATTTGAGCAGGATAGCAAGGGATGAGGATATTTTTCCCATCCAAGATGATTTCCCTGATGAGAGACTCTTACATATGTATGGGGTAACCCCCTGGTTTGCTGACATTGTAAATTTTCTAGTTGCTGGTGTTGTTCCTGCAGGTACAAGTAGACATAAGTTCCACAAGCTGAAGAGCGATGCAAAGTATTATGTGTGCCGATCATGAGACAGAGTCCATCCTGCATTTCTCACATGCCTCTCCAGTTGGAGGACACTTTGGACCTCAAAGGACAGCAAGAAAAGTCCTGGACTCCGAGTTCTACTGGCCCACAATTTTTAGGGATTCATATGAGGTATACAAGAATTGTAAAGAATGTCAAATAACAGGCCCTGCAATCACTCGTAGGAGTGAGATGCCTCAGCAGCCAATGTTTTATTGTGAGGTCTTTGATGTGTGGGGGATGGACTTCATGGGTCCTTTCCCTCCGTCTTTTGGTTTTGTATATATTTTGTTGGCTGTAGATTATGTTTCAAAGTGGGTGGAAGCAATCCCCACTAGGACTAACGATGCTCAGATTGTTTCAAAATTTGTTAGGTCCAACATTTTTTGCAGGTTTGGCATACCCAAGGCAATCATCAGTGACCAGGGCACACATTTTTGCAACAGAACCATGGAGGCCTTACTCAAAATATGGGGTTGTACATAGAGTGTCTACTGCTTACCATCCCTAAACCAATGGCCAGGCAGAAATATCAAACAGGGAGATTAAGCAAATTCTAGAGAAGATGGTGTAGCCAAACAGAAGGGAATGGAGCCGCCGTCTGGAAGACGCATTGTGGGCCCAGAGGACTGCTTTTAAGACACCTATAGGAATGTTCCCCTTTCGGCTAGTTTTTGGCAAGGCATGTCACCTCCCGGTGGAAGTTGAGCATAGAGCATATTGGGCAGTAAAGAGTTGTAACTTGGACATGAAGGAATCTGGTGTTGAGAGAAAACTGCAGTTGCAGCAACTTGAGGAGCTTAGGCTTGAAGCCTATGAAAGCTCCAGGATGTATAAAGAGAAAACAAAACTTTTTCATGATAGAATGATTGTTAGGAAAGAATTTTTTGTGGGTCAGAAAGTCTTATTGTTTAATTCCCGCCTGAGATTGATGGCTGGGAAGCTTAGGTCTAAATGGGATGGCCCTTTTGTTGTGACTAATGTGTTTCCTTATGGTGCAGTGGAGATTCAAAGTACAGGTACCAACAAAACCTTCAAGGTTAACGGGCAAAGGTTGAAGCCATTCCATGGTGTGGATGCTGGTGGCCCTTCGGATGCTAATGTTGAGGAGCTATCTTTGGATGCTCCAACCTACACTGATGCTTGATCAGGGAGTTTCTTTTCCTTTCCCTCACTCTGATTGTAAAGTCTGTTGTTGTTCATTGGGGACAATGCATGTTTTAAGTGCGGGGGAGGGAACTAGTTGTAGTTTTTCTTTTCTTTGAATAAAGTTTTCTTTTCTTTGAATAAAGCTCCTGAATAATTTGAGAAGCTCAGGAGCATTTGTGTGTTAAGTTTTTAGTTGGCAAGTTTGCTAGAATTTGATTGATGTTGCACAGATTGCTTGCATGATTGATATGTGATGATTCCCCCTAGCTGAATTTTTTTTTTGAAAAGTGATTCCCATGTGAAATTGAAAACTGAACTTTGGGATTTTGTTATGATGGCATGATGAATGATAAGTTTGGGGTGATAGGGAGCACACACTAGGGATAGAATCTTTTTCAAACAAATTGCATGAATGTCCAGGTGAGGTTTTGAGCCTCCAACATGTTTTAAACTGTGTGAAAAGCACTTTCAAGTTGCACTTCCCTGGATTTGATTGAATCTCTTTTTGGTTTGCATGATTATATGTGTGTAGCAAATGATTTAGGCATTTTCTTTGTAAATAGCTACTTGGCCTGAATAAACCAATTCCTAATGCATGTTCCCTAGTTAGCCCTTTTGAGCCTATTAGCCTGTTAGTTCTTGATAACCTAATGTTATAAGCCCAAAAATCTGGAAAACCATGTTAACCCGATCTTAGGATTAGGAGAGCATGTAATCTTAGAATGGGTGCAAGAAACTAAGTTTGGGGTGGCTGCAAGGTGTAATATGTTGTTGGGATTGAGAAAAAAAAAAAGTTGGAGCCAAAAGCTTGTGAAAGAAAAAGTGTACAAATGTTGAAAAAAAAAAGAAAAAAAATATATAAAAAAATATAAAAATACAAAAATGCCAAAAAGAAATAAAAAGGGCTGTAGCCACCCAGAAGTGTAAAGAAAAAAAAAAATAAAGAAAGGAACTTGAGCGAATTTCAAAGTGTAAATATAGTTCATGCTCTCTTAGTTCCTAGGGTCTTCAGCCTAGTTTCCTTTGTATATCCTACCCTTAGCCAGGCCCCATTACAACCCATAAAAGACCTTCTGATGTTGCTTGCATGTTTTCTGTGGGAGCCACTTTGAGATGAAAAGCAAATTTTTGGGAAGTGTACTTGAAAAGTGAAACTGAGTGCAAGTTGTTAGCCTGACATAAACCGAAAGGACTGAGTGAACAAATAATGCCCTTGTGAGGAAGGCAGTTGTTTGGATTTGGTGATCTCCCTCTTGTGTGTGACTTAGATCCCCTGCTTAGATTTCTGATTGTTTTCATGATGAAATTCTCAAATGTTTAGAATAAATAAATGTGGGGATTGCTCTGTTTGAAAAGGGGGAAACAATGAAGAAAAACTGTTTTTGATGTATTGCTTGAATGTGTGCAATGTTGATTGGATCTTTTAAGCTTGCCAGGTCTTGAGTCTTTTTGATTTTTGAGTCTTAGTTTGCTTGGGGACAAGCAAAGTTTAAGTTTGGGGTATTTTGATAAGCCTCTGGCTCATCTAGTTTTATAGCTAGTATGACCAGGGTTTTGTGCAAATTATATCATATTTTCACCCAAATTAGATTAGATTGTCCTCAAGCAAGGTTTTGAGTCTCTAGAGTAGTTTTAAGTTAATTTAGCTCGTTTTAAGTCAAAATAATACACTTATGGTTATTTCCTTATTTCCAGGCTAAGTAGAAGTTGAGAAAATAAAGAACAGGGGATTCGCCCCGCGAAGGACATGCTCGCCACGCGACCCCGAAGCCTGACTGTTCCAAGAAAATGCTAAGTCTCTGGTTCGCCTCGCGAAGAAGGTCTCGCCCCGCGAGTCTTGCAACCCTGAAAAAGTCAGAGACGATCACGGCTTGCCCGTGTTGAAGGTCATGACCGTGGCAGTTTTGAAGTTGAAGAGTCTCGCCTCGCGAGCATCCATTCGCCTCGCGAGTCTGGAAGTCAGAGAGCATCACGGTTGGCCCCTGATGGCCATAACGGGCGTAAGGAGAAAACTCTTCATATCCTCGCCTCGCGAGCAAGTATTTCGCCTCGCGAGAATGCCAAAGGTTGCTGACTCTTCATGAAATTCGCCTCGCGAATGTGTGCTCGCCTCGCGAGCTAGCTGAATTCTGAATTTGTATAAAAGGCTGTTCTGAACAATTTGTAAAGACTTTTGCTTCTCCATTTTTCTGTTTTTACGTTTTTCTCTGTGTGATTTCATTGTGTCATGGAGAACTAAGTTCCTAGGATTGATCTATTGTAATTGATTTCCATACACTAGAGGTTCTTGTATTTTCCTGTTTTGTATGCTTTTCCCTCTTCAATGCCATACTTTGTATTTCTGTTTGCTTAATTCAGGAGTATACTGTATTGTATTGATTTATTTATGGTGATATCATGTTCCTATAATTAATCGCATCTGCTTAATTTGCGTGTGTACATTTCGTGTTCGCTTAGTTCACGAAGGGCTTAACCCCGCTTGCTTAATTCGGGAATAGGGACATGTATCTCGTAGTAGTGGTTTCGCTTGTAAATTGCTACTACAACCGGGAGGGGATAAGAATTTGCTTGAGGGCTTGGAAATTGTATGAACCTATGATAGTGGGAAATCAAGAGCAATAGATTAACTGCTTTTGACCATTTGATAACCTCCTTGAACCGCTTGTTTTCAATTGCTCTGCTTTTAATATTCTGTTTTCTTTGATTGCATCTCAAACCAAACCACCCCCAAAAAAACTTATTTTTGTGGAAAATAACATTTTAAGAGTCCTTGAGAGACGACATCCGAGTTGTCGCACTAGACTACAGTTTTAAACCCGCTCGTCCTTTTTGGCGCGTGCGCGACAGCGCGACCACTCAATTTCTTCTCTTTTCAGGCTCTATTTCATCCAAGCATCCATCAAGGCTAATTCTGAGCATTTTTCCATTAAATCCTGCAAAACAACACCAAGAAACCGCTTCACCCGTTCCAAGGAAAAATCTAACTAAATCAACTAAATAATGCCTAATCTATATGAAAAATACATGCAAAAGTATATAGAAAATATCATGTAAAATCACACTATCACTAACAGACTTCTTTTTATTTTATTTTATTTTATTTATGCCCTAACTTTTACTTAGGTCGCCCTTGCGGGTTTTCAACCTAACGGGCTCTCCCTTTTTTTTTTCTTTTTTATCAGGCATAGAACTTTTTCACGGCATCAGAGTTTACAGGTCTCGGTAGCTCTCATCCGTTTTCATCTGTTAGTACCAAGGCTCCGCCTGAGTATGCCTGCTTTACTATATATGGTCCTTCATAATTGGGTGCCCATTTTCCTCGGGCATCTTCTTGGTTGGGAAGTATTTTCTTTAACACCAAATCACCTGGTTGAAACTCTCTATGACGGACTTTCTTATTAAAGGCTTTAGCCATTCTTTTATGATATAGTTGTCCATGACAAAGGGCCACCAGTGTTTTTTCCTCAATCATGTTTAACTGATCATATCGAGTTTTCACCCATTCTGATTCTTCTAAGTCAGCTTCCATCAGCACTCTTAATGAAGGGATTTCAACTTCTATAGGAGAAATAGCTTCCATTCCATACACCAATGAGAAAGGCGTTGCCCCAGTACTTGATCGTATATTGGTACGATACGCTTGCAGAGCGTATGGCAACATTTCATGCCAATCCTTATAATTTACGACCATTTTAGCAACAATTTTCTTGACATTCTTGTTGGCCGCTTCTACCGCCCCGTTCATCTGAGGTCTATATGGGGTGGAATTATGGTGCTTGATTTTAAAAGTCTCTAATAACTTCTTTACATCCGCCCCATTAAGATTGGCAGCATTATCTGTAATGATTCTTTCTGGTATTCCATAGCGACAAATAATATCCTTTTTTAGGAATTTGGTAAACACCTTTTGAGTTATATTGGCATATGATGCTGCTTCTACCCACTTAGTGAAGTGATCTATTGCAACCAGGATGAAGCGATGTCCGTTTAAAGCCTTGGGATTGATTGGTCCAATGACGTCTATTCCCCACATGGAAAATGGCCATGGAGACACCAGATTGTGTAGTTGGAACGGTGGAGCTTTGATCTGATCTGCATATATTTGGCATTTACGGCATTTTCGGACATACTCCAGACAATCGGCTTCCATTGTTAGCCAATAGTGACCATTTCGTAGGATCTTGCGTGCCATCATGTGACCATTGGCATGTGTTCCACATATCCCTTCATGAACTTCTATCATGATAGTCCGAGCTTCACGAGCATCAACACATCTTATGAGGACCCCATCATAGTTCCTCTTATATATAATTTCGCCATCTAAGTAAAAGGACATTGATAATCTACGAATTGTCCTCTTATTCACTTCATTTGCTCCAGCTGGGTACGTTCTACTCTTCATATATTGCTTGATGTCATGATACCAAGGATTACCGTCGAGCTCTTCTTCCACATGTGCACAGTATGCTGGCTCATCTTGTACCTTCACTTGAATAGGCTGGACGGTGGTATGGAGACCCAGCTTGGTCATAGCGGCTAATATGGCTAAAGCATCCGCAAATTGATTCTTGTCTCGAGTCAAGTGCGAGAAAGTAATCTCATCAAACTCCGCAACTAACTGAGTCAAGTATTTCTGATACGGGATAAGCTTGGGATATTTAGTTTGCCATTCGTCATTGACTTGATAAATGATTAAGGCTGCATCTCCAAAGACCTTTAGCTGTTTTATTCCAAGACCAATTGCTGCTTGTAATCCACTTGCACATGCTTCATACTCAGCAATATTGTTGGTGCATTCGAATTCGAGCTTAACAGCCACTGGGTATTGCTTGCCCTCCGGAGAGACAACCACCGCTCCTATGCCGCTTCCATGCATATTAACTGCTCCATCAAAATACATCTTCCACATATCATCTTCCTCTGTTTCACCTTCTTCTAATGACAGTATCTCTCCATCAGGGAACTCATATATAATTGGTTGTCCTCCCTCAAGAGGGTTTTCAGCTAAGTGATCAACAATTTCACTTCCCTTAACGGATTTCCGGGTCATATACTTAATATCGAATTCTGATAATATCATTTGCCACTTTGAGACCCTTAATGATATGTGAGGACTTTCAAAGATGTACTTCAAAGGGTCCATTCGAGAGATTAACCAAGTGGTATAGTATAACATGTATTACCTGAGTCTCTTGGAGGTCCATACCAATGCGCAACAAGTCTTCTCAATTGCCATGTATCGGGCTTCGCAGTCATTAAACTTCTTGCTCAGATAGTAAATTGCATGTTCTCTCTTGCCAGACTCATCATGTTGCCCCAACATTGCCCCCATTGAGGTTGGTAGGATCGTGAGATACAGTATCAAAGGACGACCTTGAGTGGGCGGCACCAACACTGGTGGGTTTAATAGGTATGCCTTTATTTTGTCAAAGGCTTCCTGACATTCCTCATTCCATCTCCCCGAATTATTCTTCTTTAATAGCTTAAAAATAGGCTCACACGTGCTTGTCAAGTTAGCAATGAATCGGGCAATGTAATTTAATCTCCCTAGAAAACCCCTTACTTCTCGTTCATTCTTGGGAGTTGGCATGTCCCTGATCGCCTTTGCCTTTTCTGGCTGCACTTGTATTCCTTCCCTGTTGACCACAAAACCCAACAATTTCCCAGTTGAGGCTCCAAACACACATTTTGTGGGATTGAGTCTCAGATTGTACTTCCTTAATCTCTCAAATAACTTGTTCAAAACTGCTACATGACTTTCCCCCTCCTTAGACTTAGCCACTATGTCATCCACGTATATCTCTATTTCCTTGTGCATCATATCATGGAACAATGTTACCATCGCACGCTGGTAGGTAGCTCCGACATTCTTCAGCCCAAAAGGCATTACTCTGTAACAAAAAGTTCCCCAGGGGGTGATGAAAGTCATCTTCTCTTTGTCATCGACGTCCATGAGAATCTGATTGTATCCCGAATACCCATCCATGAAGGAGAATCTGTGATTCCTTGTTGTGCTGTCTACGAGGACATCAATATGAGGCAATGGGAAGTCATCCTTTGGACTTGCTTTGTTCAGATCTCTGTAATCCACACACATTCTTACTTTTCCATCCTTCTTTGGTACAGGTACGACATTAGCAACCCACTCTGGGTGTCTCGACACTTCCACAAACCCGGCTTCTAACTGCTTAGTTACCTCTTCTTTGATCTTTAGTGACATATCTGGATGCATCCTCCTCAACCTATGTTTCTTCACCACCGTATCTGGGTACAGTGGGATTTTATGTGATGCTATCTCTGGATCCAATCCTGGCATATCTTTGTAGGACCATGCAAACACATCAAGGTACTCCTTAAATAGCACGACCATTTCTGCACGTTCTGGATTATCCACTATTTTCAACTCCTTCTTGTCTTCCTCGGTCCCCATATTAATCACTTCTATAACTTCATCATTTGAAGTGAACCCATTTTCTGAGCGCTCTATCGACTTTGTAAATTCCTCAATGGCTTCTTCTTCCTCACTAATCCCAGAATCGTCTTCGTCAACAGCCGCAAGGGAATCAGTAAATGAGGTTTCAAGGTTCCTTTTGTGAGACAAACCTTCGATGGCGGTGAGGTTACTGAAAGAAGATGTTTGAAACAAGAGAAATATAGACAAGGATATTATTCAAGAAATGAAACGCAATTGACGTAAGATAAAAAGGGTAGAGAAAGGAAGACACCAAGAAAAATGCTGAAAAATCATACTAACTCATTTTATTCATTTCTCAACTAAAGTAAACATCAGTTTATACGAGATACAAAAAGGTAATTACTTCATGGAAATAACATCAACAAATGGTTCAGACTGCCAATTGCCAAGGACCTCAATGTTAGCAGAGAGATAAATAACAGGGTTTCTTGCTTGCTCCTCTTCAAGTGCACTGATAGTGAAATGAGGGGAAGTCAACTTTTTTGGTGAGATCACTTCAGTTAATGCTGAGAAAGTATCTGTCAAGTGGGGGATATAATTAAATTCCTTTCTTTCTTCTTTCTTGCCTTTGAGAGTCAGGTACTTCATATTTTCTGCTAGAGAAGGATTGTATCCTAGTCCATGTCTTCCATCTCTTGTAACTGCTGCAATCGGTTGAGGGATCCCTTGTAGGCTTGCCACTAGGCCTCTTCCTTTCTGATACCCGTTCCTTTCCATTATACGGACTGCCACTTCATTCACATTTTGTATTGGCAGCTCCTCCTTCTTGCTCTCTGGCTTCAGGATTTCAAAACTACGTAGGGAATCATCCTTAAATTGCTCTATACTTTCTACGTATGGTACTGAAACAGGCTTTGAAAGCATGATTCCCTCTTCACCGCGGATGGTAATTACAGCCCCACCCTGAATATATTTCAGACACCGATGCAATGTTGATGGAACAACACCAGCTTCATGAATCCAAGGCCTTCCTAGGAGCATGGTATAAGCTAGCTGGATCTCCATGACTTGAAATAGAACACGAAAACAACTAGGCCCTACTTCGAGGGGCATAGTTATTTCCCCTAAGATCCCTCTTGTTGTCCCATCAAAGGCTCACACAATCATCTCTTGGGGTGTCAAATCCGTCAGGCCTATGTTTAGCTGCTCTAGAGTGGACAACGGAATCACATTCAATGCCGAGATACCATCTATAAGCACCTTCGCAATCACAAATCCTTTGCACCTTAGGGTAATGTGGAGTGCCTTAGGACTACCTCTAAACTTCAAAAACACCTCATCTACGAGAAATTGATCCGCCTCACTGGATCCACCATGTTTACTACATTCTCTGGCGTGACGTTGCGATTAACATAAGCTTCGTTCAACATCTTCAATAATGCCTTACGATGCATCTCTGATGTGAGGACAAGCGACAAAAGGGATATTCTTGCCGGTGTTTTCTTCAACTGCTCCATCACATCGTATTCACTTTGCTTCATGATCTTCAGGAACTCTTCTTCTTCTTCTTCCTTCTCTTTTCCTTCATCTTTGGTATTCTTCCTTGCTTCTTCTTCTACCGGGTCATAGTATCGCCCACTCTTTGTGATGCCTCTAATTCTCACGACGTTAGTAACCTGGGCCTTCGAAGTTTCTCCTGCCCCTCCTACTAGCTCAACTTTCTGTTCATAATCCCATGGTACAGCGTGTGTATCGTTATAAGCAAAAGGAGTTGGCTTTTTCACCTTTACAATCACTTTTTCTGGCGCTGGCGCATCATTCATAGGTGGTATCTGGAGCACAACCTTTTCAACCACATTAACTTCTTCAGTCGTACCTTGCCTAGCTTGGATCACCCCCAAGGTAAGTAATCCTTGGACTCGGACCTTAAAGTCCCAACAAGTTTCGATATCATGCCCTACCTGCCCATGATGATAATCACAACTTAAATCACCATCATACTTCTCTTTTTCCCCAATTAGCTTCACCGGTGCAACAATATCATATCTTGCTTTCTTGAGCCCTGCAAATACTTCTTGCATCGGGGTTCGCAATTCCAAAACCTTCTTAACTTGAGGCCCTTCCACTTCCAAGTTATTCACACTATTTCCCGCATTATGGTTTGGGATTGGATTATTAACAATGCTAGGCCCAGAATCTTCTTCGAAACCCAATCTTCCACAAGCAATCAATTTTCTTACTGTTGTCTTGAAGGCCTCACATTCTTCAATGGAATGCCCCAAGGCAACCATGTGATACTTGCAAGTCAAGTTTGGATTGTACCAAGCAGGGAAAGGTGGTTCCATAGGCCGTACAGGGTTTCCAGCGATTAGGTGACGATCAAATAGTTGTTTGAACAAATCTGCATTGGAGATAGACAGTCTTGGGAAAGGAGGCAGATTTTGATATTGGGAACGTCCCTAATTTGGAAAATTTGGGCAAGGGCGAGGTCGAGGGTAGCTTGGATGGTTTTGTTGAGGTGCAGGTGGATAATGAGTATATGTTGGGCGAGTGGGGTTGTATGGTTGAGGGGTAGGGATGTTATTTATTTGGTTTTGTGGCTGGGTGATGGTTGGCGAGGCCTGTTGAGGTGGGTAAAATGGTGTTTGGGTCTGGTATGGTGCTTGGTACCTTGGGTATGAAGGGACATGTCGAGGTCCAAAGTTTTGCTGGTGTTGCACATAATTTACTTCTGCTTCCTTCTTCTTGGGCTGGAATCCCTTCTTGGATGCACCGCCTTCCATGTCAGTTGGCAACTTACCGGCTCTGGTTAGGATTTCAATTCTTTCCCCTACAGTAATCAAGTCAGAGAAATCCCTATAAGCTACTTCTGCCATTGCTCCGATAAAGGGGGATCCCATGGTTCCTAAAAAGTATGAGCACATTTCGAACAACATCAGCAGCGGCTGAACCTGAGCAGCCAAACTCCTCCACCTTTGTGCATACTGTTTGAAGGATTCATCACTCTTCTTCTGCATAGTAGTCAACTGTTCACGGGTCGGAGTCACGTCCAAATTAAATTTGTATGGATCCATGAAAAAATCGGCTAATTTTGTCCACCGAGAGATCTTAGAATGGTCTAACTGAAGGTACCACTATAGTGCGATTCCAGTCAAACTTTCATGGAAAAAACCAATAAGGAACTTGTCATCCTTAGACCAGATGGCCATTTTGGTGGCATAGCTAATCAAATGGAATCGTGGGTTCCCACTTCCGTCATATTTGGAAAAATCAGGAATTTTGAAATCCTTAGGAATCACGACATTTGTGGCAGGACAAAGTTCTTCAATCTTGAGAAGGCCATAAGTATTTGAGCCTTTGATCTCTTTTATTTGTTCTTCTACCTTCTCCATCCACTCTTCCTTCATCTTATCGGGTCCAAACTGAATTCCCCTTGATTGTTCAGGAATGGATGCATGGGGCTTTTCCCATGTAAGTCCTGCATAGCCAGCAGCCTCATGATACACATTCTCGATGGGGCGATATCCCTCCCCGATGGGGATCACTATGGGTTCTGTGTAACCCGACATTCCCTGAGTAAGGCTATGGCTTATGTTTGAAAACATTGGCGTAGTTACCATGGAGAGGACTGGCTGTATGCTTACACGTGGGTCATCTTCATTTCCAGTTCTATTTGCACCAAGCCTGCTAAGAGATTCCCTTATATCCTGTAGTATAGCCTCCAACCTTGCTTTAGTTTCAGATATTTCAGTCACCCTTCCCTTCATTTCGTCTACTTCTAAACTCAAGTTCCTTCCTGTCTCAGGATCGTCGGCAGCCATTGTTGGGAATTTGCGTATAAAACAAAATAACGCAGCGAAAAAAAAAAATTCCCATCGAAGGATCCTTGCGAATGGTCATGATTCATGGTTAGAAGATTTACCTCTTGATGCGACGACAATTGATTGAAATCGTCTATCACGAACACCGCACGAACGATGTCTCTAAGGTATCCACATGAGCAGATCCCGTGAATGTCCAACGTCACGAACACGAAGCGTCTCTGCCTCACAGTGCTAGCTTCGAAAACCGAGACCTGCTGCTCGCTGTCACTCTCTATGTGCGGCTAGGGTAAAAACCGTGTAGGCACAATAGCTTAAGTGGTCTACTTATAGTAGCACCTCCTTAAGTGAGTTAGTGAGCAGCGTTTGACCTAAGCCCCATGTACTATGCGCTAGGACCAATAGAAGAGTCCAACTCTCCTTTTAATGCTTCTTTTGACCCGCTCTTATGTGTGTGACCCTATAGGTTCCCAAAACGTTAGTAGTAATATTAAATCCCATTTAATATTACAAACAAGCGATGTGATATCTAGCAATACATCACTGCCACCTAAGTAGTGAGAAAGTCAGTGATTTGATGAAACCTTTCTGTGACAAATATTCATGTGCATTATTATCCCTTTGTCCATATATCTATATTGAACACAAGACATAGAATGTGTCACCCTTGTATGGTTCAATATCATGTTCCCTGATACCCGAGTAGACTTAACAACAAATGAGGTCAATATCTCATATTGACTCATTTCAGCACGGTCATGCATTTTACAGTCTCACTCTATCAGGGGGCCCACAGATATTACTCCTGTTATGTAGGAGGGACAAATTCCATCTAGGTCACTCGCATCCCTCTGCATGGCTCATGGTATGCCCAATGACCGTCTTTATAATCATCCTATTACAGATGACGTTTGACGCTAATAAAGCACACGACTCCTCATGTAGGGATCGTAGCGATTTCAGGTCGAAGGATTACATACACCATTGTCACTATGAGAACTACTTATGACACTCACATAACGCTCCATGTAGTGTTCTCATGGTGGGTCAATCCAGTACATCATTACTCTAATGTGTACCTATGTGGCGACTCGATATCTCATATCCATGACCCGTGAGATATGGTCATCAGTCTGCACACATAATAGTCTCAATGTATTATTATTG
The DNA here is from genome assembly GCA_030762895.1 of Sophora flavescens. NCBI lineage: Eukaryota > Viridiplantae > Streptophyta > Magnoliopsida > Fabales > Fabaceae > Sophora > Sophora flavescens. The sequence continues at coordinate 157,448,220 of CM061067.1, read as the reverse complement.
TCCTTATTAATAAAATACTTGACTACGGATATTTAAGAATAGGATTTCATTGTTCAATAGTGTCTCACGATCAAGTCATATACTTGATATTCTATTAAACTGAAATTTCTATTCTAAGGACTTTATTATGTTTAAACAAGTAACACAATAAACTGGAATGCCTCATATCATATATATATATAATAGCAAGATACAAATGTAAGTCTAAGAAATACACTGGTCTCTAGGGCTTACACCAACAATCTCCCACTAGCACTAGAGCCAATCAGGCATAAATCTAATGCCCATCGACCTAGTGTGACCTTCATGCTTCTGTTGAGCAAGAGGTTTCGTAAGTGGGTCAGCAACATTATCAAGTGTTGGTACTTTGCATATTTTCACATCTCCTCTACCGATAATCTCTCGAATGAGATGGAAGCGTCTAAGAATATGTTTGGATCGTTGATGAGATCTAGGTTCCTTAGCTTGTGCAATGGCCCCATTGTTATCACAATAGAGATCAATGGGGTCCACAATACTAGGAACTGTACCAAGCTCAATAATGAACTTCCTCATCCAAACAACCTCCTTTGCTGCATTGGAGGCGGCAATATACTCAGCCTCTATAGTAGAATCGGCGACTGCCTCCTGCTTTGAGCTCTTCCAGCTCACCGCCCCGCCATTCAGGCAGAACACATAACCAGATTGCGATCTGGAATCATCCTTATCGGTTTGGAAGCTAGCATCGGTGTAACCTATTACATCAAGCTCTTCCTCGCCTCCATATACCAAGAACGAATCCTTAGTTCTTCTCAAGTACTTAAGGATGTTCTTGACAGCAGACCAGTGACTTTCACCGGGATCAGACTGGTACCTGCTCGTTATGCTTAAAACATACGATACATCTGGTCGAGTACATAACATGGCATACATGATAGATCCAATTGCGGATGCATATGGAATCTTACTCATGCGATCCCTTTCTTCTTGAGTGGATTGGGATTGTGCCTTTGATAGGCATATACCATGTGACATAGGCAAGAGTCCTTTCTTGGATTCATGCATGTTAAAGCGTCTCAACACTTTGTCTATGTATGTACTCTGACTTAGGCCAAGCAATTTCAGCGATCTATCCCTATAGATCCTGATTCCCAATACATAGGTAGCTTCACCCAAATCTTTCATAGAGAAGCAATTCCCTAACCATATCTTTACATTTTGTAGTGTAGGGATGTCATTTCCAATGAGTAATATGTCATCTACATATAACACCAGAAAAACAACAATGCTCCCACTAACCTTCTTGTAGACACAAGGTTCATCTTCATTTTTGATGAATCCGTACTGTCTTACAGCATCATCAAAACGAAGGTTCCAACTTCTGGAAGCTTGCTTCAATCCATAGATTGATCGCTGCAATTTACATACCTTTCCGGCATCCTCTGAAATGCCAAAGCCTTCAGGTTGTGTCATGTACACATCCTCAAGAAGCTTTCCATTAAGGAAAGCAGTTTTGACATCCATCTGCCATATCTCATAATCATGGTATGCAGCGATAGCAAGTAAGATCCGTACGGATTTAAGCACCGCAACAGGTGAAAAGGTTTCATCATAGTCGACACCATGAACTTACTTGAAACCCTTAGCGACCAATCGCGCCTTAAAGGTGTGTAACTTACCATCCATGTCAGTTTTCTTTTTGAAAACCCACTTGCACCCTATGGGTTTTACCCCTTCAGGTGGCTCTACCAAGGTCCATACCTGGTTGGTGTACTTGGAATCCATCTCAGATTTCATGGCCTCAAGCCACTTCTCAGATTCTGGGCCAGTGATGGCCTCCTGGTAAGTCACAGGCTCATCTTGATCCATGAGAAATACATCACCTTGTGGAGTCATGAGAAATCCATATCTCTCAGGCTGGTGACGTATCCTGTTAGACCTACGCTGGTCTTGTGCTACTGGAGCAGGTTGTTCCTCCACAACATTTTGTGAAGGTTGCTCCTGTTCCACCAATGGTAGGTCACTACTCTGTGATTCTTGAATTTCTTCAAGTTCTATCTTCCTCCCACTGGTTCCTATGGAGATAAACTCCTTTTCTAGGAATACACCAGTCCGTGCGACAAACACTTTGCCTTCGGAAGGATTATAGAAATAGTATCCCTTGGTTTCTTTGGGATACCCCACAAAGAAGCATTTATCAGATTTGGGATCAAGCTTATTAGAAACTTGACGTTTTACGTATGCTTCACAACCCCAAATCTTCATAAAAGACATGCTGGGTCGTCTACCAGTCCATATCTCATATGGTGTCTTTTCTACCGCTTTGGATGGAACATGGTTAAGTGTAAAAGCTGTTGTTAATAGAGCATGTCCCCAGAAAGAGTTTGGAAGGTTTGCATGACTCATCATAGACCGAACCATGTCCAACAAGGTTCGATTTCTCCTCTCAGAAACACCATTCCATTGTGGTGTTCCAGGTGGAGTGAGTTGAGATAAAATTCCACACTTTCTCAGATGATCATCAAACTCTAGGCTCAAATATTCACCACCTCGATCTGATCGAAGAGTTTTAATATTTTTACCAAGTTGGTTTTGTACCTCATTTTTGAATTCCTTGAACTTTTCAAAGGATTCCGATTTATGTTTCATAAGATACACAAATCCATATCTACTGAAATCATCAGTGAATGTGATGAAGTGCTGAAAACCACCTCTAGCTAATGTGTTTAGGGGTCCGCATACATCGCTATGTATAAGACCCAAAAGATCGTTAGCTCTTTCACCTTTTCCGGTGAATGGAGCTTTAGTCAACTTTCCCAATAAACAAGACTCACATATCTCATATGATTCATAATCAAATGAGTCCAAGAGTTCATCTTATGGAGCTTCGAAATGCGCTTCTCGTTTATATGGCCTAAACGACAATGCCAAAGATAAGACGGGTTCAACTCATTTGGTTTGAACCTCTTAGTATTTATGTTATAGATGGGCATTTCAAGATCAAGGACATAAAGCCCATTACTCATGTTTGCACTAGCATAGAAAATATCATCCAAATAAATAGAACAACTTTTGTTCTTTATTATAAAAGAAAAACCAATCTTGTCCAAACAAGAAACGGAAATGATATTCCTGCTAATTGCAGGCACAAAATAACAGTTCTCTAACTGAATAGTAAGCCCAGTGGGCAAAGTCAATACATAAGTCCCTACAGCTAAAGCAGCAACCTTTGCTCCATTTCCAACTCGTAGGTCGACTTCGCCCTTTGCCAATGGTCTACTCCTGTTTAGATCCTGCACATTTGTACAAATGTGAGAACCACATCCAATATCTAATACCCATGATGCAGAAGTAGATAAATTGACTTCTATAACAAATACACCTGAAGTGGAAGTCTCACTTCCCTTCTTCTTCTTGATTTCTTCCAGGTATTTTGGGCAGTTCCTCTTCCAATGTCCGGTCCGACCACAGTGGAAGTAATTGCCTTCCTTAGCCACACCACCCACAGGCTTCAAGCCAGAAGCACTGGTCTTGATCTTGTTGATGGCCTTGCCCTTGCCCTTTTGTTTGTGCATGGGCTTCTTGGTCTGCTTCTTGCTATTTCCAGCCCGGACCATCAAAATGGCCTTCCCCTTTCGTTTGTTAATATTTTGTTCAGCAGTTCTCAACATGCTCAACAATTCTGGCAAAGGTTTGTCAAGATCATTCATATTATAGTTCATGACAAACTGACTATATCTCTCAGGCAACGATTGCAGAACTAAGTCGGTGGCCAACTCTTGGCCTAAAGGAAATCCCAGTCTCTCGAGATTCTCAATGTACCCAATCATCTGGAGTACATGAGGACTCACAGGGCTTCCTTCTGCCAATTTACACTGGAAAAGGGCTCTGGAAACTTCGAACCGCTCATGCCTTGCTTGCTCTTGGTAGAGCAGCTTGAGGTGCACAATCATATCGTACGCCTCCATGGTCTCATGTTGCTTTTGCAGCTCATAGGTCATGGTAGCAAGCATAAGACAGCCGACGTCTAAGGCGTCATCCTGATGCTTCTTATAAGCATCCCTGTCAGCCCTAGGACCACTTGAAGCCGGTGGCTCCTCAGGAATAGGCTCCTCAAGAACATACAGCTTTTTATCATGTTTGAGGACAATCCTCAAGTTTCTGAACCAGTCCAGAAAATTTGTTCCGGATAGTTTGTCCTTCTCAAGGACGGATCGCAATGACAGGTTACTTGATGTGTTTGATGCCATGGTAATCTACAGAGATAAATATGCAAAATATAAGTATCATGCCATGAAGTTATTTAATAAGGTCTTTAATTAAATACGCCTCCCACTATTTTACTCAAAACAATGACTCTCATCATTGATTCGGAAAATCCTGTTGGAAGATTTTCTAGTGGGCCAAGATCCATATTTCACCTAGCTTTAAGTCAGCTTTGACTGATCACTCAAAATTCGGTTATATAGGTAGGAAACACTTTCCGATTGCATCTCATGCAACTCTTGGACAGTTGGGTGAATAACTCTTATTCTAATCCATCACATTGACTAAAGCCCAACTTTTAAGCCTCTAAGCCTTTCAATCCTATTGAAGTTGGCTTAGTTAAGTCAAACCCAATGGATAGCAGTTGAACATTACATTTGTCCCATCGCGTCTTACTAGTATAGATAAAGGTACCCCGCTTTGGCGGACCCACACTTAATCGATCATAGTCTTGACGAGTGCCATGCATTGGAAGGCCTTTAAATGTGACTTAATATTTCCTTTTGAGGGATTTGATTAAAATTTGATCTCATCATTTGTTAAACTCTTTAACTTACTATTTACATACATGCATCTCATACATATATAAGGCAAATAAATGTGATATGGTTATGGCCCCTAACGCATTGATTCTCCCAAGCCAATGAGAGAATCTAAACTGAAACCTAGGAGCGTCCAGGCTTCTCCAAGCATGATCTCCCACAGGATAACGTCTTCTTGTCTCCATCATTACATTACATAAACAGAAACCTCATTTTACATATGAGGGGAGTGAGATGAGAAAAGAATATACATATGGAATATAAGAGAAAAGCACGGCATGCAGGCCGTATTTCAAAATATAAACCAAAAGATTAAAGGACTAAGGCCATAACCATTCACCATACATTACCAAATAAATAGTAACAACCAATAATAATACACAATTATTATTATTATTATTATTATTATTATTATTATTATTATTATTATTATTATTATTATTATTAATTAGAGATTTCAAAATATGAATTTTGAAAACATAACATCTATATAATAAATCACATTTATTGTAATTGATGTTACTATAAATCACATTTATTGTAATTGATGTTACTATAAATCACATTTATTGTAATTAATGTTACTATAAATCACATTTATTGTAATTGATGTTACTATAAATCACATTTATTGTAATTTATTTCAAAATCTAAATTTTGAAACCATATCATATATAATAAATCTCATTTATTATAATTGATGTTGTTATTAAATGGTGACATAAAAGATTTCAAAAATTGAATTTCGAAATAACACACTACGCAGAGGTAGCACGGGGTTCCCGCTTCCTTGGCGGCTAAGGCTTCAACCTCTCAACCCTAAAACCGCAAGGCTCGTGAACACTTCACGCTGCAAGGAACGACGGCTAGGGTTTCAACCCTTGGAACCTCAGCCGCAAGAACATGAACTTTTCATGTCTGACACCCTTTAATGCCGCCAATAGAGAACATAAACCAATCATGTTTAACATCAACACTTGACACCATCGCAGAACATAATAAGGATTCCAGAACCAATGTACATATCGCATATATATACATAAACATGCTATAGACGCATATATCATATACATACGAAAATTACAGAAACAAGGTTTCACAAAAACGGATGCAAACGATTTTCAGAAAACAATTTTCAAAAAAACGATTCACATCATTAACATGTTATCATACATAACAGGTAAACCACGTAACAGAATCATGGTTTCGCAACCTGGCTCTGATACCACTGTTGGGAATTTGCGTATAAAACAAAATAACGCAGCGGAAAAAAAAATTCCCATCGAAGGATCCTTGCGAATGGTCATGATTCATGGTTAGAAGATTTACCTCTTGATGTGATGACAATTGATTGAAATCGTCTATCACGAACACCGCACGAACGATGTCTCTAAGGTATCCACATGAGCAGATCCCGTGAACGTCCAACGTCACGAACACGAAGCGTCTCTGCCTCACAGTGCTAGCTTCGAAAACCGAGACCTGCTGCTCACTGTCACTCTCTATGTGCGGCTAGGGTAAAAACCGTGTAGGCACAATAGCTTAAGTGGTCTACTTATAGTAGCACCTCCTTAAGTGAGTTAGTGAGCAGCGTTTGACCTAAGCCCCATGTACTATGCGATAGGCCCAATAGAAGAGTCCAACTCTCCTTTTAATGCTTCTTTTGATCCGCTCTTATGTGTGTGACCCTATAGGTTCCCAAAACGTTAGTAGTAATATTAAATCCCATTTCATATTACAAACAGTGAGCGGTATCTAGCAATACATCACTGCCACCTAAGTAGTGAGAAAGTCAGTGATTTGACGAAACCTTTCTGTGACAAATATTCATGTGCATTATTATCCCTTTGTCCATATATCTATATTGAACACAAGACATAGAATGTGTCACCCTTGTATGGTTCAATATCATGTTCCCTGATACCCGAGTAGACTTAACAACAAATGAGGTCAATATCTCATATTGACTCATTTCAGCACGGCTATGCATTTTACAGTCTCACTCTATCAGGGGGCCCACAGATATTACTCCTGTTATGTAGGAGGGACAAATTCCATCTAGGTCACTCACATCCCTCTGCATGGCTCGTGGTATGCCCAATGACCGTCTTTATAATCATCCTATTACAGATGACATTTGACGATATTAAAGCACACGACTCCTCATGTAGGGATCGTAGCGATTTCAGTTCGAAGGATTGCATACACCATTGTCACTATGAGAACTACTTATGACACTCACATAACGCTCCATGTAGTGTTCTCATGGTGGGTCAATCCAGTACATCATTACTCTAATGTGTACCTATGTGGCGACTCGATATCTCATATCCATGACCCGTGAGATATGGTCATCAGTCTGCACACATAATAGTCTCAATGTATTATTATTGTCCTTATTAATAAAATACTTGACTACGGATATTTAAGAATAGGATTTCATTGTTCAATAGTGTCTCACGATCAAGTCACATACTTGATATTCTATTAAACTGAAATTTCTATTCTAAGGAATTTATTATGTTTAAACAAGTAACACAATAAATTGGAATGCCTCATATCATATATATATATAATAGCAAGATACAAATATAAGTCTAAGAAATACACTGGTCTCTAGGGCTTACACCAACAACCATCCTGGTCCGAGATCTTGTGTTGTGAACTCGGGTTTGATTGGTATTGTCTTTCTTAGGTCGCGCAATGATTCTCGAACCCTCAGATTCGTGTTTTTAGCTCTGTCCGAAAAAATCGTCAATTATTCTAATCAGTAACCCTTTTATTATTATTATTTTTATATAAATTTTGGCATTATTATTATTATTAAAAGAAAGATAAAAGTATGCTTCGAAAAACCATGAATTCTTTCTTTTGCAAAGGAAAGACCATTTTTTGTAGCAAGCAACTTCACCCCGACACATAACTCTAGGGGCACATCCCCCTTAGGTTAATGCGTGGTTGATGACAAATCCATGGGAACATGTGTCCCTCAATAGACAGCATCATTCACTAGCAATGCAATCATACAAGCCTACTCGTAACACACCATAAGATAGAGCAGAATTCATTGATGGATGTAACCCTAAAAAAGGCTTTTATTTCTTTGAAGAGAAAATACAATGTCTCCCATCTAACGGAATTACATCAAAAGTTTTAAAGTCTTCCTTTTGAACCCGCTAGCAAGACCCCTACAATATTTCATGAAGCGAGCTATTTTTGGAGGTATTGTAGATCCGCCATTCATGCGAGTTTGGACTAATGCTTCCTCGAGGTGACCCACAAACTGATAGGTATGGTATTGCAAACTTCCTGAGAGGTGTTCATATCTTTTCTTCCAATCATCTCTGTCAGCCTTTAAATCTTTTGCCACAGATTCCCAGTTCTCTAGCCATTCTTCCTGTTGTCTGATCTCATCCTCATACTGTTTTTTCTCCTTTTCGAACATCCGGAGCCTCATCCACAACTGTTGCTCTTTCTCTTGCAATTTTTTCAATGATTCGCGTATAGTTGCAGCTGCATTCCAACCTTCATCCGAGTAGCGCTCAGCATGAGTTAAGGCTTTTTGTAGAGATCCTATGCTTTCTTCCAACATCCAGATTGTCTAAATGTGCACTTTGATTTTTGCCCCCAAGTCTTCTTTTTCTTTAAAGATTTGTGCCAACGCTTTTTTTTGATCTTCTATCCTTGCCAGTAATCCTCGAACTTCCAACTCTTTCCTGTTCTCCTTCCTTGCTCTCTTTGCTGGAGCTGCGGCTTCATATGCATCGCCACATTCATCTTTCAAATGTTCTATCCTCATGTTTAACTTCTGGATTTAGTGTTGGAGCGTGACTATGGTGATTTGATCTGTTTCATTCTTTCCCTCTAGCACTCCCATCTGGGCCATCATAACCTCGATCTTCTTTAACATTTCTGCTTCCATTTGCGGATTTTCATCTTCATGCGAGATTGGTTTCAAAATAACACGGTTGTCTTTCCTTGCTTTCCTCCATGCCTCGTAGTTTTTAGTACGAGAAATAATTTGTCTTCCCAACTCATTGGATCCCAATACCCGGATGTTGCTCCAGGCGGATCTAACAGCTATTGTTGTATTCTTGACAACCTCACATTCTTGATATAAGAACGAAATTCCACCTAACATTTCTTCAAGTGGTTCCTGTTGGGTCCATTTCAATTGTCGAATCACAAGTGCCGGAGAATATGACACGCAACCCCTTGGTCCCATCAAAGGAATATTCGAGAAATTCCCACAATTGAAGATGACTGTATTTCCTTTATACCAAGGACACATACATCAAAAAGCTTTCGAATCAACCTCATCAAATTCTTGTCTCCATTCATTGGGTTTGTGCGGCTTTATCGGAATGTGATGGAATCTCCTCAAAGGATCATCAATCCCACTAACATAATTTCGAGCATACATGTGAGTCACGATCCAAACATACAACATTTGTGCACAACATCACAATTTGCCTTGTTGACTTTCATGGCAAACTTGCAATGATAGGAATGTTTCTGCCAAAATTGCGGGAACATGGTTCACAGTATATTCTTCGACCTTGTAGTAGACATCCAAGGCTGCATAATCCACCATGTCTGGTATAAAGGGGAAAAACACCAGCCCATAAATGGTTAAAGCTAACACCCGCTTGAAGATAACCCAATTATTTTGTCGTGCTAGTTCCTGGAGATAAACTTCAAGGAATCTTCGCCTCAGACCTCTGACAGCTCCTTTTTCCATTTTGTCTGATGGCTTCGGTAGAATTCCCAACAACTCTGCAACTTTCCCATCACTAACATGCTGGCCATAATAGAAATAAACACGAAGCTCCCTTGGAAGATGCATCCGTAGCATGTATGCATATTCTTTTATAGTCGGTGTCGTATCCAAATTCGGCAATTCGAAACACCTCAAATTCAGGTTCCAACATTGGGCCAAAGCACTCAAGCCCAAAGCATCTACATGTATATGTAATAAGTCCAAAATATTCCCATACTTGCTTGCAAACTCTGAACATACTTTTTTTGGCATCAAGCGACTGATTTCCATTAAAGTCTTCACATCATTGATTTTCACGTCAATTCTAATATTCTTCTTCAGGCCAATTGTATTGCTAGAGTTAGACATTTCCGTTCGTTGCTACACAGATAGTGTCTTTCCTCCACAAAAGAGAATCACCTAAAAAAAAAAATATTATTTTACAAAAAATAAAAAAAATAAAAAAAACAAAAATAATATATATATATATATATATATATATATATATGTGTGTGTATGTATAATATGTATTTTATTTATTTATTATTCATTAGTTAAAACACAAAGGGAAATGAAGTAAAAACAAATAAATAAGTAAATGGATAGAAAAATACAAGAGAGATATGGTACGCCTCCAATTGTCTTAAGAGGTAGGGCCTAATCAAGGGTACCTATGATGACAACTTCTAAGTCGAGCGGCCACTAAGTCAATTTAGGTGTATAAACTTTAGGATGTGTCTAGACTTCTAAAGGTTGTGGTCCCCAGATTGCCCTTGTCAAGGACCTAGTTCATGAACCTAATCACAAGTAGGGATAAACCCTCCAGGATGACTGGTCCATGACACTAGTAACAATCCGAGTGGTGAGTCAACAAATATCAGAGAGGCACTAGGCCTTCAATGACAATGCTGAGTCACCACCTAATCCTTAAGGTCCCACAAGCTCGGGTATAGAGCTGAAAGTATGTGAAAATGAGTGTCGGTGTTGTGTGTGCTGGAGGCATACAAACCTATACAATCCTAAAACAACTACTTGAATCTAAAAGGCAAGCAAACAACAAATACCATGGTCCTCTATCCTAGTGTAAAAATAATTATTAAAGCAAAAAGGAATCAAATATATAATAATAATAATAATAATAATAATAATAATAATAATAATAAAATAAAAGAAAACAATAAAAAGGGGTAAACAATAAATACCAAAATGCGCAACTCATTACTTAGGCTTGACTCTCGAAAGGTTCCTAGTGGAGTCGCCATCTGTCGCAACCAAAAATTACGGCAGGGACGGCGATAGAAAGAAATTTTAAGGAAAAGTAGAGTCGCCACCAATTTTATTTAATTTAGGAAAAATTGAAAAACCTTTAAAAATGGTCTTTGAAACCAAGTTGAGTTCGGGAGTCGGTTATGAGTAGGGAAGGTATTAAGCACCATACATCGCCCATTCTAAGAATGATACCTTAAATAAATTACACGAAGTTAAATTATTTATTGTTTACCCAAAAATTTATTTATTTATTTATTTATATTTTTTTATTTTTATGTTTATTTATTATTATTTTTTTTGCATTTTAAAACATTTTTTTAAAAAATATTATTGATAAATCCTAAATGAGGTGGAACATGGCACGTAAGTCCATAGGGCAACCTCAAAGCTAGGGGATTGAACATGACTCTTGTTATAGAGCAACCCAAAAACATTAAATAAATTATTGATTAATTATCCACATTAAATAAATTAAAAAGAACACAAAAATAAAGGAAAAATTAATTTTGGCTTGACGAGATGATTGATCCCGCTCCTACGTATTCCTTGCTTCGATCGAAAACTCAAAGTCACGTAGTTCTTGTAGAAAATATTTTACTTGTTGGTTGATTTTAATTTTTATCAAAAAAAGGTTTTTTTTTTCATTTTAAAAAAGGGTTTTTGATATATTTCATTTTTTATATTTTTTTCGAAAATTCCAAAATGAGATAGAACATGATATATACATCCACAGAGCTATCCCGCATCTAAGAAATTGAGTGTGAAACCTCTCACAAAGCAAATCCCAAAATTATTTTTTTTGGTTTTTTTATATTTTTGATTTGTTTAAAATAAACATTTCATAAGAAGAACACAAAGGAAAGTCAGATTCAATTTCACAAATATTTGCGAGCCCAGACCGTTTCCAAATCAGATGAAACCCATTTAATTTGGGTCAAATGCTAACAAATAAATAATAATAAACAAATCAGATGAAACCAATTATTTATTTAAATTAATCCTTACTTGAATAAATAATAATAAACAAATAAACAAAAGTGAAGTAAAAGCAAAAGCACAACCAGAATACATTTAACAGCAAAAAGGAGCACCACCCTTTTCCTTTCACCTGTACGCGTGAGAGCAAAGAGAGGTGGGTGGCCGTGATTTGGTTCGGAACGATGGTGAGGCTCGTGAGTGATGGTGGTGAAGGTCCTAGCAGCGGATCTGAGACCGGAGCTGGGCAGAACGGAGATGGCGAGGCGAGTTCCTCTAGTGGCGGCGACACGCGATCGGAGCAACGGAGGAACGATTCGCGTGCGAGTCTTGACGGGCCGTAGATGGCGACTCGCGGTTTCCTGACAGACGCAGCGGTGTTGCATGCAGACAACAACTGGTGCAAAGGCGAAGCTTGGAAGATGAGAGGTGGTGCAGCGGTGGTGGCTGGCGTGATGATTCAGTAAGGTGGAAAGAGAGAGGAATGGAGTTTTGAGAGAGATGAGAAGAAGAAGGAGAGAGTTGAGAGTAAAAAAATATGTCTGATAAAAATGAAGGCCCTGTTAAAAACAAGAAAGAATCGAAAAAGATGAGAGGAGGACGTGGTTTTTTGCAACCAGGAAGAAAAGAACGAATTTTCCCTTATGCTCCTCTGTTTCTGTAACCCTGTTGTGATTTTATAATGCCAATTCCTCCAATCTTGATCCTAAAATTCTGCCTAGATTTAAGATTGCTATCTGATCTTGTTCCTAAAAATCTGCCAATATTAAGATTTCTATCTCTGATTCAAAATAGAAACAAATTCAAATTAAGGGATTTGCCAGCTAAGATTCAAATTCAAAAATAAAGTGGTTGCTAGGGTTTGTTGGAGGAGGATGAAATGGGTTTAACTGGCCTGACCCAATTAAAAATATTTTTATTATTTTTATTTTCTTTGCAAATTTTTTATTTTATTATTTTTTGAAATTTTTAGTGAAGACTAAAAGACCCCGTCAAAATGGGGTGTTCACATTGACTATAAGTGATCTCAGGGTTGTCTATATTAACGCCTTGTACGGAAGCCGTGTGATACTTGGAGCAGATACAGAAATTGGAGTCAGCCTCATAAGGTTCTTCACACGCTATAGGATTCCAAAATGCCCAGATCTTTTGGGGCTTTCCATCAAACACCTCATGTGCAAACCTTACCCAACCCAGCCTTGAAACAAACCTGCACAAAAGGGAGCCCACAGAGGCACCAGCAACAACATTACCAAAATGAAACTTTTTACTTATGTCAGGCGGCTTTGGCGGAGGCCGTATGGGACCGAGGTCAGCAGGGGGGGGGGGCACAGATGGGTGCTTTGGCCTAAAGCACCTTGGCCTTGTGAGACTTGTTACTCCCTGAATCGGAGTTGTCGCTCTGTCTGATGGCGGTGGCTCGGGTGGGGGTCACTCCACCGGAGAGGAGAGCGTGATGGTTGTGGGTGGAGGCTCAAGGGGACGTTGCTTGTGTGTGGGGGCTGTGAGAAGATGGCAGTGGGATTGTGGAGGAATAAGCCTCCAGTTAGGGAGCTAACCCCCAAAAGATGGCAGAGTAGCGATCTCCATGACGGTTGTTGGCGGAGGTGGTGGCGGGCTTCAATGGCAGATCGCAAGGAGACTGTGGCGGTTGATGGCAGAGGTATGGGGGAGAGAGGAGGCGGAGAGGTGAATTTCGTCCATGGAGGAGCATGGGTGACCTCGCAACAGAGACAAGGGAGGAGGGATAAGCTTCTTCTAACAAACCCCAATTGATTGGGTGGGGGGTGGGGGGGACCTCTACAAAGAGAAAGAAAAATTAGCTCCAAACAGCTGGAGGGGAAGAGCCCTAAAAGAGCACTGCGGCTCACAGGGAGGGAGAAGGTCAGAGAGAAGGCAGAGCCTCTCTGTCTAACCTACTATCACAATCCATTGTTCATTCGGTTATGGTTTGGCTAAATTAGTTGGGCATGATGAGTAGTAGGGGGCACGTTACACCAATTTTTTTGGAATTTTTATCTCTAGCAAAGAGACCCTTGCTAAGCATCGGTTCAATAAGAGAAAAAACGATAATCATAATATTTAGATATATGTAAGTTTTTTTTTTTTTTGAAGAAAGATATATGTAAGCTATTAATTATAATTATAATCAAAAGAAAATTTCAAAGTCATTTTTAAGGATCCAAATCAACAAATATGTACTTGATAACATGACACAAAGAAGCTCTTGTCAAAAAAAAAAAATGGCTTAAGCATCTGGAATTAGGAAGAGACATTATTTAAAAATATTGATTGCTAATTTAATGTGCATCAATATGTTATTTAATATATATTTATAGTTTGAAAACCAATAGAATGAAAAAGTAGTTAAACAATGCAAAAAAAAATCTCTTACAACATTTAGTGAAAAAAGTTAGTTCATATTTATACTTAGAACTATTAAACCCGTAGTCGGATAATAGAATTTCATTTTTCATGGCCCAGATAAGAAACCACAAGAAAACATGTCTCCTTGAGTCTTTAACCCAAGTGAGACATACGCAGACACTCAGGCATCAAATTATATCATGTATTCATGCATATATTTGGTCCACTATTTTTTCTTCATAAGCACTTAGCTCTATTTAAGTTGGGAAGGAAAATCTTGTATTTGCTATATAAAATCATTTTCTTACTATGTATTTACTTAATGACTGCAGTAGGGGAATTGGAATTATATGATAAAGACACTAATAAAGACCCCTTGTTGCTGCAGCAGTGCGAATAGCTCTCCGTCCTTAAATCTCCCTCCAAGGCTTTGTTGCTACCACTTATGGTAAAAACCAGAAAGACCAAGTTTATGGCCTTGCTCAATTCAGGAGGTATGTTAGCACTCAAAGACTGTTTCATTTGTATTGAAGATGCAACAAAACAAATCTGCCAACACTGTCCAAACCAAGCTGATGCTATGATATGTTATGATTATTGCTTTCTAAGGTATAATGATAAGAGTTCCATTGGTGAAGTTAATACATCTTTTGGCACAGTCTATATCAATGTTGAGAATGTAATGAAGCTTTTAATAAAGAAGTTGGAGCCCTGATGGATCAAATCAGAGCACAAGCTGTTATGCCCAAAGAGGGTGGGCTTGAGAAAGGAAAGTCTAAATTGTCTCCATTTGTTTTATATATATATATGAAATGCACAAGGCAGCTGTCTGGGCTATCCTGTGCTCAGTGGTTGGCTATACAACATACTGCAGAGTGAGAATAAAATTAGAACTTTATAATGCAACCAAACTAACAAATCCCAGCACACAAGTTAAGATAAAAAAGAAAAAAAAAACACTTCTACATACACGCGTGTTCATTCATAGCAAAATCTATTTTACTTAACATTTACTGCCCAAAGCAATCCTGAAAAAAAAAAAAAGATACGAGAAAAAAATAGCAACAATTTGATAGTCAAAATCAATTCCAACAATAAAAAAAAATTGAAAGTGACAGAGGATTTAACCAAGTTATGTAAATAGGAAAAACTCTTGTGCTCAATCTTATTGAATTTTGTTGAGTACGTGTTGAAATAATAATAAAAAAAGTGCCTTTATTCTCATTATTTGAAGTTTCTGGGTTGTGTTTTTACATTGCAGCTTCCAGGGAGCAGCAGTGGATTTCAGGTTGCATAAGGGACGGATCCAAGAATTTTGGTAGGGCAAGATCGTATATTATAAATAAATATATAAATGGATAAATAATAAAATAATGACATCATTATTATTAAGCCCAAAATTAGATATTATAAAAACTATATCATTGTAGACACAAAAAAAAAATATAGAAGACATTTTTAAAAAAAAAAGTCAACTTCCACAAACTAAAATTGCTCTCCATGTGTCTTCGTATTTTGAAATTTTTATATGATTTTTTCATTTTCAATAATATAAAAAATATATTTCTTTACGCATGTGACCAGATAATCATTCAAGAATGCATTTGTATTTTCTTTTTTTTGCTAGAGAGATAAAGAGACCAAGAGACAAACAAATAAGGAGCATAAAGTTTTTTTGTTGTACGATGTTTTTATAGCCAAATGTTAGTAATTGATGTATTATGTTGGTAAGGAAAATTGAAGTCATGACCTCATTATCACCGTAAACTCTATGTCCCTCACCCAAATCAAATCATCAACTTTATAATTCAAGTTGTAGTGAAAAAATAAAAATATTATGTAGAGTAGTGTTGTAGGATAACGGGGGCAATATTTTTTAGTGTTATGTAAAATAGAATTGTAAGGTAATGGGACAACAACTATTTTTTAATGGGGTAAAAAAAATCTAATTAAGAGTTAATATAAGAAGAAAAAAAAAGTTGACGGGAGAATGGACCTAATGTAGGTCTGTCCCTGGGTTGCATCAACACATCCCCATGTGCCAAAATGCTATGGCCATGGAGTGTATTGAAGTTGTATTTGTGTCTTATATTGTTATGGGTTGTGTGATGCTTATATATATATATGTTCGAACACCCCAATCCTTTAAGCTAGTTTTTGTGCATATTTAACAGAGTGCACCTTTGATATGAACTGCATGAATGATAAAATCACAAATTTCTACCAATATTGCATGAACCAAGGCATGACTTATAAAAGGGAGATAGTGGATTAATTACTTTAATTCATCAACAACAATCCTTGATGTTTTCAACTTCTTTCTGCAACCTTTGTAATGCTCCTCATGGGTACTTGCCAACCTGCTCTCATCCACCCCTACTTTCTCACCCTTCACATTCCCAACGTCTGAGTCACAGGTAAATCCAGAAATTATATAGTAATAATGGATGGATCAGAGTCAGACTACTTCTTATGCTAATATTCACATTTTCGTGCTTCCCCATCTGGCTCTTTGTTCCTTTCTGCTATTTTTTTTTTCCTTCCTATTTTGCTGTTGTGATCTGTGAACTTAGGTTATTTACCTTTTCTCTTGGTTACCAAAAAAAAAAAAAAGATTACTTTATTAGGTTCTAGCTATGTTAAAAGGAAGTAAAAAAAATATTTGTTCCCTCAGAACACTTCATGGCCTAAAAAAGAAGCCAAAACAAATAAAGCATAAAAAATAATGATATTCTTTTAAGAATTGATTTTCAAATGGTTCTCGTCAACATGACTTGTCCACCTTAGGTTAGAACTTCGAATTGATATCTATGACATGGATTGAAAATAACATTCTAGTTGTATACATCTTGAATCGTATTTCATCACTTTAACAGTTTAACGTGACCTTCTTTTGACAAACATGTTTACATAATAAATAAGTGAGATTTTTTTTTTGACAAGAATAAGTGAGAAGTTAAAGGTATTCTTTATTTAACAAATAATCATTTTATACCCTTTTAATAATTTTTCTGATAATTCTCTTAATTACGGAAAAGGTTTGTTATAAAATACTATATTACTTTTTTGTTTGGAGCTGACGTGCCTATAAGTATTTAAAAATACTTTATACAAGTATACAACTCCATAATTTTCTTCTTTCAAAAAAAAAAAAACTCCATAATTTTCTATAAAGAAATTTGGAGCTTATTTGATCTAACTGAGTTTTTTAGTCAAAATTTGAGCTAAAATGTTCTATAAAAAAATTGAGCTAAAATGTCATGAAATAAAGTTTTATCCAAAGTCTAAACCAGGTTTCCAAAAGCATAGGTAATTAGGTAGTGAGAAAGGAAGATTGTGACATCCAAAAAAAAGAAAATGGAAGGTTTGAACAATGTTTATGCAGCTGACAAAACTTGGAAGCAATTATCTCACAAAATTTAGGTTCCATTTTCACAGACAGCAACTTTGTCATTTGTGTTGGTTAAATTAAATCAAGCAGCACATTTCAGAAAAGCCCCCAACATGGGTCATGTGACAGACAACATGCTAGCTTGACAGACACTTCCCAACAATAAATGCCACTATAATCAGTAACTATTTACTCAGACACCACTGCCTCTAGAATGTGTAGTCCTGATCATGAAGGATAGTGTTTTAATATGATGCCCCACACTTCA
The DNA here is from genome assembly GCA_030762895.1 of Sophora flavescens. Taxonomy (NCBI): domain Eukaryota; kingdom Viridiplantae; phylum Streptophyta; class Magnoliopsida; order Fabales; family Fabaceae; genus Sophora; species Sophora flavescens. The sequence goes on along the minus strand of CM061067.1, from coordinate 157,430,404 downwards.
GCATGTCATCTTCCCCACAAAAACTGTGCAGCATAGCAATGGAAAACACTCAAAAACCAAACAGCCTTTGACTTCCAGGTGCAGGCAACTTCGCTTTGAAAATCAATAAAGAAAAATTGAAAATTATCTTCTCCCTTTTGTTTTATTTCAATTCTGCACCATATATATGTTTGTAACTCTGATGTTCAAGGCAAACCCAACTTTGTCCTCTATCATCATACATCAGGAGCTCCTCAGAGGTTGATTTAAGACCATGAAAACCTATGATACTGTCAGATTTTCTATGTATCCAACAAAGGTTTCTTCTTTTAATGCTCTGGTTTTCAGGGTTCTTTGATCAACATTGAAATTTGGTACTGGGTGTCTTTACTCTTGCCCTTTTCTTTGTTGTTGCTTGCTCTGAAGTCTTGACTCTTGAGTCATATTAGCTAATATAGAATTTGTGATCAAACTAATCATTATGGCTGAAGTTTCATCAGTTGCCAAGTTTGAGTCTCTGAGTTTCTGGGTTCCCCTGGACTATACCTCTGTTTCCAATTCTGATATTCATCAATCCCCTTTCTAAATTTGTGACAGTTTATTAGATTCTCCAGATTGCATAATTACTACAATCCCTCGGTGATGTACCATTGTTGTTTGTGAAATAAATTGTTTTACCTGTAGTGCATTATTAATACCTGTAGTTTCCTTGCTGATCAATGTTGTTTTGGCATCTGTCTTGGTTTAAATCTTGTTTGGTCATGCAGCACAAATTTTTTTTTGTACATCTGCCACATAAAGTTAGTTTTTTTTTATCAGTGATCACTATTAAATCCACAATTTTTATATTCTCAATATTCCATTTATTGTACAAGAAATGAAGTACTGTTGTACCATTTAAGTATTCGTTATACACTAAAAGTTTCACATTTGAAGTACCTTCAGGAAATTTGCCATTTTAAAGGAAACCCCATATTGGTTTTCAGCCTACTTAGTATGACTAGGCTGTAGGAAGGATGTCAATCCTATGTGGTCTACCTGTTGTTGAGTGTGTGTACTGTCTGGCTTGTGCTCGTTGGGCTTGGAAGAGATGTCTTCATACTGGAGGCCGTGATAGTGAGACTTGGGGCCTTGCGACAGCAGAAGAATTTGAGCCTGTCCCTCGCCTTTGTCGCTATATTTTAGCCGTGTATGAAGACGATATTCGACACCCTCTTTGGGCACCCCCTGGTGGCTATGGAATTGACCCTGATTGGTTAATACTCAAAAAGACATATGAAGACACACAAGGGCGGGCACCACCCTATTTACTCTATCTTGATCATGATTACGCTGATATAGTTCTTGCTATTAGGGGTCTAAATTTGGCAAAGGAGAGTGACTATGCAGTTCTGTTGGATAATAGATTGGGGAAGAGAAAGTTTGATGGAGGGTATGTTCACAATGGGCTGTTGAAAGCAGCTGGATGGGTTTTGGATGCTGAATGTGAAATTTTGAAGAAATTGGTAGAGAAGCATCCAAACTACACTCTGACTTTTACTGGACATTCACTTGGATCAGGAGTAGCAGCAATGTTGAGCATGGTGGTGGTGCAAAACCGAGATAGACTTGGAAATATTGAGAGGAAGAGGGTCAGGTGCTATGCTATTGCACCTGCTAGGTGTATGTCACTGAATTTGGCAGTCAGATATGCAGATGTCATCAACTCTGTTGTGCTTCAGGCAAGTTATCAGAATCTCATTTGTTTTATTTGTTCAGTTGAAGAATCCTTAGCATCATCTTTTTGAATATTTTTAGATCCACTAGTAATTAAAGCATTTGTTGGTACAGAAGGTAGTCTGCTTTAAATTGCCTTCTGAGGATATTTGTTTCTGACCTTGTGTATAAAGAGGAGATAATGGGCAAAGTGGACCAAAATTTTGAATATTGTGTGTTGTAAATATTATAAATCTTGTATTTTTTTGTATTAGGCCCATTAGTCTGGCTCATTAGGTTTAGCGTTGCCTATATAATCTTATTAGTGTTTGTACTCATTACAATATACCAATAATACTCGATATAATTTTCTACATGGTATCAAGAGCTCCCGGTCTTGGGGGTCTCGCCTCCGCACAAAAACCCTAGCCGCTTCATCGTGGATTTTTTCGGCTGCCTTGAGTGCAGCGTTTGGCACCTATTTTGTGCCCTATTTAGTTTTTCAGACAGCACTGACTGCTGTTCACCTATTTTTGCACGCCGCCGCCGCCGTTAGCCACTGTTAATCCCATTCCGCCGCCGTCCGCCACCGATGTTGAACCGGTGACCCTCCCATCAGATTCGCCGGCCAAAAACCATCCAGATCCCAAAATCTCGCGGCTATCAGACACTGCACGCGCCGTCGCAGTTCAGATCACTGTCGGGCGCGTGTAGGCCACGCGCCGCCTTCCTGTCACTGTTTCGCCATGCGCTTCTCAGGGCAGCACCGTCGGACCTTCCCCAGTCCGTTTGAGGGGTCCAACGTGATCCGAGGACATTTTGTTCGTGGGTCTGTTTGAATCCTTGCCGTTGTCGTCGTGTTCTGGTCATTGTTGACGTTTGAGTTGTTTCAAGGACAGAAAATCACCTTTTAGTAAGCCCTCTCAATTTTTTTGTTCTCTGGCAATGACTGGTAAGAGCTTTTGCTTTCGCTCCTTTACTGCCTCTGGTACTATCCCTCAGGATGCTTGGATTCTTGACTCTGCTGCTACTGATCATATGACCTTCCATTCCAAATTGTTTTCTTCATATACATCACCTCCCACTATTCATTATATTACTGTTGCTGATGGTTCTCGTACCCGTGTTGTTGGTTCTGGGAATGTTGATCTTCGACCCTCACTTAAATTGAAAAATGTGCTTTATGTTCCCAAACTCTCCAACAACTTAATTTCTATTCATAAGCTTACTCAGGACCAGAACTGTGCAGTAACCTTTTTCCCTTCTCATTGTGTTTTTCAGGATCTTGCCACGGGGAGGACGATTGGAATTGCTAAGGAACAGGGAGGGTTGTACTATTTGTATGATGAAAGATATGGTCAGAAGGTGCAGTCTTCCTGCTTACAATCTCAGTTTGAGTCTCGCTCTCCTGTATCACAGGTCTGGCTTCAGCACAAGCGTCTTGGGCATCCTCCTTTTTCTCTAATAAAGTCTATGTTTCCGTCTTTGTTTTTACAACAGTCTGTTGAGTCTTTTAAGTGTGACATTTGTCAATTTGCTAAACATCATCGTGCTACTTTTCCTTCTAGTTTTAAGAAAAGTGCTGAACCATTTGATCTTATTCATTCTAATGTTTGGGGACCAGCCCCTATTTCTAACATTTCTGGTGCAAGATGGTTTGTTTCCTTTATTGATGACTGTACTCGAGTAACTTGACTTTTCTTGATGAAGGATAAATCAGAAGTACACAAACTTTTTGTTCAATTTTATAATATGGTGCAGACACAATTTGGGAAAGGCATTAAAAGATTACGTTCAGACAATGGAAAAGAATATGTCAATCATTGCCTTTCAAGTTTTACTAATAAACAAGGCATCATCCATGAATTTACATGTGTTGACACCCCGCAGCAAAATGGGGTTGCAGAAAGGAAAAATCGCCACTTACTTGAAGTTGCTCGAGCCCTTCTCTTCCAAATGTCAGTCCCAAACTCATACTAGGGAAAAGCAGTACTGACAGCTGCCTATCTGATTAATCGGATACCATCTCGTGTTCTAGGTAATGTCAGTCCTGTTTAGTTTATGATCTCACACTTTCCTTCTGTCCCTATCATGCAGAGTCTTGAGTCTTGGGTATTTGGATGTGTTGCCTTTGTTCATGTTCATAAGCAGCATCGAACTAAGTTGGATTCTCGTGCAGTCAGGTGTGTCTTTCTGGGTTATGCACCTAACAAAAGGGGGTACAAATGCTATCATCCTTCCAGTCGTAAGTACTTCGTCTCTATGGATGTTACCTTCCATGAATATGTGTCATTCTTCACTCGCCCTCAGCTTCAGGGTGGAGAGCAATAATTTGGCATCTGAGTCTGAGTTTCTCCTCCTTGGTCCTCATCTGCCTGAGTCACCTGTTCCTCAGCCACCTGCTCCTCAGTCACCTATTCCTCAGTCACCTGCTCCTAAGTCACCTGTTTATGAGCCTCCTGTTTCTACTCCCGTTTTTCCTCTCGTCTTGCTTTCAGGAATCGCACCTTCAGACTGATGAAGAACAAAGCTAATGAGCCAATATTGGTGTATCGGAGGAGAGTAAAACCCAACCTGGTCCAAAAACAACCTCAATCGTCCGAACCGAGAGGTAAATCTGAAAATAATCCACACACTTTTGATTCTCAGTGTTTTGATACTCTTGACCCTGATCCTGATGACTTACCAATTACTTTTAGAAAAGGGAAAAGGTCTTGTGCCAAATACCCTATTTCTCAATTTGTCTCCTCTAAACATCTTTTCCTGCAGCATCGGAGTTTTATTGCAACGGTTGACTCTATGAGAATCCCAGCATCTGTTCAAGAGGCACTAAAGGATGCAAATTGGGTCCAAGCTATGGATGAGGAGATGAAAGCACTTGAAAGGAATGGAACTTGGGAAATTGTTGAGAGGCCAGGGGGCAAGAAACCAGTTGGTTGCAGGTGGATTTATATAGTCAAGCATAAATCAGATGGCACTCTTGATTGATACAAAGCAAGACTAGTAGCAAAGGGATATATTCAGACCTATGGCATTGATTATGAGGAGACATTTGCTCCAGTGGCAAAGATGAATACTGTTCGTATTTTACTCTCTCTTGTTGCTCACTCAGGGTGGGACCTTCACCAGTTTGATGTTAAAAATGCGTTTTTGCATGGAGACTTAGAGGAAGAGGTGTATATGGAGATTCCTCCAGGATTTGGACCCACTAGTGGAACAAACAGAGTGTGTAGATTGAGGAAGGCTTTATATGGGCTTAAACAGTCTCCCTGGGCGTGGTTCGGGAGATTCACAAAAGCAATGATTTGCCTGGGTTACAAGTAGAGTCAAGGAGATCATACACTTTTCTTCAAACATTCACAGGGAGGAAAACTAACTGTACTTCTTGTTTATGTTGATGATATCATTATTACAGGAGATGATTTGGTTGAAAGACAATTACTCGAGGAGAAATTATCTGCAGAGTTTGAGACGAAGGACCTTGGGAAACTTAAGTATTTCTTGGAAATTGAGGTGGCCTACTCAAAACAAGGCATTTTCATGTCTCAAAGAAAGTATGTCCTTGATCTTTTGAAGGAGACAGGCAAACTTGGATGTAAACCTACAGGTGTTCCCATAGAGCAAAATCACAAATTGAGCATCGAAGAGGAGAGTGCTAAAGTTGACAAGGTCCAATATCAGAGATTAGTGGGGAAGTTGATTTACTTGGCATACACTAGACCAGATTTAGCATATGCGGTTAGTGTTGTGAACCAATCCATGCATAATCCGATGGTGAGACACTTGCAAGCTGTAGAGCGTGTTCTACAGTATCTCAAAGCCACTCCAGGGAGAGGGCTCTTGTTCAAAAGAGGTGGAACCCTAACTATGGAAGCCTATACAGATGCTGATTATGCAGGTTCAGTGAGTGATAGAAGGTCCACTTCAGGCTATTGTGCATTTTTGTGTGGAAACCTTGTCGCTTGGAGAAGTAAGAAACAAAGTGTGGTGGCTCGATCAAGTACTGAGGCAGAATTTAGAGCTATGGCACAGGGAATCTGTGAGCTATTGTGGAAGAAGATTGTGCTTGATGACTTGAAGATAAAGTGTGAAGGTCCTATGAGGTTGCTTTGTGACAACAAATCGGCTATTAGTATTGCTCATAATCCTGTTCAGCATGACAGGACAAAACGCATTGAGATAGACCGACACTTTATCAAGGAGAAGCTAGATAGCGGGCTGATAACTACGACTTACATTCCTTCTGGGCATCAACTGGCAGATGTGTTAACAAAAGGCTTACCAACAGAACGATTCAGTCAACTTGCTTGCAAGTTGGGAATGATAGATATCCATTCACCAGCTTGAGGGGGAGTGTTGTAAATATTATAAATCTTGTATTTTTTTGTATTAGGCCCATTAGTCTGGCCCATTAGGTTTAGCATTGCCTATATAATCTTATTAGTGTTTGTACTCATTACAATATATCAATAATACTCTATATAATTTTCTACATTGTGGATTTCATTCCTCAATTGCTGCAGTTCTACCTATACTTGCAAGTTGCAACAGGGTAAATGAATACAAAATGATGAATATAAAACCCCACAGCCTCAAAATGCAAGCTATAACTTACATTTAATTTACTGCATCGTGAGAATTTGTAGTCGTAGGTACAGATATATGTACAAGAAGATAAATATGTTTTTAATTAATTGTAGCATTAGGTATATGTGGTGAGAGAGGAACATCATTTGAAGACAAAAAGTTCTGTTTGATGAGTAATCCCTTTCCCCTTCAGGTTTTATTTCAATGCTTATATCATTGCCTTAATTAGTCCTTCTTGTTTACATTTTTTTTTTTTAAATTCTTAGGGAAGATCATTAGACCAACCTTTGGTGTAACTGCTGAGCTTGCTTCACCAGCAGGAATAACTATGCAGGATGCCTGTATTTTGAAAACCATCATATCCATAATGGTACTTTTTAGCGAGATAGATGAATGAACTCTTTCATGTACTAGAGAGAAACAATTTATGGAGGATTTGCATGAGTTTTAGTGTGTTCAACACAGGACAATAATGATCTATTCTTATGAATATTAGTTTGCTTACAATTATTATATATATGCTTCTTAAGATAATATAAATTTTTTGGCCAGTAGCTGTCGAAAATTCCACCATAAAAATTTTTGCCTAAAATTTTTGCTTCCTCATACTTTATCACACTGAATCTTGTACTTTGAAGTTAACTGCTATTTTCCTTGATCAGGATGACTTCTTACCGAGGACAGCCACTCCATTGGAAGATATATTTTCGTCTCTTTTCTGGTATATCTTAAGGCCCTGTATAATTGTAGCTCCCTTATTGTCGTGCTTGTCATATGATGCTAAAGTATGCTCTAGTATGCTAAAGTCTATGCTGCCAACTTTGTTTACGGAGTTACTGACCAAGCCAATTCGGGAGTCATAAGGTGGTCAAGGTGGTTTCGGTGGGGAGTTAAGGGATGGAGTGATAAGGAGGTTGAGGGTTCAAACCCCATCCACTAACAAAAATTACTAACATTAACACACTAACATTTGCCTATATAAAAAAAAACTGACCAAGCCAATTCAAACTATTTTCACACCTGAGTCAGTTTTTGGCATTCCGAACCCCTTTCCCAATATGTGTTTTTTGGGACTCCAAAGTTCAATTTTTGAGGTTATTTTTGCTATTTGAGGCTTTGGGGCAGTGTTTGGATGAGTTTGATATGCTACTTGATTGTTTTTGGGTTTTTGCACTGTGCTTTTTTCTGGTGGTACCTTCGCTTTCCTAGCAGTGCAGTCCCATTCCTAATATGGCTCTTTCCAGTTGTGCCTGTTTTCCTTTTGGCTGTGCATCATTCATGCTGTCTCTCTAGCTATGCTCATTTTCTTTGAATTTGCAAGTAGTGGTTTGTGAAGCATGCCAAATGCCGAATTTGTATAATTTATGCCTAATGTTTCTTTGTTAAGTGGAAGTTATTTTTGACAAACTTAGAATTTTGTAAGCTTCAGCTTAAGGGGCACTGGAGAGTGTAGAGAAATATAAATTAATAACAGACTGTGATTAGTTGATGTCAACAGTTGGCGGAAATTATTGTAATCAATCTGGATCAGAATTACAGTAAATGCTGTGATATTACTGATTGAAATGGGGCCCTGAGCAGTACCAGAGTAATATCCATACAGAGGAGAACAATGAATATTACACTGAATTCTCTGAGTATTCGAGAGATTTGGGACTCTCCCTCTCACTTCTCAGTTTCTAAAATTCTGAATGACCCCTCTCTCTCTCCTTACCGATTTATATCCTATTTTACCATTGACCTAACTGCCTAACTGACTACAGTTGTTACAACTGCCTACCCATGACAGTTTCTAACTGTTGTTAAAAGATTTTGGTTTCCACTTATTGTAACCCTTAATCCCTATTCTTTAACAGTTGTCATTGTAATTTTAATGTTTTCATGGTAAGAAAATTGTATTCATTAAGTTGTTTTCTTGGGTTGGCAGTTTGCCATGCATATTGTGCTTAAGGTGCATGAAGGATACATGTATACCGGAGGAGAAGAGGCTGAAAGATCCAAGGAGACTCTATGCACCCGGTCGCCTTTATCACATTGTTGAGAGAAAGCCTTTCAGGTATGGTTAAGGATTCAAAGAAGAACATATGCAGAATTATAGCTGTAGTTTTGGAAGTCACCTGCAGTTAAGTGCAACTGCATCTGTTTTTATTGTCTTGTTTCTTCCTTTGGAAAATATGTTATTAAGGTCACGTTAAAAAAGATGTTTATATTGTTTATTCTTTTGGCTTCACATTAATGACTTTTTCTGTGCAGAGTGGGAAGGTTTCCCCCAGTTGTGAGGACAGCAGTGCCTGTAGATGGAAGGTTTGAGCATATAGTCCTTTCTTGTAATGCTACATCTGATCATGCCATCATTTGGATAGAGAAAGAAGCCCGAAGGGCTCTGGATGTAAGTCTGTTTAGCCTTGTAATTGTTTACATCGTTTGTTGGGGAAGGTGAAGTTTTGGTCTCTCTTTCTGTGTTTGTGTTAACTAGAAGTAACTAGGGCTCTGGATGCAATTGTCTGTTTCTTTTTCCCCATTACTACTCAATTGCCTAGAGATTTGAAATGGTTGAAAAACATACAAGGTTTAGATAGGGAAGGAAGAAAACAGATAAAGAAGGCTAACAATATGATGGGATTGATAGATCCATAACAATACCCTGTCCTAATGACAGTACTAATAATTAGGTCAAGTATTAGTATTATTAGTACAAGGTGAAGCCCACCAAGAATAAGCGTGCGTTTGGAACTGCGGTGAGGCAGTCCAAAAGCACATTGGATGGAATTCACCGTGGAAGCTAGACAAAGCTACTTCCACTTTTATGACTCATAAAAAATTTATAGAAATGTCATTCCACCGTGATTCTCAAATGTGTTGCCAAACACATGCTAAGACTAATAACCCTAGGATTCTAACAATATGAATTTTGAGAAGCTTTTAAAATTTAAACTCATGTCATTTTGGAAGTAATGACATTTTGTTTGCTTCTGCTATGTCTCCATCATGTAGCAAGAAATATAAGATATCTTTTGACATTTTCCTCCCCTTGTTCTTCAAGACATGCACATAGGTTTTCATAAATCTGCAAATATTTCTAAGGAATCACGTTTCACTAATTTGGCATGCTATTTAATGATCAAGAGTCAACCTTTGCCATTTTGTTTCTGCCAACTGCAGTTGATGCTGGAGAAAGATAATAGCATGGAAATCCCTGCAAATCAAACAATGGAGCGGCAGGAAACATTAGCTAGACACAATCAAGAATACAAAGCAGCATTGCAAAGGGCTAAAACATTAGATGTTCCACATGCTTATACTCCCCCATCACAATATGGAACTTTTGATGATGAAGGAGAAGAGAGTTCAAGAAGGTCACAGTCAGAGCCCGAGTCTTCTTTTTGGTTCATCTGATAGGAGTACATTGAATGAAACCTGGGATGAATTAATTGAGCGTCGTTTTGATAAGCGCGAGCATGGCCACATGGTGCTGAAGAAATAATGATTATGTGATTTAAGCAGGCGATACGGATGTAAATTATAGTAATGCAAACAAAATTCGTTCATTCTTTGGTGATTTTTTGGCGTTCTGTTGTAGTTCAAAGATGTGGAACAACATGAAATAAAGTGATAAGTTTGTAAGATATTGATGGGAATCAGGTTCTCTTCTTAAATTTCATATTTGTAAGGATATATAGTGATATGCTGCACCAAAGCCGCAATGAATGGTAAATGCAGCTATAGTCACTCCACTTAATGATTGTACTTTTTATCTAATAATTTTTATTTTTGTTATTTTTATTTTTGATATATGTCATAAGAACATGCTTATCCACCATCAAATTTTAACAGGTTAAGATGCTGCCGTTCAAATTAAGTTAACCATAAACAAATTCTTAATCACATACATTTTATCTATAGAGGTCCTTTAAGGCAAAGGTACTTTTGGCTCCAAAAGTATGTTTGTAAGTAAACCAAACATAGCCTAATTTGGTAAAGTGGCAAGCTAGCAAGACAGAGAGAAGTAGAGAAGCTTTAGTTGCAGACTTGCATCAGTTTTGAATTCACTTATGGTGTACCTTTTCTTTTACCACTCTGTTTGTGCTTTCGGTCTTTGCCTGCTCAATTCTCTGATGCTGTTGTGCATAAAGTTATAGACATATCTCCCTTCAGACGTACCAGTTTTGTTATGGTATTGGAATTGAAAAGAGATGTAAACTGAATATTCATTACAAAGGTTTATATAGGCACAGCTATAACCAAGAAGAGGTAAAGAAGGCCCTAAAGAAAAGGCTTAACAAACTAACTAATCTTGTTAACAGCTAGATAACAGAAAGCAGAATCCTACTAATCCGGTTAACAACTAGATAGCAGATTTGAAAACATATTTGACTAAGTCAAATAACAAACAATAAGAAAACTTGTATTTTATACATCCAATATATGGTTTCCTTATTTGACATGTTGCACCTATGTTGACAGTTTCAGAATTCGCTGCAAACAATATTGTTTTTTTTTTTTTTTTTTTATAAACTATGTTGTCTTGATCACACAAACATGCACCGAGTTAAGCTGTTTCATGTTTAATAGTAAACACTTGCTATTACAAATCAGAATGTTATGTTGTCAACTTGTCATCCTTTGCTTCAGCAGCCGAAAAGAATCAAGAAACAAAGAATTGAGCAAGGAAACTGACTTACAAGTTACAACCAGGCCCCTCAATTTATCCCAACAGTATTGACCCATCACAAGTTGTCCAAATCTCTTGGCAACCAACGCTAGGTACTGTTTAATCAATTTTCTTGTGATAAATTATCTCTTTGGAATGGTTATGCTACTGATTAGATATGCAAAATTTCACTTTAAATAGGTTTTACTTATTTTTTTTTTTGGGTAACATTGTTTTTGCTTTCCTATTTTCCTTGCTTGTAAACTGATGTTGCCCCTGCTGCTACATCATATATGAAGATTTTTTGTCAAAGAAGGAGTGTGAATACCTTAAGGTCTGTTTGCTTTGTTTTTACTTTCCTGTATAAAAATTTGAAAACAGAAAATAAAATAAAAATAAGATACAATTTTATAATTATTTTTTAAAACAAGAATCTAGAAACAAATTATACAGGCCCTTATTTCTTTGGTATGATTTTCTGTTCCATTGCTATGTATATTGGTTCATAATAATTGGGCTGCAAACAAAATGCTTACCACAAAAACGCCATTGGGTACAGAACTCACCATTGAGTCACCAACTCACCATAGTTGGATGGCCTATTTAGTTGTCATAGTTTGGACTGTGCATTTGTGCCTGGTAGATGGTCTTCTCCCGGTTCAATGTGTGATTGAATGTGATAGGGTTAACAATGAAATGAATGTTATTATATGGGGTGAAAATTAGGGATTCAAGCACTACGTGCAGGCTCTTAAATATGGAGTAACTTCCAAGCTAATATCTTCAGAATGCAGTAAAAATTAGACAAAGAATCCAAGAAAAATACACAATTTCTAAGGAAAAACAAAAGAGGAGCAAAAACATGTTCAACCAAGTCAATAAATTAGATCAACACTGCACACATCTTGCTACCAATGAAAATATCACCATTTCATTTGCATGGGAACAAAACTAGACTTTATTAAACCAGTTGGAAACTTCAATGGAACCACAAGTGCAGCAACAGCATCAATAATGAAACCCATAATTGTGCAAAGCTACAGATTGACAACATATTATTTTCCCAAAAATTATTAACACAACTTGAGAATATCTTTAGAGATAATTTTCCTTTATTATTTCCACTTCAATAAAAATTGGAAAACCCATAAATAACAATTGAAAATCAAAGCCATCTAACATAAATGTCAAACACTTGACTTGAGCGGTGGTGCAGAATCAAGAGATGGGTTTGGTTTTTTCAGTGAGCATGATGATTTGAAAGCCTCAATCTGTGATTGGCACTTGACATAGTCTCCCTTGTTCTCTTCCAAGCACTTTTTTAAAGCCTCAACATCACATGGTGAATTTTTTTTCTTCACACTGCTATTCTCTGCTTTCTGATCCATGGGTTTTAATTAAGAATCAACACTGCATTTTAGACCAAACAGCAACAGGTTCAATTAAAAGAATAAAATTAAGACAAAATAATAATAATTAATAAATGAACTTCACTGTATTTTGGAATTCTAATATGAACAGCAGAACAAGCATTAAGGAATCCAAATTCAAAAACTGTTGGGTCTTCAATTTCCAAAGTCGAATTCTTTCACATGAATTGCTTGAAAATAGAAAAGTAGTAAAGTAAAATCTAAGAAGCAGCAACACCAATGGTGAAGAAGAATAGCGTGCAGTGAAATTATCATTTTTTTTCAAAGCGAAAAATGAAAAAAAAAAAAAGAAAAAGATTTAACTTGCAGGTTACTGAATTTCATCTGATAGCGAGCAAGTAAAATGTCGTACCATAACGTAACGCAACGCAACGCAACGCAACGTAACGTAGCACGATACTATTACTATCGATAACTTTGGATATTTTGGCGAGTATGAACGAATTACGATGTTCGATTTTGTTTGAATATGAAAGATGCGATATTTGGAGATAAATGCAAAGCGCAACTCTGCAAACCCTAACGCCACAGTCCACACCAAGGAGGGAGAAGGAAGAAAACGAAACACATTTTCCCTTTTTTTTAAGGTTAAAGTTGTTGCTGAAATATCATTTTCGTCCCTTTTAACATATTTTTTAATTTGGTTTACTCCCTTAACTTTTAAAATGTTCAATTTGATCGAGACTAAACCCCCAATTTGGTCCCTGAGAAAAACACTCGGGTCTGAAATAGTCCCTAACCAAAAAAAACTATCCAGTTGGTCCTTAAATGTGTTTACCGGGACAGATTAGTCCTTCTGTCATATTTTGTAGTGTTTCTATCATGTGTAGTGCATGTTAATAGGGACTAATTTGGCTCACGGTCATGTTTCTTAGGGACTTTACTGGTATCACTTAAAAATTGTTAGGGACTAATTTGTGACAGAAGGACTAATCTGTCCCGGTAAACACATTCTTAAGGACCAACTGGATAGTTTTTTTTGGTTAGGGACTATTTCAGACCCGAGTGTTTTTCTCAGGGACCAAATTGGGGGTTTAGTCTTTGATCAATTAACTTATTTTTTAGATTCAGTTTGATTCCTTAACTTTTAAAAGGTTCAATTTAGTCCCTTAAATTGTATCCGTTGACCTGAGTTAGTCATCTCTGTCAATAAGTCAGTAACGGTGTTAACTTTTTGAGAACCGTGTTGAAACTCACTAACAATTTAAAGGACCAATTTGAATATCGTTAACAATTTAAAGGATTAATTTGAAACAAGTTAACAATTTAAATGACTAATTTGAAACTCATTTAAAACATAAGGGACCAAATTGAAACCCTTTTAACACTGTTAATGACTTTATTTATGGAGATGACTAACTTGGGTCAACAGAGATAAATTAAGGGATCAAATTAAATATTTTAAAAGTTATGGGACCAAACTGAATCTAAAAAATAAGTTAAGGTACCAAAATGATGTTTTAGCCTATTTTGTTCCTATTCATATTTTTAATTTAGTCCTTATATATAAATTCTTATCAAATCAGTCCTTACACGTGACAATTATTTTAGTTTAGTTCTCGCTGTTTTTTTTTTTTGACAAGAAACTATCACTGCTTCTCATTAATAATCATAGAGTCAATACATGTTGGGGCATCATGAAAGAAATGAGGACTAGCATAGGAAATGACCACCCTAACTAAGGTATGAGAGCAATCATATTAACTTGTCTCCTAGAAAACTCAACACGAGAGTTTTGAAAAACAGAAGAAAGTAAATCCTTACAAGAAAAAATAATAGCTCCAAATTCAGTGTCGTCATCACACTAGGAATTCATGTTATCAGCTACCAACTTGGAATCAAGCTCAAAAATAATCCTCTGAAGACTAAGCTCTCTCATCCAATTGATAGCAAAATATAAACCAGCTGCCTCACCCATGTGAACATCAATAACTGGACTAAATCACTGAGTTCTGGCTCCCAAGAAGTGGCCAAACTCATTCCTGAGACAGATGTCAATCCCCACTTGATTGCTAGCTGGAAAAAATGATGCATCTTTATTGCACTTCACATAGCCTTCTGGAGGTCTCTTCCAGTGCAACAAGGAACTATCAGGCGCAGCACTGCTCCCACAAAAACCAGACCCTAGGCCCCGCGCAAGCTGCCACTCATGCAGCAGGGAAGAGCCGCGCAACACAATGGCCTCTGCGCATTCAACCTTCTCATCCCAAACCTTCATATTTCTACTAGTCCAAATACTCCACAGTGACATAGCCCAAACAATCATACCATCATTGGACAGCTGCGCAAAGAGCATGAAAAACAGCTCACAGAAGTTGTTCGCCACGTCCAAAAGAGGGAAGATCTTGCCCCACAAGCCAACTTTCCTCCACATAGCTTTATTGATCTCATATGAGGTGAAAATATACCAACTATTTTCGATATTCCTTTCACACCACGGGTAGAAATCGGGGCACTGCACGCCTCGACTCTGAAGATTGGATCTAGTAGGAAGAACATCACATGCTACTCTCCACAAAAATTCCACACTTTCAGGGGAACTTTAAGCTCCCACAAAACCTTCTAGTTACCAACAACTTTCAAGTGATCAACATCCATCACCCTATCCAAGCACAATCTATAAGCGGATCTCACAGTGTAATTCCTCTTACAGTCCGGCCACCAAAGAATCTTGTCATCATGCACCGCCAAAAATAAAGGAGTATTTAGAACTATAGTTGCAGAAGAAGGGCTCATGATCTCCTCAACAAGCTCCACATTCCAAGTCTTGGATCCAGTTACCCAAAGATCACACACCCGAAGGGAAGGATCCACATTGCTATTAGCCTTCAGGATTAGAGGGAGGGAGTCTCTAGTCCACACATCCTTCCACACATTAATGCTAGTACCGCCACCAATTCTCCACCTCAAGCCTTCCTTCAAAACCACCCTAGCTTCACACAAACTCCTCCAAACATAACTAGGATTATACCCCATATTGGCTTCAAGAAAATCACAATGTGAAAAATATTTAGCTTTGAATAACTTAGCCACAAGGGATTCAGGACTAAACAAAATCCTCCAACCTTGTTTACCAAGAAGAGCCATATTGAAAGTATAAAGATTCCTAAAGCCCATACCACCATCCTGTTTGTGCATAGCCAACTTGTCCCAAGAAAGCCAATTGATCCCACTACCATTCCCTCCACCACCACCCCACCAAAAAGAATTCATAAGCTTCTGAATCTCATCACCCAAAGAAGGAGGAATAAGGAAGATACTCATGAAGTAAGTAGGAATCGATTGGAGAACCGATTTGATCATCACCTCCTTACCTACCTTCAATAAAGATCGACCACCCCGCGAATTAATTTTCTTCCAAACCCGATCTTTAATAAATTTAAATAAGGATTTTTTACTTCATCAATCATCGAGGGAGGCCCAAATATTTGCCCGTGCCCTAGCAAATATGGACCCCTAAAAGAGAAGCAATAAACACCCGGAGTCTTCCACCACATTTACGCTATAGAAAATCTCCGATTTACGAAAATTAATTTCTGTCCCAAGCTTCCTCATAAACGGATAAAATATTCTTCATAGCCAAGGCTTCACAATTCTTAGCCTTGAAGAAAAGAAAACAATCATATGCAAACAGAAGATGAGAAATAATCGGGGAACCTCTACAAACTTTAACTCCATGCAAATCACCTCTCCTCTCAGCTTTACCAATGAGAGCGAAGAAAACCTTGAGCACAAAATAAATAAATATGGAGAGAGAGGATCACCTTACCTTAACCTCTACCAAGGCAAATAGGGCCAACAGGAACATGATTAACCAAGACAGAATAATTAACAGATTCCACACACATCAGAATCCGCTCCACCCACTTCTCAGAAAAGCCTAACCTCCTCATAACCGCCCCCAAGTAACCCCATATCACGACCCAAAATCGATGTCAATGACCGGCCAGAAGAGAAGTGATGACCCCTAATCCGAAGCCTTGCCCAGGTTAACACATCCTCATTTTTAATTCAAGATAAATAAATAACAAAAAAATATTTAACATTGAACCTTTCATCTTTTAATGAAAAAAAAAACGAACTTATAGTTTAGAGGAAAACTTCATTTGATAAGTTTTCATAAATGGGAAACAAAGAATTCCCAATAATAGTTTCGAATACCAAAAAAGAAATGGTACAATTTAGATTTCAATTTTACAATGAAATACATTAAATTTAGAAGATAAATAAAGCATCTTTAGAGGTTGCGGCTTGGCACTATAACTCCACAGTTAGGAGTCAAGTAGTTGGGGATGATCCAGCAGCTTCCACACCTGCATCTCAAATACTATGAGGGAATGAGTTAAATAAACTCAGTAAGGGCTTCACAAGCGAAAACAGCTAGAATTCATGCAAGCAAAAAATACAACAATGTCCAACTCGTCAAAACCTTTAATCTCATATATCTAACATTTAATACTCTCATTGTGAATTTTTCTACCATGATGCTTGAATTGCCTCAAAAATCGAATATAACAGATTTCATCTGCACTATCGGGCGTTACGTCTCGCCTCCCCGATAGGCATACAACCTATCTGCTACTGGGCGTCACGTCTCACCGTCCTCAATGCGGTATCACAATTACTGGTCGTCCCCAGAATATGGTCATATCATCACATCCAAGCTCTACTAGGCGCTACGTCTCGTCGTCCCTAGTAGCCTATCCATATTACTGCACAACTGAGAATTAGGTCTCACCGTCCCCAGTGCGACTTTTCAATGGTCAATTCAAGCATCAAGTATATTTAATAATTAACATCACATACACATATCCAAACTTAAGAGTTGCATCAACTTCATACCCCACGTAAATTCAATATCATATTACATACTATAAACCATACAACACGTTCCAAGCAATGTTCATCCTTAATACACAATAATCATATTCTAGTTTATCCATGCATCATGATTCAATAATCATAATGACAAATCAACCATTCATGTACAAAACACATCCGACACATTTACTCTGTCATTTCAGAGTCAAGGACTTATCACACCTCATCACTCATGTACCAAAGTACTCATTTCAATATTTCATCACTGTGAAGCATGCACATAAGCATCATAATAAACCATTCACTAGTATTTCTATATACTACTCTCCCATATTGGAAAACATCAGCATACACATATTTTTCAATTATCAATCAACAAGAAACTGTACATAGTACCACCCATAATAGTAAATATAGACAATACCATTTTCTTACACTTTCACTCTCATAACCTATGTTATAGTTAAGCCTAACATAACTCATAGTAGTACATTATAAACA
The DNA here is from genome assembly GCA_030762895.1 of Sophora flavescens. Taxonomy (NCBI): domain Eukaryota; kingdom Viridiplantae; phylum Streptophyta; class Magnoliopsida; order Fabales; family Fabaceae; genus Sophora; species Sophora flavescens. Next base: position 157,412,740 of record CM061067.1, on the reverse strand, counting down.
AACATTCTATTATCTCCCTTCAACAATACAATTCCTTTATCATAGTTTGCTCATTCATCATCTCTATATAAACCACATTAAACACATGACAATTCAAAATATAGAACACTTAGTCACTACTAAAGCATTCATATTATTTGTCCAATCATATAGGACCTCCTTGGCCACACAATAAAAATTCACTTCATTGTTTATAATAGTTATTTAGGAACAACACAGTTCCAATCATGATTTCCATATTTGTGTCTCACCTTTAATCAACTCTATGAGTAAACTCCATGAGTATACTTCCTAAAATTTAGATAGCTCTCCATGCCATTTTTAATAAATTTTCGATGCCACCTAGAGTACCTAAGTTTGAAAGTTGTGGCCTAAGATGTAACCTTACTAAGACTGGTTCTTCGGACGAGGTTTCTAGCAAGCCTAGACCGACTTCAAATGCAAACTGGTAATAATACGAAGATCTATAAATTCTGAAAATGCAACCACGGGTTGTAAAGTAGTTGACAAACTTGTGTAGTTGACAACGCAACCACGGGTTGTAAAGTAGACTTCCAACTAATTGCAGTACCAAACAAAGTGAACACATACCCCGAAAGAGACTTCCTTGTATCAATATTCTCGGCATAATCCGCATCAACATAACCCACAATAACATCTTCTTCTTGTGCTTCTTTCTTGTACATAAGTCCAGAATTTAGAGAACCATTCAAATACCTTAGAACCCACTTCAAAGTCTCCCAATGAGCTTCCCCCGGATCCGCTATAAACCTGCTAACAATGCTAACGGCGTGTGCCAAGTCCAATCTGCTACATACCATCCCATACATGATGCTACCCACTCCACTTGCATAAGGAATAGATTCCATTCTTCTTCTTTCCGTGTTGTTGCTAGGAGCTTGAGTAATAGAGAGCTTTGTGAGATTACCCAAAGGTGTAGAAACCAGTTTAGACTGATGCATCCTATACCTTTCTACAACTTTCTTCAAGTAACCTTGGTGAGATAGTAATAGTGCCCCTTTCTTGCTGTTTCTGACTATGTCCATGCCAAGTATCCTCTTTGCATTACAAAGATCCTTCGTCTCAAATTCATAATTCAGTTGGTCCTTAAGCTTGCTTATCTCTTCCTTGCTAGAGCTAGCTATAAGAATGTCATCCACATATAGGAGTAGGAAAAGAATACACTCCTCCTCTCTCATTAGTATGTACACACAGCTATCATAACTACTCCTTAGAAATCCCACTCTCAAGAGAAAATCATCAAATTTTTTGTACCATTGTCTCGGGCTTTGTTTTAGCCCATAGAGTGATTTTCTCAAGAGACATACCTTGGTCTTATCTTTTGCATACCCTTCCGATTGTTGCATGTAAATAGTTTCCTCTAGATCTCCATGTAGAAATGTTGTCTTGACATCCAACTATTCTAACTCCAAGTCATACTGATTCACAATGGACATCAATATCCTTATAGAACAATGTTTTACCACAGGTGAAAAGATCTCATTGTAGTCAATCCCTTCAACCTGGGTAAAACCCTTTGCTACCAGTCTTGCCTTGAACCTTGCCTCCTCAATGCCTGGAATGCCATCCTTTTTCTTGAAGATCCACTTGCATCCAACTACCCTTTGATTCTTAGGTAAGTCCACAAGTGTCCAGGTTTGATTTTCATCCAAGGATTCCATTTCTGCTTGCACTGCTTGTAACCAATTCTGACTATCCTTGCTTTCCATAGCCTCTCTGAAACTTCTCGGTTTTGGATCTTGTATCTCTTCACCGCATTACAAGCATAGCAAACGAGGTCAAGATACCCAAATCTCTTGGGAGGTACAATATTCCTCCTGGCTTGATCTCTAGTCAACTGATAGTCTAATACTACTGGTGGTTGTTGATCTGTTTGTTCTGCTAGTGGTGGTGGACTTTCCTCTCTGATGTTAGAGGTGGGAAACTCCACCTCAAACTGAGCTTTCTGGTATGTTTCATCTGAATTGCTTTGCTCCAAGCCATTGCACATCATACCTATTCCGGTCTCATCAAATGTGACATCCCTGCTTACAAAGCACCTTGATCCTCCTGATTCCAACTTCCACAACTTGTAGCCCTTCACACCATCTGGATACCCAATGAAGATGCATTTTACCGCCCATGCATCAAGCTTGTCCTCCTTGATGCGAGCAAATGCCAAAGAACCAAATACCCTAAGATTAGAGTAATCCATCGGTTTACCACTCCATACTTCCATAGGTGTCTTGAAGTCTAAAGCTGAAGACGGACATATGTTTATCAAGTACATTGCAGTATTTGCAACTTCACCCCAGAAACTCTTAGGTAGTCTAGCACCCAAAAGCATACACCTAACACGCTCCAAAATAATCATGTTCATCCTTTCTACTAGACCATTTTGTTGAGGAGTCACTGCCAAGGTCCTATGCCTTTTAATTCCCTGTTTCCTGCAAAACTCATAAACTGCTCTGAAACAAACTCCAGGCCATTGTCAGTCCTTAAAACTTTCAATTTCGAGCCTAGTTGATTTTCTATAAGAGTGTGTCATTCCTTGAATTTTTGAAAGGTTTCAGATTTATTTTTCAAAATGTAAATCCACACTCATCTAGAAAAGTCATCAATCATTGTAAGAAAATAGGATCCCCCTCCACGAGTCATCACCATTGATGGACCCCAAAGATCCGAGTGCACATACTCAAAAGATCAATTGAAAGGAGGAATAAAACAAATATTTTCTGAATTGCTTGTGTTGATTTCACACAGCATAGATGTATTGTATTTATACACTATGAGAATTAAATACAACTGATAATTACAATGGCTATTTCCTAATTACAATGACTATTTCCTAAACTATTAATGAACCTTTGGACGGTGGATACCAACACAGTCCATGAACCTTTGGACGGTGGATACCATCATTAATGACAGTCCATGAACCTTTGGACGGTGGATAATATTTGGACGGTAGATTCCAACACTCCCCCTCAAGCTGGGGAATGGATATCAATCATTCCCAGCTTGCAAGTAAGTTGGTTGAATCGATCCCTTGGCAAACCTTTTGTTAACACATCTGCAAGCTGCTGCCCAGAGGGAATGTAGGTTGTTGTTATCAATCCACTATCCAACTTTTCTTTGATGAAGTGTCGATCTATCTCAATGTGTTTTGTCCTGTCATGCTGAACATGATTATGAGCAATACTGATGGCCGATTTATTATCACAAAACAATTTCATAGGACCTTCACACTTTATTTTCAAGTCATCGAGCACAATTTTCATCCACAACAGTTCACAGATTCCTTGTGCCATAGCTCTAAATTCTGCCTCTGCGCTTGATCGAGCCACTACATTTTGTTTCTTACTTCTCCAAGTAACAAGGTTCCCACATAGGAACATGCAATAGCCTGATGTGGATCTTCTATCACTTACTGAACCTGCATAGTCTGCATCTGTATAAGCCTCCATAGTCAAGTTTCCACCTTTTTTGAACAAGAGTCCTCTTCCTGGAGTAGCTTTGAGATACTGCAGTATACGTTCTACAGCCTGTAAGTGTCTCTCCCTCGGATCATGCATGAACTGACTCACAACACTGACTGCATATGCTAGATCTGGTCTAGTGTGTGCCAAGTAAATCAACTTCCCCACAAGTCTCTGGTATTGGACTTTGTCAACCTTGGCACTCTCCTCTTCAGTGCTCATCCTGTGATTGTGTTCAATGGGAACACCTGTAGGTTTACATCCAAGTTTCCCTGTTTCCTTCAAAAGATCAAGCACATACTTCCTTTGAGAGATGAAAATGCCTTGGTTAGAGTAGGCCACTTCAATCCCCAAGAAATACTTCAGTTTCCCAAGGTCCTTCATCTCAAATTCTGCAAATAATTTTTCCTTAAGCAGTTGTCTCTCAACTAGGTCATCTCCTGTAATAATTATATCATCAACATAAACAAGAAGTACAGTCAGTTTTCCTCCTTGTGAATGTTTGAAGAAAAGTGTATGATCTCCTTGGCTTTGCTTGTAACCGAGTAACACCATAGCTTTTGTAAATCTTCCAAACCATGCTCGGGGAGACTGTTTTAGCCCATATAAAGCCTTCCTCAATCTGCAAACTTTGTTTGTTCCACTTGTGGGACCAAACCCTGGGGGAATCTCCATGTACACCTCCTCCTCTAAGTCTCCATGCAAGAAAGCATTTTTGACATCAAACTGGTGTAGTTCCCATCCAGAGTGGGCAGCAAGAGAGAGTAAAATACGAACAGTGTTCATCTTTGCCACTGGAGCAAATGTCTCCTCATAATCAATGCCATAGGTCTGAGTGTATCCCTTTGCCACTAGTCTTGCTTTATACCTGTCTAGGGTACCATCTGACCGGTACTTTACAGTGTAGATCCATCTACTCCCCACTGGTTTCTTTTCCTTTGGTTTCTCAACAATTTCCCATGTTCCATTTCTTTCCAGAGCTTGCATCTCCTTATTCATGGCTTGAACCCAGTTCTTGTCTTTCAATGCTTCTTGTACTGTTCTAGGGATTCTGATAGAGTCAATGGCTGCAATAAAGCTTTGGTGCTGCAAAGAAAGGTTTGTGGTGGAAACAAATTTGGAAATAGGGTACTTAGCACAAGATCTTTTTCCTTTTCTTAAAGCAATAGGTAAGTCATCATCAATGTTAGGATCACAATTATCCAAAGGAATAGGTTCAGAATGAATGAAAGGAATAGATTCAACATGAATGGGACTAGTGTTTTCAATACTTACCATGGGTTCAGATATTTGGGGTTGCGGTTGGACCAGGGAGGGGTGTTTCTTCCTTTGATAGACCAGTTTTGGCGAGCTTGCTCTAGTCTGAGGAGCTAATTCCTGTGTATCTGAGAGCATATCAGAAGATTGGAGCAAGGGAATGCTGCCTTCTGAAAAAGTCTCAGCTTCCAAATCAGAAGTATTATTCTCCCCCCTGAGGTGAGGAATCGAAGAATGATTGATTTTCTTGGAAGGTGACATCCATGGAGACATACACTCGACGAGAGGAAGGGTGATAACATTTGTATCCTTTCTTGTCAGGGGCATAACCAATGAACAAACATTTAATAGCACGAGGGTCAAGTTTGCCCCGATGCTGACGATGGACATGAACAAAAGCAACACAACCAAAAACACGAGATTCAAGACTTTGCATAATAGGAACAGATGGAAAAAATGTTTTCATGACATGAACAGGACTCAAACCACCAAGGATTCTAGAGGGTATTCTATTTATTAGATAAGCAGCAGCTTAAAAATGACTTCCCCCAATATGAATTTGGAACAGACATATGAAACAATAAAGCTCTAGTAATTTCAAGCAAGTGTCGATTTTTCCTTTCAACAACCCCGTTTTGTTGGGGGGTATCAACACATGTAAGTTCATGAACAATGCTATGTTGTTTAAGAAAGGTGGAGAAATTTTGGTTCACATACTCTCTACCATTATCAGACCTCAGACGTTTAATTGTTTTATCAAATTGAGTTTTAATCATATGATAAAACTGGATAAACAAATGGTACACATCTGATTTATTTTTCATTAGAAAAATCCAAGTAACACGAGTGCAATTATCAATAAATGACACAAACCATTTTGCACCAGAAATATTAGGAACAGAAGCTGGACCCCAAACATCAGTATGAATAAGAGAAAAAGGTTCATCACTTTTCTTAGCACTTGAAGGAAAACTTACCCGATGATGTTTGGAAAATTCACAAACATCACATTGAAAGGACTCAACCGATTCAATCAAAAACAAAGAAGGAAACATGGACTTAAGTAGAGTGAATGGGGGATGCCCAAGACGATTATGTTGGAGCCAAATTTGGGAGGAACAAGACTTGGATTGATGACAGGAATGTTGCAACTTCACACCAGATTCACCTGAAGTTTCCATCTCAAGGTAGTACAACCCTCCCCGTTCCTTGGCAACTCCAATAGTCTTCCCTTGTAGTATTGTCCTGGAATACACAATGAGAAGGGAAAAATGTTACAGCGCAATTAAGGTCTTTGGTAAGTTTATGTATAGAAAGAAGGTTAGATGACAGTTTAGGAACATGAAGCACATTTTGCAAATTTAGAAAAGGACTAATTTTAACGTTACCAAATCCTCGCAATCGATGTATGAGAGCCATCACCTACGGTTATGTGATGACTACCGATGGGGATTTGATAGGATGAAAAATGAGAAGAACAAAAGGTCATGTGATCGGTGGCACCATAATCAATAATCCAAAAATCCTCGGGACAAGTGCCGAAGCATGAGAAAATAAAGAACATAGATTCTTACCATTTACACCATTTGAAGAAGTGCAAGACTGCTTACTAGAGTAATGGGTGATAGCTGAGATGTTGGTAATCTCAGTGTTAGACATGATGGTTAGGCGTGATAACAACCAAGAGTGCGATGAAGGTGTAAAAAACACAAGCTGCAATGAAGGCAGCAACAAAGAAGAGGGTTTGTGGTGAAGATGACTTTGGGTACTGTAACTAAGAAATATAAAGCACAATGAAGGTGCTGAACATGTAATGAAGGCACAAGACAAACAGGTCCTGCAATGAAGGCAAGGCACCTAAGGTCACTCAGCAATGAAGGCCGAGGCAGCGGAAAAGCAAAGGCAGAGACTCCCAAGGTCGGGAGCTCTGATACCAAATTGAAAGGAGGAACAAAACAAATATTTTCTGAATTGCTTGTGTTGATTTCACACAGCATAGATGTATTGTATTTATACACTAGGAGAATTAAATACAACTGATAATTACAATGGCTATTTCCTAATTACAATGACTATTTCCTAAACTATTAATGAACCTTTGGACGGTGGATACCAACACAGTCCATGAACCTTTGGACGGTGGATACCATCATTAATGACAGTCCATGAACCTTTGGACGGTGGATAATATTTGGATGGTAGATTCCAACAAGATCTACTAGAAACATGCATACCGGTTCCATAACTTGGTTTTATCATGTGGTGTTTGACTAGCTACCGATGCTTGTGCAATAACAGTGGAACCATTAAGAATATACAAACCATTTCTATTTGTTCCCTTAGCTATTATTAAAGCACCACTAGAAATCTTTATCATACCATGTTTAATTTTAGTGGAATAACCTAAATCATCAAACATGCTAGTGGATAAAATATTTCTCTTAAGTTCAGGAACATACCTAAATCATCAAAAGCAAGAGTCTGTATTCTTAGTTTGAATATTGTGAAAATATTCATCTGATCTTATACTATCATATCCGCACACACAGTGAGTTAAGAAGATCAAACATTAAATCTCTTTGTTAGAGTTAGAGCCTGAAGAGGCTTGGTAAGAAAGAAATACTTCTAGCCTGGAGAGGTGTTGAATACTTGGCTATAATCTATTTGGAAAATAGTGGAGAAAATCCTTCAAGTAGAAGGGACTGGACGTAGCTCTTGGTTGGAAGAGAGTGAACCGGGATAAAACATCTTGCGTGATTCTTCTATCTCTTATCTCTTACAGCTTTATTTGTTACTTTATAACCGAGGGGTTTTGATATTGCTTTTGTTAAAATCTTTTAAAAAGGATCTTTTTCTTTGTGCGTACTTCTGTTTCTAATCTCCTTGTGTGCAAAAATTGTTTTAAAGGTCGTTTTCGAAAATTATTAACAAACACAATTCAACCCCCCTTCTTGTGTTTGCCTGTGTCAACTTCAGTTGGTATCAGAGCTCAGCCTCGAAAGGGTTGAGCATCTAACAAGTGATGAGGGAGTACGATCCAACAACCATGGATGCAGAAGGACAAGCTATCAACATACCTCCTCTCTTTGATGGAACAGATTATGACTACTAGAAGAAGATAATGGTGGCCTTCTTAGATGCACAGAATGTAGATATTTGGGAGCTGATTGAAACCGGCTACATTGAACCAAGAGATGAAGCTGGAGCTGTTGTTCCTAGAGGCCAACGGACTCAAGAGCAGAAAAATCAACATCAGCTGAATCTGAAGGCTAAGCACTATCTCATGTGTGCTATAACCAGATCTGAACATGACAAAGTTCACAGCTACAATACTACTAAAGAAATATGTGATACTCTTGTCCTAGCTCCTGAGGGTTCCTCACAAGTTAAGGAATCAAAGATTAGCATGCTGGTTCATCAGTATGAGCTATTCAAGATGGGTGAGCATGAAACAATGGATCAAATCTTTGGAAGATTCCAAATTAAACCATCACCAACAGTCTCAGATCTCTTGGAAAAGTTTATGAAAATAGAGATCATGTCAGAAAAATCCTGAGAAGTCTATCCAAGCATTGGAGACCCAAAGTAACTGATATTCAGGAAGCCAAAAACCTGAATACACTTTCTCTGGAAGAGCTTCTTGGATCTCTCAAGGTTCATGAACTTGAACTTAATGGAGAAGAAAATTCCAGAAAAGGAAAATCTATTGCCCTAATTAAAGGCAAAGAAAGCGAGTTCATAAAAAGTTCTCAAAGCTGCCGAGTCATCAGATGAGTCTGAATCTTCTGATAATGATGAAGGATCAAATGAGGATGAATTGTCCTTTATTTCCAGGAAGATTCAACATATATGGAGAAAGAAAGGTGGTTTCGGAAGGAAGCAACTCAACAAAAAGTTTTCCAAGGAGAAGTCAGACTCCAAGGAAAAAGGTCCACCCTTGTGCTTTGAATGCAAGAAACCTGGTCATTTCAAAGCTGACCACCCTGAGCTAAAGGATAAAAATAAATTCTTCAAAAAGAAGAAAGGCTTGATGGCTACATTGGAGGATCTTGATTTGTAGGAAGAGGCAAATATCTGTCTCATGGCAGACACTGCTTCAGAAAGTGAATATACTGATGCTGTGATTTGCTTAACAATAGGAAGAAAATAGATGTCTTGGTACTTGGACAGTGGCTGCTCACGACACATGATAGGAGAAAGGTCTATGTTCCAAAACCTTAAGCCCAAAGATGGTGACTGGGTCACATTTGGAGGAAATCAGAAAGGGAAAATCATTGGTATAGGTAAAATTGGTAAACATCCTTTTCCTTCCATTGATAATGTTCTTTTAGTAAATGGCTTGAAGCACAATCTACCGAGCATAAGTCAATTATGTGACAGTGGATATGCAGTGTCTTTTGATAAGAACCTGTGTACTGTCAAGAAAGATGATGGATCACTTTTATTCACTGCTAAAAGGCAAAAAAATCTCTATAAGATTGACTTGGAGGACCTCTCAAATCAAAGTGACTCACGTCTAGTGTCCATTGAAGATGAGCGATGGATTTGGCACAAAAGGCTAGGTCATGCAAGCTTGAAATTAATTTCAAAGCTAAACAAGCATAACCTCGTGAGAGGACTACCAAACCTTAAGTTCAAATCTGATGCTCTTTGTGATGCATGTCAAAAGGGAAAACAAGTCAAAGGTTCTTTTGAATCTAAGAAAGTTGCTAGTACCAATAGACCACTAGAGTTGCCACATCTTGATCTTTTTGGTCCAACAAGGACTGCCTTTGTCAGTGGTAAGAAATATGGTTTTGTCATATTAGACGATTACACTAGATGGACATGGGTTATGTTCCTAACTCACAAGGATGAGTCTTTTAAGGTCTTTTCTATATTCTGCAAACGTGTACATAATGAAAAAGGCATGTGTATCACTTCAATTGGAAGTGACCATGGGGGAGAGTTTGAAAATGAGCTATTTCATAAGTTCTGTGAAGAAAGTGGTATCCTTCACAACTTCTCAATACCTAGAACACCACAGCAAAACGGTGTGGTAGAGATAAATAACAGATCTCTTCAAGAGACGGCTAGGACTATGCTCAATGACAACTCTGTCCCTAGACACTTCTGGGCTAAAGTCATTATCTTATGCTGCTACATTCAGAACAGAATATATATTAGACCTATCCTGAATAAGACTCCTTATGAACTATGGAAAGGAGGAAAACCCAACATATCTTATTTTCACCCTTTTGGTTGTAAATGTTATATACTGAATACTAAAGATCAACTTGGTAAGTTTGATGCTAAAACAGATAGTGGAATACTATTAGGATATTCTGAAACATCTAAAGGCTTTAGAGTTTATAATTCTAGGACTCTGATAGTAGAGGAAAGTATTCATGTCAAGTTTGATGACAAACAACCTGATAATAAATTATCAGAGCTAGACGAAGCTTTTGCAGATCTTGATTTAAGCATTCCAGGAGACTCACCTGAAATAAAAGTTGATGATCAAGAAGATGACCCCACTCAACAACCAGAAACTTCTACTTCTCAACATGGTACAGTTCAAAAATCTTGATACTTCAAGAATTATCATCCACAAGATCAGATCATTGAAAACTCCAATGACAAGCTAAGAACCAGATCAACCTTCAGAGAACAAGACAATTATGCACTAGTCTACGAGTTGGAACCAAAGACAGTAGACGAGGCTCTGTTAGATGATGGTTGAATTCTAGCCATGCAAGAAGAACTCAATCAGTTTGAAAGAAGTGATGTTTGGACTCTGGTTCCCCTGCCCGAAGACAAATCAGTGATTGGAACAAAGTGGGTTTACAGAAACAAACTTGATGAAAATGATAAGGTAATAAGAAACAAATCAAGACTTGTTGCTCAAGGTTTCGCTCAAGAAGAAGGTATAGATTTTACTGAAACTTTTGCACCTGTTGCTAGATTAGAAGCTATTAGAATTATACTTTCATTCGCTGCACATCATAGTATTATGCTTTTTCAGATGGATGTTAAAAGTGCTTTTCTAAATGGCTTTATTAATGAAGAAGTCTATGTTATGCAACCTCCAGGTTTTGAGTGTGAAACCTATCCTGAACATGTATATAAGCTTAAGAAAGCTTTGTACAGTCTTAAGCAAGCTCCTAGAGCTTGGAATGACAGACTAAGTTCCTTTCTTATGGAAAATGGATTCAATAGAGGAAAGGTTGACACAACCTTATTTAGAAAATCCATTAAGTCTAATTTCATAGTTGTACAGATATATGTTGATGATATTATTTTTTGTGGTACTAATGAGTCTTTATGCAAAGAATTATCTAAGCTAATGCAGAAAGAGTTTGAAATGAGCACGATGGGAGAACTCAAATTCTTCCTCGGACTTCAAGTAAAACAAACCATGGACAATGTGCTCATCCACCAAACCAAGTATACAAAAGAGCTTCTGAAGAAGTAAACCAATGAATACTCCTATGCACCCCACTTCCATACTGAACAAAGATGATAAAGAGAAAAAGGTAGACCAAAAGGTATACAGAGGTATGATAGGATCTCTATTATATCTTACTGCGTCTAGGCCTGATATTATGTTCAGTGTATGCTTATGTGCTCGATTTCAATCTGATCCTAGAGAATCTCACTTATCAGCAGTTAAGAGAATTTTTAGATATTTAAAAGGTACTACTAATCTTGGTTTGTGCTTTAAGAAAAATGAAGATTATAGATTAGTTGGTTTCTGTGATGCTGACTTTGCTGGAGATAGAATTGAAAGAAAAAGCACTAGTGGAGGATGTCACTTCATTGGAGCTAATCTTGTCTCATGATCAAGCAAAAGACAAAGTACCATTGCCTTATCAACTGTTGAAGCTGAGTATATATCAGCTGCAAGTTGTTGCTCACAACTTCTCTGGATCAAACATCAATTGGAGGACTACAATGTATTTGTAAGTAGTATTCCGCTTATGTGTTATAATACTGCTGCAATAAATCTATCTAAGAATCCAATTTTGCATTCTAGAGCTAAGCATATAGAGATTAAACATCATTTTATTAAGGATTATGTGCAAAAAGGTGTATTTGATATAAAATTTGTTGATACTGACCATCAATGGGCAGATATCTTTACTAAACCTCTTGCAGAGGACAGATTTATCTTTATTAGGAAGCATCTTAATATGATATGTGTGTATTAATTTAGGCGTCCAGTCTTGAAAATTTTTGTTTTGGTAACCTTGTGTCTACTACCTATGCACGTCTAATACCTATTAAAAGTTGTGCGTCTATTGTATTGCAAATCCATATGATGAGTCCACTGTTACTGGTTACCGCGTCCATTGTATAGTTTCAAACGAGTCCACGTCTGCCTATATTTAAGCATACTTTTTTTAATGTGTTAATAAATGCATTTATTTTGTCTCAATGATAAATTTATCCTTTATTCTCTTTGCTGAGTCAGTACTTCCACCAATCTCATCAAGACCGTTTTATAGTTCGAAGTTACCAACGCCGTTTTATCATAATGACATGTCATGTCAAAAGTTTTTTTTAACCTTTGAGATTCAAAATTCCTTTATAAGAAATATTTTTCCCTCTGAGAAAAACTTTACACTTCTCTAACCTCTCGAGCTATCTCTCTCTCTCTCTCTGCTTTCAACCATAAGCTCTCTGATCACTTAAAATGGCTTCTTCTTCAACCTTTAACATGGACAAGCTCAACTTGGAAATTGAGCATCATTTCAACCTTGGAGTGCTGCAAGACTACAACTTAGACATAAGCAAATATGTTAATGCAGCCGGGTGGGGAGGACTCTTCACAGAGAAGGTATCTGTCTTTCCCAACCTGATTAGGGATTTCTGGAGAAATGTTCAAGTGACTGATACTGACTTCTTCTCTACGGTGTTGAGTTAGAAGATTGTAGTCTCGGAAAAGACTATTGCTGATGCTATTTTCTGTGCTCAGGATGGTTTGATTTTTACTGAGTCATGGGAAAAGGATTTGGGTGGCTCTGAGACCATTAAAGTCTATCTCATGAAAGAAGATACAAGATCGAACTCATACCTGGAAAGCTGTTGAAATGAAGGACATTGTTCGCATCCTTCATCAGCTCCTTAATAATGTGGATCTTCATATGGTTGGATCCAAAGACAACCTCTCCTCCCTGCACAAATTCTGCCTCTGCCATCTTCTCACCGAAATGAAGATCAATCTTCCAAGAATTCGGTACGAAAGATTTAGAGATGCTGTGATGAACAAGAAAAGACTATCAGCATTTCCTTACTGCCATCTTCTTTCCAAGATTTTCAAGGCTCAAGGAATTCATGAGATTCTTGCTGCAAGGACTCCTGAGGAGCAAGCTAGGATCTTAACTGAAAAACCAATGTCGGCTGCAGACTTTGGTAAAATGAATATAGCTAACATGAACCTCAGTACCTTTGTTGCTGCTGCAATGGCCAAGACTGAGGAGTTGATGAAAACTAAAGAAGAAATGGTGGAACAAAACAATGCTGAAGACCTAGGAGTAAAAAGAGTAACTAGGCAAAAGACCACTCCAACAAGGAAGCCCGCCCCCAAGAGACCAGCAGGTGGCATTGTTATCAGGGAGCCTTCTGATGCTCCCTGGCCGCAAAGAAGCAAAGAAACGTTATCTTCTCACACAATGAAGATGAGGAAGCTGATGAGGACAATATTCCTATGAGTTCAATCCTGAAGAAGCAGAAGACTTCCGTTGCTGCTGCTAAGGCCATTGTGTCTACTACAACAAAACCTAGAAGGCAACCAGCAAGAAAAACCAGATCAACTAAGACCTCTAAGGTAACCATCTCTGCTAGTGATCATGTTCAAATAGAAGTAGATGCCTTAGTGTCTAGTTTAAAAACTAGAATTGGTGACGTGCCTGCTGATAATAACATTGCTATCTCAACTCCAGATGATGTATACATTCCCACACCCCTTTCACCCCAACCAACACAAATAGCCACTCCACAATTTCAACCTATTATCCCTGTCGATGATCCCTGGTTCAATCAACCAAATGATGGCATTTCCCCTGATGCTCATTTCCCCAAACCCTTGAGAACCTTATTTCCCTTCACCCCAACTTCTGTTCTTTATGATGGCAAATCTGAGGATTAGGCCAAGGTAAAAAGAGAATGGAAATTTCTATTTCACTCTCACCAACCTGAAACCGAACACACTCCCAACAGATGGTATCCTCTACCTGAGAATGAGAAAGAAGTCGACCCATCTGTTAAACCCCTTTACCTACCTCATCCTGACTGTAAATTAATCAAAAATGTGCCTTCAAAAATGCACAACAACTTAGGACCGTTAGTAACTCACCTACCCCTAAACAAATTCCACCCCAGAAAAATTTACCCTAACATTATCAAAACTCCTCCTTTCATACCCTCACTGATGGAGTAGAGAGACATACCATACCTGTTTGGGAGACTGACCCCAATAGAAAAAATCTTCATACCATCCCTGAGCGAAGAGCAAGATCCTAAAAGCATGTTCCCATGATCATGCCAAGGGACACAAAATGGGTGTCTTTTGAGCATCCCATAGTCTATGGGAGGGCCTCTGATTTCTTCCTGGATCAGCTCATCTATGAAATGCTGAAGTGGGAATTCAGTCATTTCAGAGTTGATAGAGCCGCACATTTTGTCCCTCCATCCTGGCTGAGACATAATGAAGCAACCAAAGTTGGAATCATGCCTTACAGGATCTGTCCAAGACTGCCAGTGGTAGATCTGAATAAGGACAAAGACAAGAAAAACAGAAGATTCAAAGGAGTCATGCCTAAAGCTGAATCAACAATGTTTTATCTGAACCAAGAAACTTTTGACTACTCAATGCTGGATTTCTTTTTGCATACTGAATCCATTGAGTTGATCGATGAACATCGAGCTGCTGATTTCTGGAAATCTCATATTATTCACTGCACCAGAGAGGCATCTTCCTCTGGACTGACTGATGAAGAGAAGAAGGAAATTCCTAAGGTCAGAGGGAAGTGTGGTCTTTCAAATTTTAGATATATGATTTATAAAAACCTTTGGGGACTTCCTATAAATAGTAAAAATGTGGAATTCATCTACCCCATCAGATGGGCAAAAGAAGTCTCAGTGATACCTCTACCTACTTCAGAGCCTATCGTAGATGAACCTGTTGTTGAAGAACCTGGTCAAATTACCACTACTGTCGGATTAGAGGAAATAGCTGAATCCATTCACAATCAGAGCTCATCAGAAAAACACTCTTCTCAACCATTAGATCTAGTTGTGATGTACCCTTCAGATCATTCAAGAACACTAAGCACATTTTAAGAGTCTGCTGAAAGCTCAAGGCAACAGGCTCTGCCACCTAATCTTGAAGAGGTTCTTGGAAGAATAGTTGATGACAAAGTTGGCAAGATAGTCAATGAGAAGGTTGAGAAGATGATTGAGAAAATAAATGAGGATGTCCAACAGCAAGTTCAAACTTCAATGGCTCCAACCTTAGAGGTTGTCAATAAAATGCTGGAATTCCTCATGGAATTCAAGAAAAGTCAGATTCAGAATCCTCCACTTCCACCACATCCTCTTGCTTAACCTTTACCTTTTATCTTTTTTCTCCTATACTGACAATGATGGTCTTCTCCTTTTACCTTTTTGGCTGATGACAAAAAGGGGGAGAAAGGAAAGGAAAGAAATTTGTTTATATAAAAATAAAAAGTCAGTTTTGAAAAGCTCATAGTTGTCTATATATGCATACTCTTTTCTACTTGCTAATTGCTCTGATGCTTAGGTTTGCTTGTCTGCTTTGATATCTGCTGACTATGCTTATTTATTCCTTTATATATACTCTAAGTATGATAAGTTGTTGCATCTATCTGTTAGCTTATATGCAGTTGTTTTTCATATGCTTTTTTTTCTACTTAAATATTTGAATGCTTTGTCTTAGGGGGAGCCCTGCAAGCTCTCTTAGACTTTGCTTTTCAAATTTAATTATTTTTGCCATCGTCAAAAAGGGGGAGATTGTTGGAACCAAAGTGGTTCTGAATTAAATAATATCTAAGTTTTGATGCTAACAAAAGGATTAAATTTGCTTGGCAAAGTGTTAGTTGAGATCTAACATGTGCTTTTAGCTATGCAGGAATATTTACATATAAGTAAAAGAAACATGGGATAAGTTTTCATTGAAAAATATGCGTCCACCCTTGTAGATGGGCTGCTCAAATACTTTGGTAAAGTTACTTGTTTATTTAATTGAGTAGATTGGTATTCTTAAGTATATGAGGCTCTAAGTGTTTGCTAGACGAATACCAAAAATAACTTGTTAGATACAGCAAGTCCAAAGACTTGATAATAAGCGCGTCCATCTTGCCACGTAAGCAGACGAAAGTAATTAGTAAAAGTAAATGAACTGAAAAATAAAGTAATCTAGTAGACGAGCTCTAACTGCCACATCACTAGACGGAGATCCTTGAGAAATAGCAAGTCCAAAGACTTGATAGACAAGAGGATATGCCACGTCATAAGACGAGCAAAATAAAATTTTGAACAGACTTAGTCTCTCTTATAACTAAGTAGACGGAGTTTTTTTTTAGACGAGCTCCATCTTTGAATGAATTAAATGCAATCCGAATCTCTTGAATTTATTTCAAATGATTGATATTTATTTCAATAGAATATTTGTTCTTCACTATTGTCCTATCTGCTTTAATATTTTACCTAGTGGTAAAAGAAACATAGTACCATCAAGAAATGCAAAAAGCAGAATCATACAATAAGATACTGTAAAACGATTTGTACGATGAAAACTTTATGGCTGAAAAAACTGGATTGTTCACAAAGGAGGAACAACAAGTTCTCAAGCTGTAATACCCAGAGGAGTGAACCTCCAAATTCATGCTACTTCGATAACCAAGAATACTATTCAGCATTGCCACAATCAAGCTATCTGTCACAACGGATATCATGCATTAAATGCTATCTCTAAACGGGATTATTCAAAGTAACCGTTGAAGAAATACAAGTGAAGAAGAAGGTCACTATAAATAGAAGACCTGAGATACTGAAGAAGAAGACTCTTGACTGCACAACCTTGCGAGCTCAACTTTTTCCAATCAATAATCACTCATTCTTATATTCTTTCAAAAGCAAGAGTCTGTATTCTTAGTTTGAATATTGTGAAAATATTCATCCGATCTTAAACTATCATATCCGCACACACAGTGAGTTAAGAAGATCAAACATTAAATCTCTTTGTTAGAGTTAGAGCCTGAAGAGACTTGGTAAGAAAGAAATACTTCTAGCCTGGAGAGGTGTTGAATACTTGGTTGTAATCTATTTGGAAAATAGTGGAGAAAATCCTTCAAGTAGAAGGGACTGGACGTAGCTCTTGGTTGGAAGAGAGTGAACTAGGATAAAACATCTTGCGTGATTCTTCTATCTCTTATCTCTTACAGTTTTATTTGTTTCTTTCTAACCTAGGGGTTTTGATATTGCTTTTGTTAAAGTCTTTTAAAAAGGATCTTTTTCTTTGTGAGTACTTCTGTTTCTAATCTCCTTGTGTGCAAAAATTGTTTTAAAGGTTGTTTTCGAAAATTATTAACAAACACAATTCAACCCCCCTTCTTGTGTTTGCCCGTGTCAACTTCAGTTCCTTGATTCCTTGGGCCCCCTTTCAGGACAATCTTTCTTGAAGTGACCTGTTTTACCGCAATTGAAATACTTGAGCTTTGACTTTGAATGACTCTTTGATTTTGATCTAGAACTCTTCTCTTTGACCCTTTCTTCTCGTTCCTCCCCCTTGAGATGATCAAGCTCTCACCATTATTCTCCGCTTTCAACTCTTTTGGTTCTTTTGGGGCTCCTTTGTCTGGATTGAAGTTTGAACATCATCCAAGGAAATGGTTTGATCATTGCCATACAAAATAGCATCCTTGAAGTGCTCAAAGGATTTAGGTAAAGAATTAAGTAGGAGCAATGCCTTGTCCTCATCATCGGGCTTCACCTCAATGTTCTCTAGGTCATCAAGAATTTTATTGAATTCCGCAAGTTGCTCCACAATGGACTTCGATTTCGTCATCTTGAAGGAATATAGAAATTGCTTCAAGCATAGCCTATTCGCTAGTGATTTTGTCATGTACAATGTTTCTAACCTTGTCCACATAGACGCCGCTGTCTTTTCCCTTGCAACCTCTCTCAATGCCTTATCACCAAGACATAGAATGATTACACTTCTTGCCTTCTCTATCATGTCGGTCTTCTCCCTTTGTGATAGAGTGTCCGCCATTCTTGCCTCTCCCTTGAGAGCTTCTACACTTCCAAGTTGTATCAAGATTGCCTCCATCTTAACCCTCCATAACTCGAAGTCATTACTTCCGGAGAATTTCTCTATGTCATACTTTGTGTTTCCTATTGTTCAAACTTTTGATCTTCTTCTTCTTTCAATCCCCACAGATGGCGCCACTTGTTGGTCCAATGTATGAAAGAACCCAAAGATCTCTGAAACAATCCACAAAGACTACACAATACCAAGAAATAGAGTTTCACAACCTAAACCCAATACACCTAATGTAGAAGAAATACTATAGCAAACAACCAGCAATAACCAAGTGCAAAAATAGCACAATAAAAGCACAACAATATGTGCTAGTTGAATTACCACAGCAAGTAATTCAATTACAGCAACATAAAAGAGAAAGGGATGAAGAGATAGAGAGCACACACACAGTTTAGAGTGGTTCAGCCAATGTGGCCTACATCCACTGGAGAGAGCCTCATCCACTATGAACTTTGATCAAGATTACAATAGAGATCCCTTGGATCTTCACTCCACCATGCTCAAGATGAACAAACAAGAGAACCCAAACCTTTCGTCTCTCTATTTTCACACAACCCTTAATCTCTCTCTAATCCTCTCTTGATTCTTCTCTCAATTCACAATAGAATCAAAGCAATACAAGATGATAGTATTCTCTAGGTGTCTCTCTCTTTTTCGCTCTGAAAAACGCACCCAAGAAACCCCGGATCTTATTTCGTTCGCTGCTGTAACGAACTTAAATATCAGAAATTGACGCGTCATAATCGATTACCGTAATCGATTACGGAACTCTGGTAATCGATTACAGTATGTCATCCACGCTTAAAACTTGAAATTTCAGGTGAAGGTCGTGTCGATTCGACACGCCTTCCCGTAATCGATTACCAGCTGTCTGAACACCAATTTCTGTAGTTTTAAACTTGATTTTGAGGCACTTTCAACAACATAATTTATAACGGTTGAAAGTTCCATATCGTATGCCTCAAATCCTGGGGTGCAATTTATATATTCGTTGGACAATTCCACTTAACACCAACGTGACAAAATTTTTTTAGGCACATCTCAAGGGTAAACGATTATCCAATGAAAAGGGGAAGAAAAAAGCTCACAAGCATATAGTATGGGTGAAGAAAGTCTTTACCACTTTGTCACGCTCTTCAATCTCATGCTCTCCAGCTGCAACTTCCAACTCACAAGCTTCTTTCCATCTAGCAACTTCTTCCTTTGATTCTGTTAGAGATAGTCTAGTTTCTGTCTAGTTCTATATGTTAGTCTAGTTTCTGTCTAGTTCTATATTGTTAGTTTTGCACAGCTATACAATCGATTATTTCAGTTGTAACTGCCTCATCTGTTAGTTCAGTTGTAACTGCCTCAGTCTCTGCTATATATAGCAGTAGCCTCTTTGTAATTGATTCAGTTTTTCAATAATGAAATCTATCATTTCTTTCAATACTTTCTGCTTCTAATATGGTATCAAAGAGCTTCTAGATCCTGAAGCCATGGCTTTTGTCAATCCTTTTGCAAACCCTAGCGCACCTCAATTTACTCCCTCACATCCAATCTCGTTGAAACTCGATGATAACAACTTTCGACAATGGAAACAACAGATCGAAGGAGTAATTCGTGGCCACAAACTTCAGAAATTTTTCACTGATCCTCGAATTCCACCGAGATTCATCACCGATTCCGATCAAGAAAATGCTGAAGAGAATCCTGCGTACAGTGATTGGGAACAACAAGATGCACTGATTTCCACTTGGCTCCTAGCTTCGATTTATGATGTTCTTATTCCGCAAGTGGTTAACTGTGGTCATTCATGGCAAATTTGGGATGAAATTCATAAGTATTTTCATACACTCTTGAGTACGAAAGCTAGGAAGCTCCGTTCTGAGTTGCGAAATCTATCCAAAGGTAATCGGTCTGTCTTGGAATTCATCCTTCATGTTCGTTCTCTCTCTGATTCGCTTCTCTCAATCGGAGATCCCATTCCGCATCGAAATCTTTTGGAAGTTGCGTTTGATTCGCTTCCTGAGGATTATGATCCTATCATAGCTGCGATCAATAGCAAGACAGAATTCGTTTCTCTTGATGAACTGGAATTGATTCTTCTAGCTCATGAAGCTCGCCTTGAAAAGAACAAGAAGAATGTTCTTCCTGATTCAATCTCTATCAATCTCACTCAATCCTCCACTCAAAGTTCGAATAATGGCAATTTCAGTGGCAACTTTAATCCTTCGAATCCTCCTAGTAACAGTTCGTTTCAGAATTCTCAATTCCAGAGAGTTTTTCTCATGTTACTGGAGGTGAATCAGGAAACAGAGGTGAAGCCTATCGCGGCAACCGCGGTGGCGGTCGCTATGGTGGTGGCAGGTCCAGAGGTTGTGGTGGTGGACGATCTGGTGGTCGCTCCAACATCCAATGCCAAATTTGCAAAAAAGTATGGGCATGATGCTAGTATTTGCTACTATCGGCATTCTAACAGTGATCAATATTATCAAGGACCTCCACAGCATCAGAACTGGAATTCGTTTGTGTACCAGAGGCCTCCATTTCCAATGATTCAACAATCGCCCAGGCCTCCTCACTTTGTTCAATCCTCTGCTGCACCACCTAGGCCACAGCAGCCACAGGCTTATCTCACAGGCACTGAGTCTCAGTTTGGCAGCTCCTGGTACCCTGATTCTGGAGCAACTCATCATGTCACTCCTGATCCTTCCAATCTGACTGAAACTGCCTCTCTGGCAAGTTCTGATCAGGTTTTCTTGGGCAATGGCCAAGGTTTGTCTATTAACAAAGTTGGTTCTATGAATTTTAGCACTCCTTTCTATCCCTACACCAAGTTCACCTTACACAATCTTCTTCTTGTTCCCTCAATTACCAAAAATCTAATTAGTGTTAGTCAATTTGCTCGTGATAACCATGTTTATTTTGATTTTCACCCTTCCTTTTGTCTTGTCAAATCACAGGATTCTTCTGAAATTCTGCTTCATGGTAATGTTGGTCCAGATGGTCTTTACAAGCTTGATCATGTCTCTCCTTCATTCATGTCTTCCTCTCCTAGCTACAGTTATGTTACTACTCATACAAATAATGTACCTACTTGTAATTCCCTTTCCGTTTTCAATGTAAATTCCACTCCAAATGTACATGCATCACCAGTTACTGTGAATAAAAGTACTTCTGATTCTGTTATGACTCATTGTTCCTACAAATTGTGTCACTCTCGCTTAGGTCATCCACACCATGATGCACTTAGAGAAGCGCTTAAATCTTCCAATATTCCTGTTCCACATAAAAATCCAATGGATTTTTGTGCTGCATGTTGCTTGGGCAAGGCACATCGCCTCCCAGCACCTTCTTCTAACACCACTTACAAATTTCCCTCTGAACTTGTTGTTTGTGATTTGTGGGGACCTGCCCCAATCCAATCCTCTACTGGATGCTCCTATTTTATAACTTGTGTGGATGCCTTTAGTCGTTTCACTTGGGTCTTTCCTTTAAAACGAAAGTCTGATACTCTTTCTCAATTTATTCAATTCAAAGCTATGGTTGAGTTACAATTTAACACAAAAATCAAAATTGTTCAAAGTGACTGTGGTGGGGAATTTCGTCCCTTTTTCAAGTACCTGTCTGCCTTTGGCATTGTCCATATGCTTGCTTCTCCTCACACCCATCACCAAAATGGTCTTGTAGAACGCAAACACAGACATGTAGTTGAAACTGGCCTCACTCTCTTAGCTCATGCATCCATACCCTTCCAACTTTGGGATCATGCCTTTCTAACAGCTGCTTACTTGATCAACAGAATGCCTTCACCTGTTCTCAACCATAAATCTTCCTCCTTCACTCTGTTACAACAGGAACCCAACCTTCAGTTCCTCAAGACCTTTGGTTGTGCCTGCTATCCTTTCATACGCCCTTATCAGCAGCACAAGCTCTCATATCACTCCAAAGAGTGTGTTTTTCTGGGGCATTCCTCCTCCCATAAAGGCTACAAATGCCTTAGTCCTGATGGCAAACTGATCATCTCCAAAGATGTTGTGTTTAATGAATTTCGTTTTCCATACTCGGAATTGTTTTCTTCAGCAGCTGTTCAGCCTGCACCACAGCCTACAACTCCCCCAATTTCTTCCATACCACCCACCTTGTCTCCAACAACACCCTCTGTTGCTCCCACTCCCTTTCAAAGTCCTCATGTCAATTCTTCTCCTCTTGAATATGCCAGTCCAGCACATGCCAGTCCTGCAACTTCTTTTGCCTCACCTGTTCAGTCACCTCAGTCTCTGGCTCAGTCTCCTAGTCCTTCTAGTTCTTTAAGTCAGTCTTCTAGTTCTTCTGGAAATCTACCTGAGGCCTCACCAAGTCCCTCCACCTCACTAACTCGCTCTTCTTCCTCACCTGAGTCCTCTCTTCCTCCACCTCTCCCTCACAACACACATCCCATGCAAACAAGATCCAAATCAGGTATTGTTATGCCTAGACTTCAGCCTGCCCTTCTTCTAACTTCCACAGAACCAACTTCTGTTAAGCAAGCCTTGGTTGCTCCCCATTGGGCTGCAGCCATGAAAACTGAATATGATGCCGTACTCAACAATCACACTTGGACTTTGGTTCCCTCTCCGCCACACAGAACTCCTATTGGTTGCAAATGGGTGTTCAGGGTCAAAGAAAACCCTGATGGCAGTGTTAACAAGCATAAGGCCCGACTTGTTGCCAAAGGCTTTCATCAGAAAGCTGGCACTAATTTTACAGAGACCTTTTCCACTGTTGTCAAACCAGTCACTGTTAGGACTGTGCTGACAATTGCAATGTCTTGCAATTGGCCTATACAGCAGTTAGATGTGAACAATGCCTTTTTAAATGGCTACCTACATGAGGAAGTCTACATGCAACAACCTCCTGGGTTTGAGGTGGAAGACAAAACACTAGTTTGTAGATTACAAAAGGCCTTATATGGCCTCAAACAGGCACCTAGGGCCTGGTTTGAAAGGCTGAAAACTGCTCTTCTGCTTAAAGGCTTTGTGGCAAGCAAATGTGACCCTTCACTCTTCAACTTGCACACTGCCACTTACTGCATCCTAATCCTGGTATATGTTGATGACATACTTGTCATAGGAAACTCTCTTCCTCACATTCAGAGTCTCATTGAAGCCCTGAATTCGGAATTTGCCCTGAAACAGCTAGGTAACTTGGACTAGTTTTTGGGCATAGAGGTTACTCATCTACCCAATGGTTCTCTTCTTCTTTCTCAAACAAAGTACATTCGTGATTTGCTATCCAAAGCTAAGATGGAGTCTGCAAAGAGCATTAATACGCCTATGGCTGCTAATCTGAAACTTTCAAAACTAGGGGCTGACTATTTCCCTGATCCTTCTTTGTTCCGATCAGTTGTTGGAGCCTTGCAGTATGCAACACTTACAAGGCCAGAGACATCCTACTCAGTGAATAAAGTTTGCCAGTTCTTATCTCAGCCATTGGAGGAGCATTGGAAAGCTGTTAAACGCATTTTAAGGTACCTAAATGGTACCTTGCATCATGGACTTCTCATTCAGCCTGTTGCCATTCATGCCTCCTTAACTCTAACCGGGTTTTGTGATGCTGATTGGGCATCTGATCCAGATGATAGGCGATCTACTTCTGGTGCTTGTGTGTACCTTGGCCCCAATCTCATTTCTTGGTGGTATAAGAAACAAACTCTGGTTGCTAGATCCAGGTCTTGAGGTCGAGTCATGAAGTATGGCAGCCTTGTGTCTTGAAATACTTTGGATACGATCTCGCTTTCGAATCGAAGATTAAGATTCACACTCCTAGAATCCTATGTGATAATCTAAGCACTGTATCACTGGCTCACAATCCTGTTCTACATTCCAGGACCAAACATATGGAGCTAGACATTTTCTTTGTTCGAGAAAAAGTGTTAAATCACAATTTAAGTGTCACTCATGTTTCTGCTCAAGATCAGTGGGTTGATGTGCTCACTAAACCTCTCTCATCCTCAAGGTTCAGCATACTCAGAGATAAACTTAGAGTGTTTGATAAGCACTCCTTTGGACAACAACCCTGAACTTATATAGGGGAATGTTAGAGATAGTCTAGTTTCTGTCTAGTTCTATATGTTAGTCTAGTTTTTGTCTAGTTCTATATTGTTGGTTTTGCACAGCTGTACAATCGGTTATTTCAGTTGTAACTGCCTCATCTGTTAGTTTAGTTGTAACTGCCTCAGTCTCTGCTATATATAGCAGTAGCCTCTTTGTAACTGATTCAATTTTTCAATAATGAAATCTATCATTTCTTTCAATACTTTCTGCTTCTAATAGATTCTTTAATTTCCAAAAATAATTCCTGTACCTTTGAGCAGCCAGACAAAAAGGACATGTCTAGTGAGAAAGAGAGTTTTAATAGGTAGGGGATGCCTATCCCATTACTTGATGATCAAGTAGGTGATCACCTTTTGAGTCAAAATTCTCTCCCTTTCTTCTAACTCCTTGATGCAGAGTTTATTTTCTACAATTTCCATAGCTTATTTCTCTGTGAGACACTGGAGGAGCTCTGTGTCTGACCTGGCATCAAGTTCAAAATAAATAATCTAGAACCAAGCGAGATGAACTCAACATGCTCATGAACTGTAGTAGCAAGGTAATTTAATGAAAACAAAGTAAGCTCAAATAACCAAACCAAATCAACCTGAAAGTGATTATGTCCCTTCTTAACTTCGGGTTTACATAAAGGAAAGGTGAACAAAATGCTTATATTTTATCTCCCACTTGGAGAGAAACATAGGAGGCATTTGTGAAATGGCTTTGTATAAAACTGTATCAAAGCCTAATTTTTCACTCTTATGGACTAGAATGTATGGACTATAGAGTCAATATAATTAGATGGAAAAAATACCTAGATTCTTCCAAAGATCTCCTTAATTGAGTGATTTCAAGATGTAGATTCTTCATCATCCTTTCCACCGTTAAGGCCTTGAAAAATGACCATAATTTTTAGAACAGGCGTACCTTTTGCAAAAAGTAGGCTATGACTATCATCAACCAGTATGCGACACCCTTTTATCTTTTTTTTTATGCAACACATAAATACATGAGAAATATAACTAAATCTGATGCTGATACAATAGATAGGTACTATGAGTTACAAAATTAAAAGAAGAGAATGGAAGTGTTGGCCCTTCTAATAATTTCATGATTATGCCATCAATGGAGTACAAACATTGATTAATTAATATTGTAGTAACTTTTTCTTTTTGTTTGTTTTCTCTGGTTTCGTCTTTGGTGCACCACTCACCAAAGTGGTGCAGTAGTGCACCACCCATGTGGCAAACTTTGGGTCAACCAAAGTGTCACATGTGTTAATCAAATTTTCAAACTTTCTTAATATATTTATACTGTAGTCAAAGTTTATAAAGATAGTATATTATAGTATAGCATTTGTATTTATTGTATTTTCAAATTTAACCTATGTTAAAATATTATTTTTTTATTAAAAAAATCTGATTGTGGCAAAATTATTTCGTATAGCAGCTTTCTCCACCGCTGAACTGAACCCAAATCAGTCATCTTCCATTAAGTATTTGCAGTTCCAATAGTTCTTCAATAGATCAAGAAGGAAGTTCACCTTTCCCGCATTCGTTTTCGATAGTTATTTAAGGTGGTCGTGTTGGTGTAAACCCTAGTGGTCAATCTATTTTGAATATATCATTATTTGTATCATGAATTTAATCATATATTTAATATATAAATAAGGCATTCATTTATTATGTTATTAGTTTATAACATAATAAAATCCTTAGAATAGACAGTTCATTCAATAAGATATTAAGTACGTGACTTAATCGTGAGACCTTATTGAATAATAGAATGCTATTCTTAAATATCCGTAGTCGAGTATTATTGTTAATTAGGACGACAATAATACATAGAGACTACTGTGTGAGTAGACTGATAACCACATTTCACATGTCATGGATATGTGATATCAAGTCGACGCACATGTATAAATATTAGGAGTATATACCGGATGACCCACTACGAGAATACTTCATAATAGTTATGTAAGTGTCATAAGTATTCTCATGGCGACCATAGTGAAGTAGACCTTCGACTCGAAGTCACTCTGATTCCTACATGAGGAGTTGTAGGCTTTAATGCTATCAAACGTCATGCGTAACAGGGTGATCATAAAGGTAGTTATTGCGCTAACAATAAATCATGTTGAGGAGTGTGAGTGATGTAGACAGGATTCGTCCCTCCTACATAACAGGGGTAATGTCTTGGGCCCCTCGATAGAGTGAGACGTGAAATATGTGTGGCCACGCGGAATTGGACCAATATGTGATATTTGGCACATTTGTGATTACACGTCTACTTGGGGATCGAGGAATAAATAATTGAACATAACAAGGATGACACTCTTATGCATTGTGTTCAATTAAGACATATGGATGAAGGGACATTTACTACACGGTAAATTTTGGTTGCGGTAAGGCTAAAATAGGATCACCAATACCCTTGCTAATTGGATAGTAATGATGCATTGCTAGATGTCACTCATTATTTATAATATTTAATATCATTGCCAACTTAGTGGGAGCCTATAGGGTCACACGTATAGAGCAAATGCGGAGCAGATATATTAATTAAATATGATTTAATTAATATAAGGACAATTGGGTTTGTAGTGTACGAAACCCAATAGGGTAAACAGTTAGGTTAAAGGGAGCTGCCAACTTATAAACAGAAGTTCACTCCCCTCTAACCCAGGCTTGCTAACCGTGCCTCCTATAACCATCAGCTAGTACAAGACGCATAGCTTCGACACCCATTTGCTCGCGTGGACTGAGTAGAGGTGCCGCTCTTTTGTAGCACCGGTGATCCAAACGAGAGCACGCTTCAAGACGTAAACGCAATAATCCTTTTATGATTCATGTTTGTAATGCGCGATCCATAGGATGGTTTTTCTTCTGACTTGAGATTTGATTTTAAAAGAAGATAATATGTTGAAAAACCAAACATGTCGACCTATGGCTACCGTACCCGAGTTCCCTGATGTTTCTGTAGACGGGCGGCGCCGCTACTTGATGAACAAAATCTGGTTTTCCTTCTATGGAGGAAATTTTGACGCGTACGGGTCATTTAGTCAGGTAGGGTTGATAAGTGTGCTGTGAATATTTGTTGGGCTGCTTAACTTGCGTGGCCCAATTTTTTTGATAAAAAATGTGAATTAAAAGTACAAAAAAGGCCAAATGGAAATTACTCATATATACTCCCCCCTTTGCGTTCATATGGTGGGCTGCCAGGTTCATCTTGAGTTTATGGAAATGAGGGATGTTGGAACACAAGCACTCACATCCACTTATGGTACACACACATAGAAAGATTGAAGAAAGATTGAGAAAAGAAGAGAGAAAGAGATACACTAAAATCTCTATCGTTCACTTCACTTCACACAATTACACTTTCACTATACACCTCTTCACTTCTCTACACATTTACATCACACACTATATCTATTTATACAACATATAAAGTCCCACATGGACTCACTCACACATTGAGTTAGTTACAACAACTAACATAACTATCATGTAACTAACACTAACTAATAACAACCACTACAACTAATTAGTGATATTTGAATTATTTTCAACACACCCCCTTAATTCAAATATTTCACATACACTATTTTTATTATTACACTAAACTTGCATTCAATAATGCACACTTTTTATTATCACTAACACACATATTTATCCACCTAGATCCCATGTCAATCTTTTGTAGAATTGGGCTTGACCCATCAAGTCAACAAGCAAAATTAGAATTGACCCAAATTGCCTTTCATCACTTATTTGTGAAATTGGCCCATATTGCCAAAAATGAGCTCCCAAGGCAGAAAACAATTTCTGCTGCTCCTACTCCACAACTTGGGCTTGGCCCATTAGGTCAAAACCTGGACCTAATCTTCGAAATACCAAATCTGCCCCTTCCATAATCTCCTTCCTCTCGATAGAACACAGTCGCATCTCCTTTTTAGCATTGCACCATTGCAGCTCGTCGGCAAGCGCCATTCCGACCACCATAAGTGGATCCAGCTTCGTCGAAGACACGAACAGAGCATCCTCTCCGTGCGTGGGTACCATAGTGCAGATATTTGACGGATTCACGAAGCCTTCTACTCTTCGATCTTTGCTTTTCGCAGCGGCTAGAGCCTCACCTGCCGTCGTAGGAAGATCTCGGTCCGACAATTTTGTGACCGACAACACCTCCTCGGACTCCTCGGAAACCACCCACGGCCTCTTCTTCTCCGACGCGGCATTCCGACGATGGATCCCTTCACCCATCGGTCAAATATCACACTCTGCCTGTTCCGGCGGTGGTGGTGGGTTGATAACTCTCCTAACTTGCCTTGTCGCACCCTTTATTGCATCTTCCGCCGTATGAGGGTCACGGACTGGCGGTTGCGGCTTCGTTCCACCATTGCGAGCGGCACTGCTGGCATGGGTTTGCCGGTCGGTCACAATTTCTCCTCTTGTCGTCACCGCCCGTGCTTCACCTTATTCCATGAACTCTAGTTTCATAGCCACCATGAGTCTGCTATCAACCTTCACATGAGCCATCTCTGTATGCTCGAGCTCCACACCAGCAAGCCCATCATCATCTTGATCCTTCTTAGACTCACTCTCTGGATCAGCTTTCTTGATGCCTGTTTATGGCTCCGACACCGGCACCGGCACCGGCACTAGCGTCACGATGTCTAGCCTCTTATCCACCTTCTTGCTACTCATGGTTGCATCTCCTGCTTCTTTCTCTGTTTTTGCTTCTATCTTTCCACATTCTTCTTTGTTGCGGCTCTTCATCATGTGACTGATTCTTGCAGCTCCTCCATATGTTTGTTGCAAAATATCCCATGCTCCTTTGGTTGTGTTGGCAGTAAGAATCTTATCAAGATTTGCTTCATCCACACATTGATGAAGAATCAAGAGAGCTTTGTAGTCTCTCTTTTTGGAAGCACTATCTTCCACACCTTCAACACCTTCTTGCACCACCTCAAGCACCTCATAGAAATTGAAAATGTTCTCCATCTTCACCACCCATTGATGGAAGTTCTTGCCATCAAGAACCGGTAAAGGGATTGAAAAATCCCCACCCATAATCTCTTCAATTTCCACCTCCATGGATAGACCCTCACAAGTCCCTAATCTTGTAGTTCTAGATACCATGTTGGAACACAAGCACTCACACCCACTCATGGTGCACACACATAGAAAGATTGAGAAAAGAAGAGAGAAAGAGATACACTAAAATCTCTATTGTTCACTTCACTTCACACAATTACACTTTCACTATACACCTCTTCACTTCTCTACACATTTACATCACACACTATATCTATTTATACAACATATAAAGTCCCACATGAACTCACTCACACATTGAGTTAGTTACAACAACTAACATAACTATCATATAACTAACACTAACTAATAACAACCACTACAACTAATTAGTGATATTTGAATTATTTCCAACAAGGGACACACAGTGTTCGTCTATATCAGTTCGTTTCAGACAAGAAGATTGTGTTCACGATGGAGGTTAAGTGGTTGTGTTTTTCGTTTTTAGAAGCAAAATAAATGTGTCATTAGAGGTTTTAAAAATTTGGGGTCATTTAGCAAATACATGAATACACTTAACTTATTTCAAATACTAAGATTGATTTCAACATTTGACCTGATGACCAGTCAAAAGTGGAGACTGTAAAATTGATTGACTGAGTAAATGACATGTGGCTGGTGCACCACTGCACCATTATAGTGGATGGTTTACCATAGCCTTAACCGTTTTCTCTCCCCTTTTCTTTAATGTGAAATATACATATTTTGGATGAAAAGATGTAGCGTACCCCAATAATATGGAACTAAAGATAACATGAACTTACCAGACTAACAACTTCCTCTTCACATCCACTACTATCTGATTTGGCCCCACAACCCTTTGTGAGTTGTGATAGCGTGAATCCGCAAATATATGGCTTCGTCGTCAAGTAATAAAAAGATCAATCCACAGAGACTGTGATCTTAAACAACAATTAATTATTAAATCAATTAATCTAAACAAGGAAAGATTTTGTTTTTGAATTTAAAATTAAGTAACAAATCAATTATAAAAATCGCAATCAAACAAAATAGGAAAGTAAATCAATTCGAGAGTTTTTCAAATTAAAAGATATTTCCAGGAATTGGGTTACCAACAAAACTGCTTATGCTACTAAATTGACTACCCCTCTTGTTAATTATCAAAATGCCTTGAAGGTGAATTTATCCTAATAAAATTAATGTTCCCTATCGAGATACAAGAACCGTGCCCAATTAAATCAATCCCTACTTTTGTGGTAATTGTATTTAAACTGAACCTATTGAGATTCTTGACAATTCAATGAACCCTCGAAAGACCGCTTCTAACTCTCGTGATTTAAGTCCTAAGTTAAATTCTTATGGATCCAATACCTAGGTTCACTTATCAGTTCCTCCCTAGAATATCTAAGACATGCAAATAGGTGATCAATCAATTCACATGAATGAAGTACAATAAGAACCAAATCTAAAGCAAATTTAAACTAACAAAGGAAAAACATCAATTCATAACATAAAACGAGTCTTGGGCATAGCCCCAATTCCTAGAAATAAAACGACTACTCAAGCATTACCATAGTCATAGCAATCTTGATTAAAAAGAACATAAAAATCCTAAGAGAAAGAGAAGAAATTGGAGAAGAAGAGAAATCCTAAATTAAGCCAAAGGTAACAGCCAATATCTCTATTTTTGAGCCTCATTATCTTATTTATAGTCTAGGTTACCCATTACAAATCAGATCAAAAGAAGATAAAATTTCTGTTTCTGTCGTGTCATGGCCATCACGGCTATCAGGGCTAGGCCGTGACAACTGTCAGGGCCAGGTCGTGACAACTTCTGACTTTGTAATCTCTCATCATTCTTTCCTGTCATGGCTGTGATTAGAGGTGGGTAAACGGACTAGTCCGGTCCGTTTAAGTCCGGTCCGCATAAGTCCGCATTTAAACGGACCGGACTTTATAGTCCGCATTTAAAATGGACTCTGAAAAATAGAGTCCAAGTCCAGTCCGCATAGTCCGCGGACTAAACGGACTGTCCGCGGACTTTACACTTTCGCGTCGCGAAATTTATCTCGCCTCGCGAGAATTTATTTTGTGCAAGTACGCCCAGCGCCAGGAGCCAGCGCCCAGCGCCAAGGAGCAAACATCAAAAACAGCAAGACATCAAATATAATTACCAAGTCCGAAGGAAATAATGGCTAGAACAATCGAGACCCGCGAGCTCACGAGTGACAGGGTGAGTGTATAAGTGAGATGGGCGATTTTTGGCCCAAGAGCTTTTTTTTAAACAAACCGGGCCCGCGGACGGGTCCGCGAATCCGCGGACCGAGTCCGTTAAGCCCGCGGGCTAAACGGACCGGACTCAAAAAGCCCGCATTTTTTTGGACTCGCATTTTAGGGTGTCCAAGTCCGCGCGGACTGCGGGTTTAACGGACTGTCCGCGGACCCGAGTCCAAATACCCACCTCTAGCTGTGATGGTCAGGCCGTGACAGGCTCTACCCAACTGGGTTCTTCTTTTTCTTCAATTGTGCGCGATCATGGCCATGATGGTTATCACCCCCAGGCCGTGATAGCTTCTGCCTTGCATATTTTTCATGTCTTTCAAGCTCCATCTTCATGCAAACTCAAAAACAACTTGACCTAAGCATTTTTTATCATAAATTCCTGCACAAACACACCACAACACCACCTTACCCGTTCCAAAGGAAAAACTAACAAATAACAAAATAAAAATGCCTAATCTGCGTGAAAATGCACGCAAAAAATGATGATGAATTATGATGTGAAATCACACTCATCAAGTTGCTCATTAGTACCTACATTCCGCTTCATTCTCTTCTCCAGTGCCTCTTTCTCCAGCAAAGCGACTCTAAGCAAGTTATTAACATCCCTATTCTCTTCAGTCAAACTGATCAAACTAATCTCCAACTCTCTCTTCTCCTTCTTCCTTAACTCCTTGTACTTATCCACCCTTGATTCCACCTCATTTGCAGGCCTTGACACCAACCTTGCCTCTTCCGATAACACCTTCAATTCCTGATCACCAATTTCTGATTCCACACAGCCTCTCCCTCTCACCTTCTTTGACTACAAAAGTTTCATCATTTTCTCCCCCTAACCTCTCTATTACTCTAGTTAAGCTATCCTTCGTTGAAGTGAGAGATTCCAAAGCCTTTAACATCAACTCATTACTCTCTTCTCTCTCACTCTCCAATCTCTTAACTCCTTCTTTGGAATCTTCCACTTGTTTTGCTTTGAAAAGTGTTTCAAAGTAAGGAAGTTCATGGGAATCATGAGGAACATGGTTGGAGGCCTCGGGTGATGTTGGAAAGGGTTGTTTCATGATGCATAGAATAGTGGATGAAGTAAGCAGATAATAAGGTTTGAGGAGTTGGAAAAGAAAGAGTTTCAAAACTACCAGTCAACAGAAAAGGAGGCGGTTGCTATTTTTGGCGGGGGGATTCTTGTCACCGTTCTACAGTCTTATGACTTTGGTTATTTATGAATCAAATTAAATACATCGCATTTATATGTAAAATCATTAAAATGTCAACGAATTATAAATTACTACTACATCATCATCATCATATATAGATATATATATATTACTTTTATCATAAATTTCTTCCAGAATAATTTTTTATATGTATCCATCTCCTTTTTATTAAAAAAGAAGAAAATAAATAAAAGTGAAATTCTCTCATTATTATTTTGTTTTTGTGAAATTCACGTTATTTTCTTAATTTGTTGTTTATCTTTATTTTTTTTATATGAATTTTATACATCTACTCGATAATTATTATCAATTTAAAACCTTTTTATACTCTTGATTAATCAAAAATTCTCACAATCTTAAAAGTGTTTGACTCGTCTCCTTGAGCCAACTTAGTTGTTCAAGTTGTGAGACATAAATTGTAAGTGTGTGGGTTTAAACACCAACAATGTGTTCAACAAACTATCAAGATGCCCGTGCATTCGCACGGGTTGCTTGGGTTTTACGCATATTCAAAACGGATATGTACATAAAATTATATAACTACTATCAATCAAACATAACTTGATAGTAATAAACAAATTCTATTAAGTTCAAATCAATTCACCATAATATTAACACCATGAGCAATGTCATACAATAAGAAATTTCAAAGCTTTGCAAGTTAGCAGAAAAAATCAATGTCATACAATAAGTTCGAAAGTGCATGCAAGATCAGAACAAATCAATGACCCTGCTTGATATTATCTTAATGTTGATTTGCTCTTAAATGTAAATATGTCTTCTCTACTTTTTTTGAGTATTAATCACGTTTAAATCACATGAAAGAGACACTCAACAAAATCGATGAGTTATACTACATATCCGGAATCTACGGATGGCACTACTAAGAGAAGCATCTTTGTAACAGAAAATGGGTTAACCCACTTGAGAAGAAATATAATTATCAAGATAGATAGACAATTGTGTGAAAATCAGCCGAGGTTATAGGAAAACATTGATCATCATAGAAAAGGCAAGCTACCACCAAATCACCAAGGGACATTGATAAAAATCCACAAAAACAGAAACGGAAAAGGCAGTAAGCAAATGGTATTAGTTATTAAGACTAATAAGAAAAAATGCATTGTTTATCCATCCCGACTTTGTTGCTTTCAATAAATACATAATCAAGTTGCAATGTTTATCCAACCGGATGAAAATAGTAAGTGAAAGAGAGAGAAAAATACTTGGATAATCATTTTCATCCCAAAAAGAACAAACAAACTTTTTGTGTTCAAATGATCATTGAACTTATCAAGATGAGTAAGAACCCCATGAACTTTCAAAATATTGATAAATTCAAAGGTTTTCTCCAAGCAAAATAACTTCACAAAAAATACGAAACCTAACTTACAAAATTTAATTGTCATGACAGAACAGAGATCATGTTGCTCACTAAACCTTAGCTCACCAAACCTTTGATTCAAACCCTTAAACTCAGATTTTATCCTACGTATACAGAAGCACCATTTTAGTCATGCAAAGTGGTCCTATTCTTCCATTTTGGTTTCACCACATCACACACAATTTAACATGTTAGCATAAATTAAAACTTCACGTAACAGTAACTTCAAGACACTTAAGCAGCAGTTCCATCAAGTAAACCACACCAACACACATGTTAAGCATATACTTACATAGATATAATCAAACCCATGAAGGAAAACCATGTTGCACCTGTGACTGCATGCATGATTTCAATGATTAAATCTCAATTCCATCCAAAGAAGCTAATGGTTCATGCATTGTATCAAACAGGTAATACGCTAAATATTGAATCAGAAAATTCAACCAATGATCAACAGTCAAGCTCATTCTCAGTGCAAAATGGAATTTCATTTATCATGTCCAGAACTTCAAGACAAAGCAATAACAGAGAAAAAAATAAAGGGATAATTATCAAACAAAGTTGCTCCCCAATTATCAAGAACACAAGTACATATGAAAAACTCACTCAACCAACTTTAGATGATAGAGTTGAAAAGCAAGCCAATGGCATGATTCTGAGATTGGGCAAATGAGGAAAGTTCCACTACAAGCAAGCAAACACATATTCTATTTCCCCCTTGTCCCCTGTGGTCAATACCTCTGTACTAATTATAAATAATAATAAGTGCAGGTGATAATTTGCATCAAGTATTTGCATATTTGCAGAGACTGACTCGATGCATATTTGCATCAAATGTTCAATGTAACATTCGTAAAAATTATCCAATACTCTTTTCTCTCTGCACAAAAGACAGAAAACCAAGGACGAATTTGCACATAGAGACAATAAAACAATAATTCACATATAAATAGCAAAAAATATGTTGAGGAGAAATAAGTTTCTATACTCTTTTCATCAATAGGTGACATTCTTACTTCTGCACTTTTTTTTCCTCTTATTAGGACTTCATTAATCAGCATTCACATGAATAAGTGCTTGAATGTCAACAAAAATATATTACCTCACATGAATAAAACCCAAAACAAACCAATGCACATTTTGGTTAAGAAAATGTCCCCTTTGTAGCAAACTATTAGCCTGTGAAAAAAATTAAATATGGAACTATTTCACATCAAAGAGTTTGCAGCAAACTATTAGCCTGTGAGATCACTCAATGTGAAGCTAGCTATGAAAGCCTTATTGTTGAGAATACCCTGCAT
Organism: Sophora flavescens; assembly: GCA_030762895.1. Lineage (NCBI taxonomy): Eukaryota > Viridiplantae > Streptophyta > Magnoliopsida > Fabales > Fabaceae > Sophora > Sophora flavescens. Next base: position 157,377,376 of record CM061067.1, on the reverse strand, counting down.
GTTGATTCTGTACATAAGGTTAACTCTAATGCAAGTTCATGTTCTGAAGACAGAGATGTGTACAAATGGACTCTATCTGATTCCCGTGACTTCTAGACAATACATATTTCATAGAATCCAATACGTATTTTGTAATATAAAAATGAAGGAAAAAAAACAAAATGCAAGCGCAGTTAGAAAAAATGAAAGATGTGGGATCTAAAATAAAAATGAAACACTCAAAATACAAAACGTGTGCAAAATTGCAAAAATTTGAAACCTTGACCACTTGTACCCAGTTATGCTGAAACAAATTCATGACAACTTGAAATAGCATAGCAATGGAAAAGTAATCAGGTGCAAAAATGAAAAAGCAAAAACAGATTCAGGCACAAATCCTCACCCGTGGTGCAGGGCAACTTCCTTCTCAGTCGGAAAATCTAATTTTTCTTTTCATATTAAAAACTTTACAAATTCCTAAGGCCCTAAGCAATCACAAAGTAACAATTAGACATAACAAAAAGTACTCACAAATTCGTAAGGCTCTAAGCAATCATTGTTGAAGTATACAACTAATTTGTGATCATCATGTACAAAATTCACAACCAAGCTGGGAAAATGAAAGTACATTCCAAGAAAAGAATGCCCTCAAGTTTCCTGCCTTCCCACTTGACCACCTTTTGACATCAGCATCAATAGCTTCTTGCTCCTTATGCACAAGTCGATAGTGTATATTCTTTTCTGCAAGAGCCTTTATCTGCATAGTCCAAAAGAATGAATGAAGAAACCATTTGACATATTAACAAATCTGTATTAAGAAAAGTATAAAAAAATCTAAGAAAGACCAGGAACCCTACTACCACACGTTCTCCAATTCTATTATTCTATGATGCCTCTCGTACCTAGATTTACATCTCTGACCAGAATCACCATTAGCTCCATCAAATACAATCAAAAGCAATTTGTACCGAATTAGTACAAAATTGAGACAACAAATACCGTGATAAAGAAGCTATGCAATAAGAAAAAGATAGTAAAGATGGGTCATATGTAGTTGAAGTTTTAACATCACATACCACCATAACTGAAAAGATTTTTAATGAAAGTTTTGCTTCATCCATTATAGCACCAAACCACTGATCTGAAACAGTGAAAAAACATCTACAGATTACGGCTTCGGTCCTCCTTGAAAACTGGGGAGCTCTGCAGCGGGAGAGAAGAAATGCAAAAGAACAGATCAATTTATTGTGTGGAGATGAAATACAAAAGAAACTATTTCTCTCTCTACAAATGCAAAAGAATAGATCAATATCTCTCTCTAGAAATGCAAAAGAACAGATCAGAAAAAAAAATGCTAGGTTATGGAAGAAAGAATGGATAGAGATTAAAAGCAGATTTGTAAGTTAAAAAAAAAAGTGAGAAAAATAGGGAAAGTGTGCTGTAAAGAAGAGGATTAGATTGAGAGAAAGTTTGAATTCAAATTTGAAACCGGAAAAAAAATGAGGGAGATATGGAAAAGCTTTGTTAGGAGGATTTGTTGAGATTGTCCGGATGAGAATGAAGCAGAAGAGGTTTTGAGCGGAAAAAAACAGTTAAGCGAGATAACGAGGGGATAATAATGAACGAGAGCTTGACACTTGGCAAAAGGACAAACTTTTATTAATTATGTAATAGATTAATAAAAATCATTAAAATCACTGCTGAAAATAAGGTAAAAAGTAAAAGGGTTAAAGTAACATTTTGGTCCTAACACGAATTCTCGATTTGATTCTTATACATAAAAAATTATTAAAATGGTTCTTATACATACAAAAAGTCTCTATTTGGTCCCTGCCATACAAAATTTTAGGGACTGATTTGATAATTTTTTTCTCGTATAGGGACCAAACGGGTAATGTATAGGGACCAAATGGAGACTTTCTGTATGTATAAGGACCATTATAATAATTTTTTATGTATATGGATCAAATCGAGGATTCGTTTTAAGTGTAGGAGCAAAATATTTATTTAAGCAAAGAAAAAGTTATTCTTTTTTCAAAAAAAAAAAAGAAAAAGAAAAAGCTATTCTTTTTAAACGTTCTACGGTGGATCAGCAAAACTTACGTTTCTTGTGTTTGAAGAGTCCTGAGTGGCCTGTCCCTTTTTTCTATTTTTGCGATTAAGCTTTGCTGCAGAAAAGCTGCAAATCCAAAGTCCTACACGGTTCACCAACACCCACACACTATCCCATTTGACCCACCAAAAAAAATGTATTGTTTTTAACGCTGATTCCACCAATTAGAGACTGATCCAACGCTGTTTATGCACCGATTGAAATTCCGTTCAACAGTTCCTTTCTTTTGGATCGATGGGTAGCATCGAAGTTGCAGGAGAAGGAGTGGAAGACACTGACACAGTCTATGTTGCTGTTGGGAACAACGTCGACAAGTCCCGGCAGCTGTTGCATTGGACCACTCAGAATTTCGCTGGCAAAAAAATCTGTCTCCTTCATTTTCACCAGCCTCACCCTCTGAATTCTTTCAGTGAGTCTCTCTCTTCAATTCTGGGTCTTTTTTCTTCTGGGTGTTTTTTGTTCATCGATATGTTTAACTAAAGTATAAATCTTTAGTGGAAATTTTATTGGTGGCGTATTTTGTTTATTTATTTTGCTTATTGGGTTAAATGACTGCTAATTTGGGATTTAATTTTTTGGGTTGGGTCATATATGTGTCTATTTTGTTCCTCTATTTTTAATTATTTTAAGACCTTGTTGAAGAAGATAGGAGGAGTGATGATATTGAATTGAATTCTTGGAGGGTGAAGCTGAGGAAACTATTAATTGATTATGTCATTTTACCTGTATGGCAAGTCAGTGATGGAATAAAATCAATAAATGATGAAACCGTTTTGGTAATTCACTAATTGGAGTGAACTTTGACTTGCGATAAGTGTGTCAACGTTTCAAAGGACAAAAGGCTGTTTAACTTGTTTCTTAGATTATTGATGAAATTGTGTGCAAAAGACATGCTTATGAAAGGTGAAGGTTTCAAAGGACAGACACTGTTTAACTTGTTTCCAGGATTGAGGGGTCAATTAAAAAAAAACTTGCTTTTCGCCTTTTTCATCAAATCAGCTGAAGTTGATGTGGCATTCAACAACACGAATGTGAATTATTCATGGAGCATAAGTTTCTGTCTCAAAATGAAAGAGTGAAAAGAAAAAAGAAAAACTGTTTTCTATTTTGGTAGTGGCTTTTTGTTTTTGGTTCTGATATAGCTGCTCTAGTTAATATTAAGTCTGTTCTGGGTAGGTTGTACTTGATAGTTTGGTAATATTTAACATACTACCGGTCTACCCAACATTTTTTTGTTTTTTTCTTTTCACATGTGCAGCAGACAGTAATCTCTCTGCAAATGAACCAAATGACCATGCAATCAAGGCATTCCAGGAGCACAAAAGTCAAAAAGTGCATGAACTCCTTGACCAATGCATTCTCACCCTTAAACAGCTAAAAGTAATACATTTAGAAGATGCTTGTCACGTTTCGTAACTATTTCTTGAAGAAGTATAGACTTTGTTTACATTACAGCATATGTCTGTAGGTACAGGCCAATACATTGTTGATTGAGTTGGATGATATTGAGAAAGGGTTAGCAGAAGCTATTGCTCAACACAATATTAGATGGCTTGTAATGGGAGAAGAAGCTGATAGATTTAACTTGGGGTATCAATTCCAAAACTCAGTTGCTTTTTATTTTAATGCTGTCATTGCATTCTTTTTCCCTTTTCTTCTTGAAACCACTTCAACTTGTTTGTAAAATTGATGCTGCTTAAAGAAATGAAAATATAATTGGTCTAGATGATCTCCATCTTCTTGGTGGCATCTGCCTTCTCCTCAACTTGCTTTGGGATAGGATTGTGTTTGTGGCCTCTATTTGGTGTTCTGTATATAGTTGTTTATAGGGAGCTTCCATTTCAAATATGCTAAAATAGTGGGCAGCTTTGCTGCATTCTTGACTTTTTTTTTCTTGTTACCATTTTTGAGGAAAGCTCTGAATTTTTATCCTATATTACATTGATGTTCATGTAGAGTTACTGGTATTGAAAAAATCACTAGAAATTACCACTTGGACAGAAATTAAATGAAACTAATTACTTCATGATTTTTCTTTCGAGTCTGACTAAGAGTTATGTCAATCTGCATCTTTTATATAAATTACTGAACCTTAGTGGTTGGAATTGCAGTAAACTGGCCGAGCAAGAGACCGGGAAGGCTATTCTTGTACGTGAACAAGCATTTCTATCCTGTAATATATGGTTCATTTGCAAGGGCAACCTCATATGTAGTAGGTACTTGTTGACTTAATACATTAGATATAACTGTTCATTGTTTCTGATGCTAACAATGGATAACAAAATGACATTCACAGTGTCATGACATGACTGTAATTTCTAATGTAGATTAAGTGGACTGGATGAGCGTCCTTGGCAATATTTTTAGAGCAGTTTATGATATGGAAGGATGAACTGTTAAGAAATAGCATATCTATTCAATCTGGTTTGACTGCAGATTTTTTATGTACAAATTACTATGATTAGAAAATGAGAAATACTAGGTGAGGGACACATTAAAAGTAAGGGATAATGGCAATAGACTGGTTGAGGTCTTGAGGATAAGATGAGGGAGATTTTTCTAAGATGGTTTAGTCATATTGGTCATATTACTTGCAGAGATAAAACTGCTCTGATGATTTCCTAGGGGACACCCCAATGATTGATCATTGGTACTCTATCTTGGAGGTCCCAGGATCAAGTCCCATCAACGGGTGGGGTGGGACTTGCGGGAAGGAAACAGGATACTGCCTGTTGTGTGACTTGCCATCTACTTAAGCTAGTCTTATTTGAGAAATGTTCCATAAATGGTAAATGAAAGATCACTTAAAGGTCAGATGACTTTCACATGGTTATTTAAAAAGTCACATGATCAAATCCATTAATCTTGACCATTCATGAAAGATTCAATGACCATTCATTCCTCATTTTTCACACGATACAACCCCTATATGCATGCCCAGGTAGGGGTGGGGTTTGGATCCATTAATACCCGTCTGCAGGTTAAATTTGAGAGAAATTTGATATCAATAGGTAATTAATCATTTAGTTGATATTTTCTTACATTTGAAAATTATGTTATACTTTAATGTTCCCTTATATCAATGAAGTATAAAGCAATTTCAGTTTAATATACTCTTTGTTAAAATGATCTATGTAAAGGAAGCTTTTAATCCAATCGTGTATCTTGTGAAAAAGTCATTATATGAAAGTTGTACAATGATTTAAGATTGATTTGATTTTAGATCAGTACCAACAAATCCTGATCTTTATGCTCTAGAGTAGTGTTGAAGAGCATGGTTTAAATTAACTACCTTAGTGGAAGAAGATCAGAGATTTACGGGTATATAGAGATAGCCCAAGGAGAAAAGATTAATTTTGTTTTGTTAACCATTTGCAAAAAATAATTTGCATTTCATAAGAGTTAAAAGACAGACTGAATTAGTAGTGGAGCTAGAAAAGAACAAAAGGGACCAAAAAACACCTACTGATTATATATTTTTTTTTTCCATTCAGATTCTCTCATAAAAAGTTTTGATCTTTCAACTTAGTTTTTTCACTATATTCTGTAATGTAGGTAATAACTCATTGCAGCTAGTAACATCTGCTGTCACTTCCCCTTTTGTGAAATGTGCACAATAAAACAGGGTAGATGGTAAACATACATCCGAAGCAGAGACTGCCCCTCAATTGTTGGCGCTCAATTCAAATATGGAAGCTAAACAATCGGAGACGTTCAAATCAGAATCGTATCCTAATGCATTGAAATATTTAGGTATTCTTGCTAGATGTTTCTTTTCTTTCCTCTCTCTCTAATTGTTAATTTAAGATGACACGATTTTTTCAGTTTATGCCATTTACGATTTTCTATAAGGATTGTTGTTGGACTAACTTGTGACAGGGTTGTGCAGATTCTGATGCCATGGAAGAGATTGAAAATGTCAGTTCCCACTGTTCATTAAATTCAAAATGGTCCTTCAATAGTGTTGTTGACAGTTCAAAGTTAACAGATTTGCCATTTCATGAGGTGAGAGGTGATTGTTCTCCTTCAACCTCTGGTGCATATGTTTCTGCTATTTTCATGCATCATCCTTTACTCTGGTGTGCTTTTTACTATTTTATGGTAGGAGACCTTGTGTGTGCTTGCCCACACTTGAAAGTTAATTGAACACAGCCATTAAATTCATGATTTTCAAAACAACATAAAAATATGATTTCTTCTGAATAAGATCATAGAGTATATTGGAATGAATTTGGATATAATTCCCAATCTAGAAAAATATATTCATTTTGATTAGTAGGCTGAATTTTCTTTTCATTTAAGTTTTAAACCAATTGGACAATTTAGAATTGTTCATGATTTCGCAGGAGGAAAAAGATGAAGAGGAACAAGCAAGTGAAATAAATAGACAGGAAAAACCCATCATAGATGCTAAGAGCATGAAACGAAAAGAATTTGGAGAGGCATTAAAGAGATGGAATGTAGAAAATACTACTTTGGAGGTTGAAAGCAAAACAAATTGTCTTTTCTTTAATAAATAAATAATGAAAAGTCTTTGACTTCTAATGGTTTGTCAGGGTTGATTTCTTAAGTTTTATTCTTCGGTAGCTATGCCTAGTGAAGTATTTGAAAATACAAAAAAAAAGTGACATGTTTCATCAGACTGCTACCTGGTTTATCTGGCTCAAAGTTCTTGTTTTGCCATTTTGAAGAATCCAGGGGTTGTAATTCAGACTTCTGAGTTCTTCAACATGCTGCCTTAATTTTACTATAATTCTGAGCATGGAAAGATTGGTGGATTGCCTGTATTACTGTCTCCAGTAAATCAGTTTATTTACTATTTCACTCTTAGCTTTATACTTGACTTTTGCTGCAGAAAGATCTCTCTGACAACTATTTTCCTCCTAATTTTGGTCAGACGGCCTTCCTCACCAGCATTCCTATCACCATTGTATGACACAATGGGGTAAAACATAAGCCTTATTATCATATGTAAAGGATCACCAGCTTAAAGTGGCAAATGTCCATGTTTGTCCATATAGATTAGACGGGCATGCTTGCATAGATATGTGCAAATATATGTGCTCTATGAATTGCTTCCTATTGATGGACTAGATTGATTCCATTTTTATTCTGAAACTTTGCTTCAACTTGCATTTTGACAGGATGAAGCATCAGAAAGCCTGCGTGCTAAGGAGATAAGTAAAAGAAAAGAAGTTGAAGAACAATTAGCCAAGGAAAGGCAAGAAGTACAGAACGTAAAGAATCAGCGAGATGAAATAATGCATGAATTGCAAATGGTCCAAGACCAAAATTCAGCACTTAAGAACCAATTTTTTGATTCCCAGTGTATGGTGACAGAGTTGGAGGAGAAGATCATATCAGCTGTGGACCTCTTGATAAGTTTCAGGGAAAAAAGAGATAAGCTAAGGATAGAGCATGCAAATGCAGTTAGGGAAGTCAAAGTGCTGAAGGAATTCAGAGAAACAGATACTAAATTGTCTTATAGGGTGGAATTCCCTGCTTTTTCTTTCATGGATATCAATGAGGCAACTAACGATTTTGACCCATCTTGGAAGATTGGAGAGGGACGGTATGGAAGTATTTATAAAGGACTGCTTTGCAACAGGCAAGTTGCCATAAAAATGTTACCCTCTTATGGTTGTCAGAGCCAATTGGAGTTCCAACATCAGGTAATATAGGTTATCTTTTAAGTGTCATCTTGGTAGTCTGAAAATTAGAGTGTTAGTCCATATGTTCGTTAGAGTCCCGAAAAGGTGTAAGAATGATCTGGTATTTACTTGATCAATACTTATCATCTTTACCTTTTTCAAAGAGGTCGATACGTATTACGTTATAATACGATAGAAATACTGTCCCGTTTTGGCTATTCAAATGGTAAGAGCCAGGACATGCCAGGAGAGAAGCGGAGTTCAATCCTCACAAATGCTCTCTTTCCAACTTTTCCACCCCCTATCCCCTCCCTCATGCCCACAGGGCAAAAAGGATATTGTAACTTATTCTACACCCGACTCAATTTTTGAGGACTTTTTGATAATTGGATGTACTTTGAGAGAAAGAAATTATCAGTGTAATGCATTTAAGACTTTTACTTTAAAAGATTAACTATAAGTCTCCTGAGTGCTATTTTCTTTTCACTTTGTGACTTGGTCAAATTATTGGTTAAAAAATCTTGACTGCAAGAATCTGTCATAGGTTCTGCTCCCATGAGGAACTCAGTTTTTTTTACTCTGGCTATAATTGGTTGAGTTTCAGGTGGAGATTTTGAGTCGCGTAAGACATCCAAACCTGTTAACACTAATTGGAAGCTGTGTAGAGTCTAGGTCACTTGTGTACGAGTACCTAAATAATGGCAGCCTTGAAAGTCTCCTTGCCCGCAAAGACAAGACTCCACTTCCATGGCAAATTCGAATATCGATTGCTGCTGACATATGCTCTGCTCTTATCTTCCTTCACTCCAGTGAGCCTTGTATTATCCATGGGAATTTGAAACCTAGCAAGGTTCTCCTTGATGCTAACTTTGTTGGCAAACTTAGTGACATAGGCATCCCTTGTTTAGTCCAGCGAAGTGTGGATTCGGCTGTCACGACCACAGTATGTAAGAACCTAAATGAAAGTATGGCGTATGTGGATCCAGAGTATCTTGTCACTGGCAAGTTTACACCAGAATCAGATGTGTATTCATTTGGAATCATATTGTTACAACTTCTAACTGGAAGACCACTTTTGGGGCTAGTTAGAGACATGAAATGTGCATTGGAAAAGGACAACCTCAAAGCAGTATTGGACATTTCAGCTGGTGACTGGCCTCTTTATCATACTAAGCAACTGGCATATTTAGCATTGAGGTGTTGTGAAAAGAGTTGGCTAAACCGGCCGGACCTCGCGTCAGAAATCTGGAGTGTTCTTGAACCATTCAGAACGACTTGCATCAACATGCCACCATATTTGACTTCAAAGAAGTCTCACCATGCTCCTCCCCATTTTGTCTGCCCCATTTTACAGGTAAAGATCATAAATTGTTCCAAATGCAAATCTAGTTGAATTATAAGAAAATAATTTTTTTCCTGGCTATGTAATGCTACTCTTATTTTATTTTATAATACAATAAATCACTTTCTCAAGTAGGGGTTAATGATAATCATAGCTGTTGTTCATGATTTTGCAGGAAGTAATGGAAGATCCATACATAGCTGCAGATGGCTATACATACGAAGCAGAGGCAATAAAAGAATGGTTGAATAGTGGTCACAACACTTCTCCCATGACAAACCTCGAGCTTGAGCACACAGATTTGGTGCCTAACTACGCGCTACAGAATGCAATTCAGGAGTGGCAGCATCTACTGTAAACAAATTCATGGTCTATTATACTTGCACATATATACTATATACTGGTGTAAGTCATACTTTTTATCTCAATAGTATATTAGGGAGGCGAAGGGAGGAAAATGGAGGGGAAGGGAAATTTTTAATTAAGCATTCCCCTTGTTTGGGAGGTTTCTAAAATGACGGATTATCATGTAAATCTTCCAAAACTTCTATTCATTTTTATGAATATTTTATAGTTCTCCAAATTTAGATGAGAATTTTAAACTGTCTAATGAAACTTGATGCTTTATCTCATCATCCTCTTCCGTTCCCTTTCCCTTCCTTAAATTAAATGGAGAATATTATTGAGTGTCTTTAGGATATTGGTTAAATAATAAAAATAGGAAAGTTTGTATTGAGAAGTGATGTATTAAAAGTTTTGGGAAATGTTAAATTTAGCTTTCCAATAAAAACTTGCTTTGATTGGAATCCTTAATCAATATCCTTATGATACTGGTTAACAAGACCCAAATTAAATTCCTCACAGGGTTAGCGATTCTTCACAACATCTCTCATTTTCATAATGTAATGTCATTTTTTAAATGCATTTTCAAATTTTGTTACTTTTTTCATTTATGATAAATGTATCTAATAACTAAGTACTAATGCTAATTTCAGGATTTTATACTAATTTTCTAATACTAATATCTAGATTTTTTTCTACTGATTGTTTATTATTAAAATCAACCCTTATCTTTATATATAAAAGTAGAAGATAAACTTCTATATTTTATCCCTCAAAATTATGGGTAATTTAGTAAAATCGCAACTCATTAAAGGAGATTAAATATTAAAATAAAATAAGAAATGTATTTAATTATAACAATCTCTTTGATTAAAATAGTAATTAGTTATTGGATTTGGGGATCTTTATATATATCTTTATATATAAAAGTAGAAGGGAAACTTTTATATTTTTCTCCCCCAAAACTGTGGGCAATTTAGTAAAATCATAACTCATTAAAGGAGATTAAATATTAAAATAAAATAACAAATGCATTTAATTATAACAATCTTTATATATAAAAGTAGAAGATAAAATTTTATCCCCCCCCCCCCCCCCCCCCCAAAAAAAAAAAACCCCAAAAAAAATCGTGGGCAATTTAGTAAAATCATAATTCATTAAAGGTGATTAAATATTAAAATAAAATAAGAAATGTATTTAATAAAATCATGGGCAATTTAGTAAAATCACAATTCATTAAAGGTGATTAAATATTAAAATAAAATAAGAAATGTATTTAATAAAGAGAAACTTTTATATTCCCAAAAACTGTGGACAATTTAGTAAAATCACAACTCGTTAAAGAAGATTAAATATTAAAAGAAAATAAGAAATACATTTAATTATAAGAATCTCTTTAAAATACTTATTTGTTACTATTTTTATTTATTATATTCTATACTTAAGTATCAATATTATTTCAAAATAAATTGAAATATATATCTTTAAATATAATTTACCGTGCATCACACGGATAAAATATCTAAGTATATTAAATTAGATTATATATCCTTGAATGAGTCATTCTTCACAACCTCTTTTCTCAATAAGCCATTTGGCATTACTTGCATTATATAATTTTTCTAATATATTTTCATATATGCTAATTAATAGTTATTAATTAGTAGCAAATCCGTTTATCATTAACTTATATTCACACTTATATATTAAATAAAGTATACTCTTTCAAGAGTCCTTAAATCTCGTAGACTATGCTCATAATCAATTCATTCTTAATTTATTTTTTAAATATTTAAAATTAAAATTAAATTTAGAGCTATATTAGCTTTTTAAAAAGTCGAATGAATATAGATTTCGAGTTTACAGCAACCCAAACTACACCGATGACTTCAGAGCCGCCCAAAGATTGTTCAGAAGGAGCTCATAAATGGTAATAGACTAATGCTGATGTTTCATGTAGACAAGAAAACTATTGAGGAACTGAGCATTCCATGGAAAAGATGCGTCGGTCATCAAGCTTCTGGGTCAAGGAGTGACTCTTAAAAGTGGGCCTAGTCAAAGTATATATGAAGGGTGCAACTATCCCAAGTAAATCACGTGAGGGGAACCAAAAAAATGATTATAAACAAAAGTCTACAATACAAGTGCATGGCCATGAATCTTACGCTAGTGACATGCAGGTCAAGTATATGCCTCACGTGAACAATCATATGATGGCAGTGGATGAAATTTTTTTGAAACAAAATAACTTGGATTCGGATATTAAAACTGCTATGAATATTGAGCAGCTTGGCCCGAACCATTTTCGCTTTATAGATGATCCCCCGAACAAGACCCAAGAGCAGGTGATGGAGATACAAGGACATAAGAATAGCCTTGACTTAAGCTATTTTTCGTCGTTATATCCATTTTTTTTCTTTCTTTCTCTATCTTTTATTTTTTATTTTTTATGATGATGCAGTTTAAAGATATTTCTATCCTCTCTTGGAATATTAGGGGAAAGCTAAAAGACACATCAAGTCTATTATTAGGAAATTTAATCCAACTTTTTTAATTATTATGGAAACTCATTCCTTATGATCGTGCTAAGTTTTTCTGGAACCAGGTTGGCTATACTCCCGTGGCTATAGTTGATGCTGTGGGACATGCCGGAGGCTTATGGGTTCTCATGCAAAGTGGTACCAACTTTACTATTAATATCATAGACATTTGTGACTATGCTATTACTTTTAATATTTTTTCAGGAGGTAGTTCTTGGACATGTTCTGGCATTTATGCGAGTCCTGCTCCCTCGAACCGCCCAGCTTTATGGCAACATCTAAAAATATTCATGATAGTATAAATTCGCCTTGGGTTCTCATCGGTAATTTCAATGAAATTTTATTACCAGGAGATCAAAGAGGTGGTAATTTTATCCAAACTAGAGCAGATGCATTTGCTCAAGTTCTTGATTATTTTTGCTTAGTGGATTTGGACAGTACTATAAGAGGCCGGTTTACTTGGCATCATAACTGTAAGCGGAATAGAATTATTTCCAAGAAACTGGACAGAGGTATAGCTAATTTGAGTTGGTGCATGACTTTCCCAGAGGCTTTTGTGGAGAACCTTTGCCGTTTACACTCTCATCACAACCCTATCCTTCTCAGATTTTTTGGGGGGGGGGGGGGGGGGGCCTTCCCGAAGTTAGAGGACCTCGTCCCTTTCGTTTTGAGGCGGCCTGGATTGTTCATGATGAAAATGGTGGAGGAGGCTTGGAATGCCAAAAAAGATAGACCTCTGGAAGCTTTAGCTAAAGTTAAAGAGGACTATATCTCTTTCAATAATGAAGTGTTTGGAAATATTTTCAAGAAAAAACGCACCATTGAAGGCCGTCTGCAAGGCATTCAGAAAAGTCTTGAGAGAGTGGATTCTATTGCTCTTGTGCGCCTAGAAAATCAGCTTCAGCATGAATACAATCAAATCCTATTCCAGGAGGAGCTTCTTTGGTACCAAAAGTCTAGAGAAAAATGGGTGAAGCTTGGAGATAAAAACACCTCTTTTTTTCATGCTCAAACAGTCATTAGGCGGAAAAAGAACAAAATCCAAGGGCTTAATCTTCCTAATGGTATTTGGGTCTCGGATGATGCAATTTTACAAGAGGAGGCTCATAAATTTTTTCAAAATCTTTTTTGCGCTCCTTCTCATGCCAACACTAGTGCAATAAGTGCTTTTTACGTCAGTTAAAATTGATTTTTTACGTCAGAATACTGACTGACGTAAATACAGCTGACGTTAATAGTTACTATTTTAACGTCAGTTGAGAACTGACGTTAAATATAACTCTATTAACGTCAGTTCCTTAACAAAACCGACGTTAAAATAAAACTATTAACGTCAGTTCTTTAATACAACGGACGTTGATTTTGTTAAAACTAACGTCAGTTGTTTTAAAGAACTGACGTTAAAGGTTTAATTTTAACGTCAGTTGTAATAAACAACTGACGTTAATAGAAGTCTTGTATATTTTATAAAATACTATTAACGTCGGTTGTTTGATACAACCGACGTTAATAAGTTTTTTTTTTTAAAATTCAGTTTTAAAATATCACTCCCATTAGCTATCCCCTGCATTCGGTCCCAAAGAATACGAATATCACACACATTCTGAGAATTGCAAAGGAAAATTGAACAATGGGGGATTTAAAACCAAAACCCATGTATATATATAAATAAATTTTAGTTCCAATGTCTAAAAAACAAAACTATCTAAGGATATATATATACATGTTATTAATTAGTTTCTAAAGTCTAACAAAAAAACTATTTATCTAAGTAGTGCGGAGGTATGTTGGCAATTCCTTTTTCAGCCGCATACTTGAAGAAGAATTCGGCGAAGCGCATCCTCAAGTGTCTTAACTCATCTTGTTCAATAGGCGATTGGTCGATAAATGCCTAGACACGTTCAAATAATAACAATAACATCAATGCAAGTCATCTTCAAAACTATAATATATAATTTAACAAGTTGTTTAAATATTACCTTCTTCCATCCATCCGTAATAGATGCGGAGACTATGTTCAAGACATATGAAGCATCACATAATAGCCGCACGACCAACCTGTCAAAGGGTTGAAATCGAGACTACCAACAAAATTAATTTCAACGTCAGTTGAATATACACATAAATTAGTAATTTTAATAATAATTATTTGATAAATAAACTACCAAACCTTGAGGATGTTCCATACAGATTTGCTTTAGCCTTAGAAGTCCTACTTCTCCCGTTGGCGCAACTTATGCTACTCGCCTTCGTAGCGCTATCATAAACAAATAAAAATGACGAACAATAAACAAACTAATTTATCATGTGTGTAATAAACTAAAAACAACTGATATTAAAACTTAAATTAAATTTAACATTAGTTAATTACATATTTACAGCTTCCACCACGTTCGGTGTCGGATCATTGTGGAGAGAGCAGAAGTATATGACAGTATGCCTAGATGTGTTAAGTACCAACAACTGCGAATGGTCAGTCATACAAGTAGGGAGCCGATATAATTCTTTCGGATTGTCTCCCAACACCTTCCCTATGTATTTACTCAATGCATCGCCAAAAAGAACCCGGGCGGAAGGATTGACGGATCTAAGAAACCGTAAGCGATGCAACGCCCTTATCAAGCTGAAGACGATGGAGATACCTAAGATATGAAAAGGGTGTGGATGTTAATTACATAATATATATATTGAAATTAAAATAAATTATTAAATGGAAAAATACCAAAAATAAATAAGTTATAAAATTAAAATTAACTTACGTGCACCGTGATGATGACATTGCTTTGTTCATCCAGGACGTTATTTCTGCAGCGCGTTCAGAGATCGTTACCAACGAAGGAAAATATCCTCTGTTGATCTGGGCGTGCCACCCATCCATCGTGCTCCAATGGACATGCAAAAATCTCATACGCATAATCCTCACCAAGTGAGAACAAACGAGTGATAGGTGACAGCGACACACGACGTCGACTTGGCCTTGATTTAGGAAAATAAAATATATAAGTTTTTGATAATTAAAAAAAACACAAGTAATTATTTGACTATTTTGGACATTAATAATGAATAAATACCTTTGCTAACATTTCGAGCTCACGTCGTTTGGAGTCCAACTCAAGCTCACGCCTTTTCATTTCCAACTCAAGCTCATGGTCTTTGGACTTCCAACTCCCGCTCCCTAGCCGACAACTCATCGTCCTCCACATGTGCCATACTAAAACTCTCTTTTGTGCTCACATGTGAAGCGTTGGCAAGCCTTGCGG
The DNA here is from genome assembly GCA_030762895.1 of Sophora flavescens. Lineage (NCBI taxonomy): Eukaryota > Viridiplantae > Streptophyta > Magnoliopsida > Fabales > Fabaceae > Sophora > Sophora flavescens. The sequence goes on along the minus strand of CM061067.1, from coordinate 157,362,149 downwards.
TGTCCTGGGATGTACCGATGGAGGAAAGCACTCTGGCAAGCGCCTGCTTGAATTCTGGGTTGGCTATTAAGCCTTGCATCAGATGTGATGTAATATCTGGGTTGGTCATGAGGTGCTGAGTAATGTCAGCCAAAATTGATGCTTCATTGACCACCCGCTTTCCTGAAGCAGACTTGCCATAATATTGTTTGATGGTCACGTTCCCAGGAACACCGAGAACCCGATCAGGATGGTCTTTCTTGCCTAGAGCAGTCATCAACACATCCTGCCATCCAGAAGGGACGAATGCGCCCTGGGAGGATTTTGCTTTAAGATCCATCTACAATGAAAAAAAATGAAAAAACGTGCAAGTGAAAAGTGTTGCAAGTATCTATACAAATATCAATTGAAATCAAGTTAATTATTTACTTACAATCTTATCTGCCACTTCGCGAGTGGCATCAGCTTTAAAAGATCCCGCCTTTGTCATGCGGCCGGCTAACCAGACATCCTCGCGGTCGATGTCCGACGGAGGACTTGATGGTGTGCCCCCAGGCACCTCTCCTCTTTCAATCCTAGCAGAGTGCTCTTCATGCTTCGCCCTCAGCCTATCCGCGATCATCTGCTGGATCCGAGTATGGTACCCACCCTGAGACATGGTGTGGCGGTGGACGTTCTTCGCCTGATTCTGCCGACCCTTATTTGCCTTAGCCTATTCAAACAAAAACACATAATTAAATATAGTTAAATGATCTATAATAAGCATACAAAATTAACTTAATCAACCAACCTGAAATTCTTCATCCTGTCGACTCCTGGCAAACATATCCCAAGTATCCTGATCAATCCAGGGATAATCCGAGAACATTTTATCAAGCCGCTTCTTCCCAGATAGATAGTACCTGGTAAGATCATGCTTGAACCCATTCCAACGCTTTGATGCCATTTTCATACATTTATGACGATGATCCTCGTCATTTGGCACGATCAAGCTACCTACACATTAGATACATATATAACAACCTGGATGGATTATAACTCGGATAATTATCTAATAATGTAAATCAAACGAATGTAAAGGTAAAATACCGTGATAGCCTCCCAAATCTGATCCTTAACGTTCTGTGGAACGTCATTCCAGTGGTTGTAGTTGATGCTTACGTGCTGCTTCGCTTGTAGAAACACCGACTTATTAAATTCTTTAGCACGGGGTCCCTGGGCATTTAGATTAGAATCGAAGGACACCTCAAGCTTTTGTCCGCTCTGCCTGTCCTTCTCTAGTTTCTTCAACGAGGTGGCTCCTCTACCCCGTTTCCTATGAGCCTGTGATGTCTGTATGGACAAAAAAATTGATAAAATAGAGGGTTGTAACATTATAAACTTACATTAACAAGAAGGACTAAAGATAGTATATAACATGCATGTAAACTTACACTAGAATCAGCAGGCGTAGGCGTGATCGGGTCCTGCGAAACCCCAACAGTGTCCTCCCGTGCATGTGGGCTATCCGACTGATCCATATGTATGCCTGTTCAAAAACAATATATATGTATTAACATAGGTTATAACTCAAAATAAATACAGAAGTATAAATAAAAATAACTAGATAGATCCTGTAGATATACAAAACATCTATATATCCAATATAAGGACAATACGGGAGATTGAAAACTATAGTTTTTGAACATTGCCAAGCACTGGTCACGGCCTGGCCGTGATGTCCATCACGACCGTAACGTGCCAACTGAACCAGACCCTCATAGGCAGAACTGATCACGGCCTAGCCGTGATGAGCATCACGGCCGTGACGGATCAACCAAGAGAGCAACATGCACTCAAAACCAAAAATAGAGACATTCCAAACAACTCAAACTCACGGTTTAAAGTTACAACTACTGAGACTACAGTTTCAACATACACTCAAAACCAAAAATAAAGACATTCCAAACAACTCAAACTCACAGTTTCAAGTTTCAACTACTGAGACTACAGTTTCAAACCAGCAGAGCAACATGCATGCACTCAAAACCGTGAATAAAAAAATGTGCCCTAATTAAAGACTCACCAGAAATAGGCGCTCGCGTGGTGGTGGGGGAAGCTCGAGTGGTGGCCAACGTTCGATGTGGTTACTGAGAGAGCAGAGGGACAAGGGAGAGTTAGTGCGCGGGAAGGCCGGGGGAAAGAGAGATGTCAAGTTATTGCAAAGAAGGAGCGGGAAAGACAGAGTTAGGGGTTAAGAGTGTACCTCACGGTGGTGGCGAAGAAGCCCTCGCGGTGGTTGCGGTGGAGATGAGCGCGCGATTAGGGCAGAGTGAGAGCGAGAGTGAGGGTTGAGCGTGATGAAAAGAGAAAAGACGTAGAGAAGTGAAGAAGGCGCGCGGGGGTAAACGTTATAATTAAAATAAAACAACAATTTACGTCGGTTTTGGTAAAACTCGGCGTTGAAGATCATATATTGAACGTCAGATGTCTTAATAAACTGACGTTAAAAACTCTCACACTTATTACGTCAGTTGTTAGTAATAACTGACGTTAAATGTCATATATTTAACGTAAGTTGTATTAAGAAATTGATGTTAAAAACACTCACAACTTCTTACGTCAGTTGTATTACACAACGGACGTTAAAGGTTTATTAGTTTCTGCAGAAACATTCATTCCCTTGACTATTGTGCTACTTACCCATTCACCTTTGTACCTAATCCTCTTAATGAGCATTAAGTTTATAGATAAGTTTTCAAGAAAATCAGAATAACTTAGTAACTTCATCCACTGCTCCTATAAATAGCTTCCTAGCTTCCATCTCCTTTTAATTAATTTTCTGCTTCACAATATGGCTCTGCCGTGGAGATTAACTTCATCACTCTTTCTTCATATTCCTAGACTCAAAGGTCTTTGTCTTAATGGTCAAACAACTTCTGAGTTTGAGTAAATTACATTGCATGGATATTAAGGTTGGGTGAATCACGTAATGTGATTCTCTCACTTTATTTCATCCCTGTCATCCCTTTCACTTTGCTTTGGAAGCAAGTGATTGTGGATTCAAGATGATGCATCAAGGAACTCCACTGAAGAAGAAAGATGCAAAGATCCATTTCACTTTGCTTTGCTGCTAGTAGTGATGAGGATTTACTTTGCATCTTGGAATTCAAGTGAGGAGGTGATGCATCCATTGGAGTTTCGATGACAGGGTGAGAAAGAAAATGATGTTGATGCAGAAACTTTTTTATATTTTAGGGCTATGTTGCAGAAATTTTTTATCTTTTAATCACGTAATTTTAACTTATGAATCGCTTCAATGTCATACGATTTGATTATACATATAACTTGTTTTATGTTAAGTGTTTATTTATTTTAATTTGCACAATAATTTGTTTACTAATTCAAGCTAATTAATAAAAATTAAAAATAAACTTGTATAAAAAAAGGTTTAGAAATAAACTGCACTACTATATGGAGTGATCTGCGTTAAGAGGGACAACAGGGACATGACAACCAATGAAATGAGTTTCATAATTATTTACGTCGGTTTTTATAGAACCCGACACAAATAGTTTACCCACCACCTCATTTTTAACGTCAACTTATTTGATGACTTGCCAAGTTCCCGTATATTAATTACATTATTTCCAATATTCATTACTCGCGTGTATAATATATATGATTATTTACGCCGACTATTTATTTAATCAAGTAAAAATCAAACTTTTAACGTCGGTTGTATAAAAACCTGACGTTAATAATTAATATTTTTTATTAAAAACACTTTTAACGCCGGTTTTTTAAAAACGACGTTAAAAGTGTATAGATATCTGCAAAAACATTCATTCCTTTGATCGCATCTTGTCTACTTACCCATGCACCTTGTAACTCAATCCTCTTAATGAGCATTAAGTTTATAGGTAAGTTTTCAACAAAATCGAGAATAGCTTAGTAACTTCATCCCCTGCTCCTATAAATAGCTTCCTTCCATCCTTTTAATTTTCTCGCTTCACAATATGGCTCTGTAGTGAGATTAACTTCATCACTCTTTCTTCCTATTCCTAGACCCAAAGGTCTTTGTCTTAATGGTCAAACAACTTCTGAGTTTGAGTAAATTACATTGCATGGGTGATAAGTCTGAGTAAATTACATTGTGTGAGTTGCTCACCTTATCACCTTCCGGAGAATCAGCTGCTGGAGGGCTAATCAGGTGCTCGGGGGTCACAGTTCCAAAACCTCAGCTTTGGCAGCAAGTGACCGTCTTGGAAGTCTCTGGAACCACTGCCTTTGCTTGAAACGGATCTGGTGCACCTGTCTTTGCCTCTCTCTTGAGCTCTCTCATGCCCCCCAGTTTTCTGAGGTCTTCGGAGTATATATAGTTTTCCCTTTGGCTTATTTCATAAAACTCTCTGATGGGATGTAACTTTAATGTTTAGGATTTAAAACCCTTTCAATGTAACTTTTTATAGGATTTTAAACCCTTTCAATGTAACTTTTTATAGGATTTTAAACCCTTTCAATCTTCTGTATCGATCGATCAGATTACACTTCATGAATGAGATCCAGTTTGGGTTATTGATTCAACTTATACTTCGCACATATATTTTAGTTTTCAAAATAGAAACACAAAACATCAAAGCAATTCATGTGAAACTGAAACTTTGAGGAAGGCAATGTGGAAGGAATCGTATACTAGATAAAAAAAATTATTAAAATAACTTTTAACGTCTGTTGATGTAGGGACTGACGTTAAAAGTGAAGAGACTTACTTATAACGTCGGTTCTTTATCGAATCGACGTTAAAATGTTCACTTTTAACGCCGATTCTTTATTGAACTGACGTTAAAAGTGAGTCACTTCACTTTTAACGTCAGTCATTAAAACAACTGACGTTAAAATTGAATTAATGAAGCCTGATATTTACAAAACTGCCACCGCCTCCTTTTTAACGTCTAGCTTTTAGTTAACTGACGTAAACCTTTACCGTCTAATGTATATTTTCCACTAGTGCAATCAGAGCCACTTTAGAGTGACTAACCTTCCGGTCTTGAAGATCGAGGAATGCAACAAGTTAATGGAGCCAGTGACTAAAGAGGAGGTATCTAAAGCTCTTAATGCCATGAGACCTTATAAAGCTCCGGGTCCTGACGGTTTTCATCCTATTTTTTTCAAGCAATATTGGCACATTGTGGATGATGATATCTGGAGTTTAGTTAGTCAGGCCTTTGCAACTGGTAATTTCAATCCTTCAATTGCCGAGACTCTGATTGCTCTTATTCCAAAGGTTGACCATCCAGGTAATTTTAAGGAATTTCGTCCTATTAGTGTGTGTAATACTGTTTACAAAATCATTACGAAGTTGTTGGTTAACATAGTACGCCCTCTTCTTAATGATCTCATCGGGCCATACCAAAGTAGCTTCTTGCCTGGTAGGGGTACTTCTGATAATGCCATTATTTTGCAAGAAATTATTCATGGTATGCATAAATCTAAGAAGAAGAGTGGTGATGTGACTTATAAAATTGACCTTGAAAAAGCTTATGACAATGTGGACTTGCATTTTTTGAAGGGTTGCTTGGTTGATTTTGGTTTTCCTTCTTTAACAGTTAAGTTGATTATGCATTGTGTGACGTCTTCTTCTTTATCTATATTGTGGAATGGTAAAAGACTTCCCAATTTCTCCTCTACTAGGGGGCTCAGGCAAGGAGACCCTCTCTCGCCTTATCTTTTTGTCCTTTGTATGGAGAAATTATCCTTAGCTATCTCTGAGGCTGTGAATGATAGAAAATGGTTGCCTGTTAAGATATCCGAAATGGGCCCATAATCTCTCATTTATTTTTTGCAGATGATGTCCTCCTTTTCACAAAAGCTAAAAGCTCTCAAGCTAGAATGATTGCAACTATGTTTGATAATTTCAGCAGGGTTTCAGGCTTAAAGGTAAATGTTACAAAATCCAGAGCCTTTTATTCTACTGGTGTGGTTAGATCTAAAGTGGAAAAATTTACTTCTATCACTGGTATTCGTTGTACAACCACTCTGGATAAGTATTTGGGTTTCCCTATTTTTAAGGGAAGAGTTAGAAAGGTAGACTTTGACTTTATTATTGAGAATATGCAATCTCGCCTAGCCTCTTGGAACCATGGGTTCTTAAATAAAGCTGAGAGATTGGCTCTTGCTTCTTCTGTGCTCTCCTCCTTGCCATCTTATTACATGCAAATTTATTGGATCCCCCAAAGCACTTGTAATCTGATTGATAGAATTACTCGAGACTTCATTGGGAAGGGTACTTCAAATAAGGGTATCAACCTTGTTAGCTGGTAGAAAGTTACTCGGCCAAAAAAAATGGGAGGCTTGGGGTTAAGGTCTGCTAAGGAAGCTAATGTTTCTCTCTTAGGAAAAGTGGTGTGGGATATTCAACACAAGCCGAAAAAGCTGTGGGTGCAACTTTTAAGTAACAAATATGTGAAGCACAAAGCCTTCTTGGAAGGCAACAAAATCATAGGATCTTATGTCTGGAACTCTTTATCAAAGGCCAAAGATATTCTAAAGGATGGCTACATATTAAGGGTGGGAGATGGCTCTCCCTCCTTCTGGTATACTCCCTGGTCAAAGCTGGGTTATCCTTGTGATCATGTGAATTTTGTAGACATACCAGACACAACCCTCAAGATAAGTGATGTGTTTATTAATAATACTTTTCATTTCAAATGTTAGCTACCCTTCTCCCTAATTATGTTAAACATGCTATAACAAATATAAAATTTCATATTAATTCTCAAGTTGGTGATTCGATGATCACTACTAGAAAATTGTTATTTTCGGATGGATTCACGGACGGATTTTAGACGAAATTTGGACACTTTCCCCATAGATTTGGGACAGACAATTAATTTCAGACGGATTTCAGACAGAACATCCCCCGTCCGAAAAAATCCTGTTGCAAATTAAAAAGTATGTCCGAAATTCCGTCCGAAATTAGTTCCAGACAGATTTCGGACAAACACAAAAATCTGAATTTTGGTTATATTGGCTTAATTTCGGACAAATTTCAGACGGATTCAATATTTCTATTCATGCAAATTCTGGACGGATTTCAGACGAATGTTATGATATTATTTTGGACAGATTTCCCACGGATTAGATAATCATATTTAAATAATATTTTTTGATAAACAAATCATGTTTATTAATAAAAAAGGGTCAAACTTAAATAATTATGCATACCAAATTAGGTACCTGGACTTGGAATCTAATATAATATAATAAAAAATTATTATTATTAAGGTACCACTCTAGACAAGTATCTAAGCTTCAAATAAACAAAAACACAAAGTATCTTGAAATGCAAGAATGATATATTAATATTCAAAGCATTAAAATATCATTACAAACATCAAAAACATAAATTTATTCCTCATTGTTACTTTGATCACTAAACTCTTCATCTTCATCTAGCACATCATCCATCATCTCCTCCTCCTCATCTAGCACTGCATGTTCATCAAAAGCAAAAGGTTTACATCCACCACATTTAAAAGACACAGTAAACTAGTACTTTATTCTATTGCCTGCAATTACTAAACTTATTAATCCATAACATTATATTATGCTGCAAAAAGATCAAAATGTCAGGCTATATATTAAATCTACGCACCAAATTTAATTTAGTTTAGAACCCAAATGCTCCCAAGAACCTTGCTTCACATAGTGCCTGCAATTTTCATGTCAGGTCAAATCTTAGGTAGCTTAGACTTGCATCACCAAGACAAAATGAAAATCAGGAAACTGTAAGCAAGCAAATTAGGAAACCTATATGTGCATATTACCAGCATGACCAAGAACCTAAATCTTTATTGAATCCTTGATTTGATAAACAAGCTTATTACTGTCTCTTTGGACTATCACATCACAATGACTGTAATAATTAGTTGAAAATCATCTCAAACAAATAATTGTCAAGAGTTTTACCTGTAACATCCACCTTTAACAGATCTTTAACAGATCTGGAATTGCTTTTCTTGAAGTCACAGGTAAATTTTCATTGATATCCAAGAGAGAATGTTGACAACTTTCACTGGAATAGATTAAACCTGCTGTGCCAAAGAAACCTCCTTAAAGATACAAGAGTCACACTCTAAAAATTACACATAATAAAGCTGAAACTATTTTATTCTCTCCATTATACATAATGATAGATTAAATTTGGTTTTGAGACAAATACCTTTGCAGCTGGGTGAGCAACATCTAATCCGTATAAGATAGCTTTGATTATATGGCAAAGAACTTTCAAGTTCCAACCATCATAGTTTCAAATTGGGCTTTTCAATATTAAAAGAACCACATGCTTTCCGATGAGCACAAGTTCCATGTTCATGAATGAAACAGCAAGTAGGAAAACGTGATTAAGAAAAAAAACTCAGTGAATAGGTTGAAGGTTTTAGACTTAGAACAAATCAAGGAGAGTGAGAGTACATTGATTAAAGTGGCAAAATGATAAAGTGAACATAGCTTACACACGTTTTCCCTGTGAAATGAAGTACTTGACTGGGGACTTCCTTTAACTTTTATGCAGATAGTTAATTCACAAATCTTACACTTGAGATTTTAACCAATCAAGTGCCTAAAATTATCAAAAAAACTTTAGATGCGTTTGGGGCAGGGGACAAGGGTAAACTTACTCAGTATGAAGGGAATAACTGCATATACTAAGCATCCCCTTTAGCACAAGCTCATTCTTAGCTGCTGCAACTGCAATCTCATGCTGAGATTCATTTAAGGGCAATGGAGCACTTTCAGCCTCCCCAGTGACACATACCACATGGGATTTTGAATATTCAGATCTCAAATTAGGATTGCTAGGATCAGATTTCTTGCCATCTTAGGGTTCATATCCTAAATTGGGGAAAACTCATTCTAATCCTAGAATCATGAAATTAGTTTAATAAAACATCAATTTGTAGTCTCAATTGCATGAATACACATTTAATTTCAATGTCTTAAGCGGAAATCAAAATGTTAGGGTTAGGGTTTTAAAATCAGATTTGGGAATTTTCAATCTAGAAAAGATTAGAGGGTAAAACTCTTACCCAAAGTGAAGAGGAAAGAACATGGTGGCTGGAAGGCCAACTGGCGCGGCGGCAGGCGGCGACTAAACTGGCCGGCGTGGCGGTTGGGTGTTTCTGCAGTAACCAAGACCAAAGAAGAAGAGGTAAAGCTCAAGGAGAAGAAGAAAGGAACTCAATAACTAAAAAGGAAGATAAACACCAACATGGGTGGCGGTTTAACGGACAGAGTGCGGTGGCAGACGGCATTTTCGCACAGCGGTGACGACGTCACGCGGTGGAGGAAGTGAACACAGGGCGCAGGAGCACGGGTCTTCTCCCATGGTGTTAAGCGGCGGCCGGTGATCCCCTTAGTTGGCGGTAGTCGTGGTTGAGCTGTGGAGGGAAGGAGGAAGATGAAGTTTGGAAGGAGATATGGGTTTAGCTGAGAAGAGAAGGAAGAAAAACAAAAATGTAAAGAGAAGGAGTGGGGGTGGTCTGTCACGTAGGAGGGAGAGAAGATAAAGAGGGGTTTTTGGCTTTTCTATTATTTAAGTAAGGATAGGTATATAATTAAATGGTTAAAATTAAATCTAGAAAAAAAAAATATTATTCATTAGATCTAAAAATAATGAGTGACAAATATATATTTTCAAAATTCAAAATAGAGTAAAGATTGATAGTTGAATTGATCAACTAAGAAAATCAACGGTCCGATATTTAATCTCCGATTAATGTTAAACTAATTTATTTTCAAATCTAAAATTAAATAGAATGAAAATATGAAAATGTTTTTCTCTTAATCATATTATTTAAAACATTTTTTTGTACTGGTAATAATAGTGATAATAACGTAAATTATTGTCTAGTAAGCGTGCATTCACTGAAATAAGTCAGTGCTAACGCACCTAATAAAATAATTTGAAGAGAGTAATTTAATTACTCAAACTAAACCGGTACGGATTGCTTTAATAGGGACTGATTTCATTTTATTAGTCTAAATATGTTTTTTAATTTTTTTCATAAATCTTGTTTACTTTTAAATTTATTAAGATCAAATATTTTAATCATATTTATAAGATAAATTATTTAATCTTTTTTCAAGAAAAATATAAAAAATAACAAATCCGTGTGAAATCCATCTGAAATTTTCGGACCGATTTCAGACGGATGTAAGATAAATCAAGGAAAATATAAAAAATAACAAATCCATGTGAAACCGTCCGAAATTTTCGGACAGATTTCAGACGGATGTAAGATAAATCAAGGAAAATATAAAAAATAACAAATCCGTGTAAAATCCGTCTGAAATTTTCGGACAAATTTCAGACAGATGTAAGATAAATCAAGGAAAATATAAAAAATAACAAATCCGTGTGAAATCCGTCCGAAATTTTCATAAAATTTCATACAGAAACATTTCCGCCCGAAAATTCCGTCTGAAAATTCAAGTTTTCTAGTAGTGGATCTGGAGCGAGAACACTAATGGAGATTATACAGTGAGATCAGGTGCTGCCTGGCTTTTGAAGAAAAGAGACGAGTTGCAACATGAAACTTCTTGGAGATGGATATGGAAACTAAAAGCACCAGAGAACATCAAATTTCTTGTGTGGTTAGCGTGTCATCATGCTACGCCAACGCTGGATGTTCTGCACCACCATGGTATTTATGGAACAAGCATGTGTGTGAGATGCTCCAGGGATGTGGAGACTTTCATCCATTGTGTTCGTGATTGTCCCTCGTCTAGAAAAGTTTGGGATGCACTGGGATTTAGCAATCCTCATTTCTATGATCAATTAGACGTGTATACTTGGTTAAAGGACAATTCTGTAGGTCCCAGAGGTTGCCTTTTTCTCGCTGGGTTGTGGTGGACATGGAGAGCTAGGAACTCTCATACCATAAATAATGATATTGTGTCACATCACAAGATCATCTCAACAACTTTTTCTCTTACGACAGTGATTCAAAATTGTTTCTTTGGTCACGCCAACTCTCATATCACGGAGACTAGGGTTAAATGGAACAAAAATGATGCTACGAGGTTTATTATTAATGTTGATGGCAGTTGCTATGGAGATACGGGTAGGACATGGTGGTGGAGTCATTCGTAATCATGATGGTGGCTGGGTTTCGGGCTTCATGGGTTCCATGGGTATATCTGAGATCTTGCATGCGGAGATATCGGCTCTGTACAATGGCCTACAACATGCTTGGGACTTAGGTCTTCATCAGGTTACCCTCTATACAAATGCCATGACTGTTATTCATTTAATTCAAAACCCTATCCCTCCCATGCACAAATATGCGTCTCTACTTGTGGATATAAAGAACTTGCTTCAAAGACAGTGGTTGGTTAAAGTGGATCATACTCTGAGAGAAGGAAACCAATGTGCTGATTTCATGGCTAAGTTGGGAGCTAACCAGGATGAGAGCTGGAAGACCTTTTCCTCCCCCCGCAGGGCCTTAACAGCTTTCTGCTAGCTGATATGGCTGATGTAACACCTTGTTTTCCATATGTTTTCTGTAGCAGTAAATACATATATACCCCTTCCATTTTCACTTCATCATCTTACTCCTTCAACCTCCATTAAAGTTCATCTTCTTCCTTTCTTCTTAAAGTTCAAACTCTTAAAGCTTTAGTTTTTATTCATATTTTCTATTTGAGCTCTTCATTAAAGTTCTTCCTTATACTAAGGGTAATGCTCTCATATAAATATTTTTGCAAGTTTCATCTTTTATTTCTTAGTTTACTTTATGTGTTCTTTGTATGCTTTAAACTTCTAAAATCTCTCTAAAATGGTAGAAAATTCCTTTTGAGTTGAAACTACTTTCTATAGTCTTGTATTAACTTATATTTTCACATACTAAGAGGTTGTGTAAAACAAAAGTCTCTATCCATCTCTTCCAATGAAGGCCGAATGCTTGCATTTGTGACCTAGGAAGTTTTTGTTTCAACTTTTGGAATATGATCATGTGTTTGAGTTCCTAACTATCCCTTGATCTTGAATCTATAAATCTTGGAAGTTTTGATAGCTTATTCCTATAATGGCCGAAAAATATGAATAAGTAGGCTTAGGATACTATGTTTCAACTTTTCAAGTACTGATCATGTATTTAGAACTCTTAATAACTTGTTTATTTTATGTTGTTAAAGCTAGTATGTGTTACTTTCATTTTTCCAAGATGATCATGTACTTGAGCTCCATAAGATATTTTGATGCTAAGTCTAAGAGATTGGAAAGTTTAAAGATTTATACACTAGTGCAATAAGTGATTTTTACGTCAGTTAAAATTGATTTTTTACGTCAGAATAATGACTGACGTAAATACAGCTGACGTTAAAAGTTAAAATTTTAACGTCAGTTGAGAATTGACGTTAAATATAAAACTATTAACGTCGGTTATTTAACACAACTGACATTAATTTTGTCAACATTAACGTCAGTTGTTTAAACAACTGACGTTAAACATAAAACTATTAACGTCAGTTCTTTAAGACAACGGACGTTAATTTTGTTAAAACTAACGTCAGTTGTTATAATGAAACTGACGTTAAAGGTTTTAATTTTAACGTCAGTTGTTTTACACAACTGACGTTAATAGTGTACTGTATATTTTATAAAATACTATTAACGCGGCTTGTTTGATACAACTCGACGTGAATAGATTTTTTTTTAAATTCAGTTTTAAAATATCACTCCCCTCGCTTATCCTCGCATTTAGTAAATATCCCAAAGAATACGTAATATCACACACATTACAGAATTGCAAAGGAAAAATGGAACAATGATCCATATGTATGCCTGTTCAGAAACAATATAAATGTTTATTAACATAGGTTATAACTCAAAATAAATACAGAAATAAAAATAAAAATAAATGTATATTAAGTTTAAACTACCTATATCAATATCCCTTCGTGATGATCATCACGAGTGGCATGTACATCGTCCACCTGTGTCTCCTCGATTATAGTAGGCATGTTTGTTGAAAAAGAAGGAGTCTCAAGAATATCAAGATTTGAATCTTGATTTTCATCACTACCATTATACATGCTTGTTCCTTGGAGAACCACGGGCAACCTTTTGTTAGAAGGATCAGTGATGTAGAACACTTGTTTTGCTTGGGAAGCCACTATGAAAGGCTCATTTATATGACCTAACTTGTTGAGTTCTACCAATGTGAACCCCAATTCGTCGGTTTGTACACCATCGTTACTATCAACCCACTTACATTTAAAAACCGTCATCGTAAGCTTAGTGTAATCGAGCACCCAAATATCTTCAATATATCCAAAGTAAGGTGTCGGTGCTTTAACGGGTTTTGTGTCCTTTGTAACGCTCTTCGTTACATTAGTAACCCATAATAAAACATAATTAAAATATAGCCAAAATAAAAATTTTACAAACTAAAATAGTTTAAAATAAATAATCATAAATAATAAATATAAATTCTATTAAATCCTTACAAAATAAATTCATTTGTCTCAAAACCGGGCGTCTACTAATAAACCCAACGATAAATAAATAAAATATGTCTAGCCACAAACGGCTCTTATTCAAGAAAATACTAACCAAGCTAGAAAAATAACTAAGAAAGTTCACTAAGTCTCCAAGCCTCTTCGATCTCAATGGCGTCGTCCTCGTGCTCTGAAAACAACACTTTTATGAGATATAATCCCAGTGAATAAAAATATTTAATAAAAAGGTTCGCAAATAGTGTTGTTCTCAGCCGGCGCGGTAATCCGGAAAAACATTCATGGTACCCGCTAGTTTTTAAAATATTGAATATAATAAATCTCCAAAATAATGATATATATAAATAAAATTAATGTCAAGCACAAACTCACAAACTCAGTAACGGTCACATCTCATTGCATTTAATCACATTCACCATGCAAACTCTACACAATGCAACTCCACTAACATGACTCGGTAATTCCCAGAATCCCTTAACTTGACTCTTTGGTTCCCAGAACCGGTGTGAATCCCAGATCCACTAAGGTCTATGAGCTCATATCCATGCAATGGCGTCCCACTGCCTTCCCCATCCCAGATGGAGGTCCAGATCCACTAAGGTCTATGAGCTCATATCCATGCAATGGCGTCCCACTGCCTTCCCCATCCCAGATGGAGGTATCTAATATTCCATCCCAGATGTGAATATTTTCAATAAATTGATATCCCATCCCCGATGGTGATATATCTCATCTTATTCCCGGAATAGAATGTACAACCGCCACCCCTTCCCGGAAGGTGATGACCAACTCATATGTACCATACAACATGTCATCCCAGATGACTGTCAAATGTCATCCCAGATGACTACCAAATATTTCCTCAAACTCCATGCAGCAATTACATAGACACTATAACAGGATTTAAAATACAAACACAACCATAACATATAAGTTCTTAATATAATTTATGCTTGTTATAGTACATGTATTCACTCACAGGGGCGTGGCATATATGTATCAATAGAAATCATCTAATATCAAACATAAATAATGTTATGCCACTGCAATAAGGTTACGTACGGTACAAAATTTGGGCATCTATTGAGCTATTTATTTTCTTTATCATTATCATTTTATTGCATCAAACATTAATAGAATAACAAGAAAATTACACTCACTAAACCAATTCATCAAGTGACATGAAAATATTTCAGAGTTCCAAATATAAATCATGTACTCTAAAATCTTAATTTTTGTAATTAAACAAATCTATATAACAAAGCTTCAAATCAATTGTACCATGAAAGTGTGAGAAAAAATATTTTTACTCACCTTTTGCAGACCTCCAATGTGCTCTAAAAATTACGTATGATAAGGATTTGCGCTTCCCTAAAAATTTCTCCCCGATTTGGTGGCGTTATTGGATCTGTGTTGTTACAACGAATGGAATTCTCTCCCTCGCCATACTCCCTCACTGTGCGGCGCAGTGTCTAAAAATTGTTATGTTTTGTTGCCTTTCCTTTGACCCGGTCCCTGACGCCTTTTCCCTTATATTCTTTCATTATATATATATATATATATTCTAAAACATTTACGGATTGACTTTTGGCAAAACAATCGCAAGCCCTGTGCCACTTTCATATATATATATATATATATATATACACTTACTGCACCTTAGGCGCATTAGGTTTTCTTCTTCTTTTTTTTTAATTTATTTTCTTTTTCCTTTTTTTTTTGTTTCTTTATTGTTTATTTCTTTTCTTTTTTTCTTTTTTTTTTATAGAATAACTAGGCCCACTTGACTTATGAGCTACCTCTAGGCCCCTACGTGAAAAGTCTGTACTTATGTTTACATTCATATATATATATATATATATATATATATATATATATATATATATATATATATATATATATATATTTTAATTCATCATTCCCCTTGCAATTCATAACCAACTCTAATAAATTTTATACTAACAAATCCTTTACACTAAACTTCTTAATTATATCCTATTTTTTTTTTATATCATTATTATTTATTTTTATTTTTTTATAACTTAATCTCTTTTTTTTAAAATTAATTATATTATAATTTTAGGATGTTACATTTTCTCCCATCCTTAAAGAATTTCGTCCCCGAAATTCATCTCACACACACGCGCCTATTGTAGCATATGTCGTATTCAAAACTAAAAGGTTACCATACCTTAGATAATAAAATCTGAGTATTGACGCACGATGTCCTCCTCCATCTCCCAAGTGGCTTCCTCATGAGTCAATCCGTCCCATAACACCTTCACCAAAGGATCATCTTGTTCCTCAGAGTCTTAGTGCTCTTGTCCAGGATTTGACTAGGCTTTGGCTTATAAATCAAATTATCCTTCAATTGTACAGACTCGGGTGCTATCACATGAGATTCATTAGGCACATATTTTCTGAGTTGCGACACATGAAAAACATTATAAAGGTTTGCCAACTGTGGCGGAAGAGTCAATTGATAAGCAACATGTCCGACTCTTTTAAGGATTTGGAAAGGTCCCATGAAATGAGGATTTAGCTTGCGGACTTTCATCGACCTCCCTACCCCCGTCTTAGGAATGACTCTCAAAAATACATGATCACTTTTTTGGAATTCTAGAGGCTTCCTTCTTTTGTCGGCGTAGCTCTTTTGTCTACTTTGCGCCCTGTGCATCCTCTCCCTAATTATTTGTTATTCTCTCAGAGGTTTTCTATACCAATTCAGGTCCTATCAAGGTCTCCTCACCTACCTCACACCAACATAAAGGGGACCTACACCTTCTCCCATATATGGCCTCTTAGGGTGTCATGCCTATACTAGCGTGATAACTATTGTTATACACAAACTCAATGAGAGGTAGGAATCTATCCCAACTCCCTCCTTCATCCAAGACACACGCCCTAAGCATGTCCTCGAGGGTTTGAATGGTCCGCTCTGACTGACCATCCGTTTTGGGGATGATAGGCTGTGCTAAGGTTCAACTTAGTCCCAAAGGCCTGCTGAAAAGCTCTCCAAAATCTAGAGGTAAACTTCAGGTCTCTATCCGACACTATAGATGTGGGTATCCCATGAAGCTTGACTATTTCCTTGATATAGAGGTATGCCAACTTGTCTAAGCTATAGGTTGCCTTAATTGGCAAGAAGTGGGCAGACTTGGTCAACCTATCCACTATCACCCGAATGGCGTCTAAGCCCAAACATGTCTTAGGTAACCCCATCACAAAGTCCATAGAAATTCTCTCCCACTTCCATTCTGGAATCTGCAAGGACTGCAACAACCCCGAAGGCTTCTGATGTTCTATCTTAACCTTTCAGCACACTAAACACCTAGCTACGAAGCTAGCCACATCCTTCTTCATTCCTGGCCACCAATACATCCTCTTAAGGTCTTGGTACATCTTCGTTATTCCAAGATGTATGGTAAACTTTCCCTTATGGGCTTCCTCTAATATCTTCTCTCTAAGCCTCCCCTCCTTAGGAACAATGGTCTTATTCTTAAACTTCACTAGCCCATCAACAGACAACTCATAACCCTCTTGTCCCAACCGAGACTGCAACTCCTGGTCTAAAAGTTGTTCCCGCCTAACCTCATCTCTAAGGTCACTATTAATTTCCAACCTATTCAACTTCAAGCTTAAGACATTTAAGGACACATCCAACACCTCCAGATTCATGTCCCTAAACTCTTCCATGAGGTTCAGCTCTTGCACCATAAAGCTTGACACGTGTAGGGACTTCCTACTCAAAGCATCCGTCACCACATTGACTTTTCCCGGATGGTACTTCAACTCGAAGTCATAGTCCTTAAGGAACTCCATCCACCTTCGTTGTCTCATGTTCAACTCCTTCTGGTCGAACATATATTTTAGGGTTTTATGGTCACTAAAAACTTCAAACGTTGCCCCATAAAGATAATGCCTCCAAATCTTAAGGGCAAAAACCACAGCTGCTAGCTCTAGGTCATGGGTAGGGTAATTCCCCTCATGCGGCCTAAGCTGCCTAGAGGCATATGCTACCACCTTGCCCTCCTGCATTAAGACACATCCCAAGCCATTCTTAGATGCGTCGCAGTATACAACAAAACTCACTAAGAGATCCGGTATAGTTAAGACTGGTGATGACACTAATCTCCTCTTAAGCTCTTGGAACCCGTCGTCACACTCCTGGTCCCACATAAAAGGTTTCCCTTTCCTAGTCAACTGGGTCAAAGGTAAGGCTAATCTAGAGAGCCCCTCTATGAACTTCCTATAGTAACCAGCTAAGCCTAAGAAACTTCTCACTTCGGTTACTGTCTAAGGTTGTTCCCATTCCAACACCGCATCAACTCTAGAGGAATCAACCGCCACACCATCCTTTGAGATTGTGTGTCCTAAAAACTTTACCTCGTCTAGCCAAAACTCACACTTCTCTGGTTTGGCATAAAGGCGCTCGTCCCTCAAGATCTGCAGCACCAACCTTAAGTGTTCTCCATGTTCTTCTGGCGTCCTAGAGTATATCAAAATATCATCTATGAACACCACCACAAAGCTATCCAAGAACGGCCTAAAGATCTGATTCATGTAGTCCATGAAAACGGCTGGAGCATTGGTCACACCAAAGGGCATCACTACATACTCGTAGTGCCCATACCTTGTCCTAAAGTCTGTCTTAGGAATGTCTTCATTCTTGACTCTAATTTGATGGTATCCCGATTTTAGATCTATTTTGGATAACACTGACGCTCCCCTCAACTGGTCTAAGAGGTCATCTATCCTAGGCAAAGGGTATTTATTCTTGATGGTCACTTTGTTCAACTGCCTATAGTCAACACATAGACTCATGCTCCCATCCTTCTTTTTCACCAGGAGGACAGGTGCTCCCCAGGGTGACACACTAGGCCTAATAAACCCCTTCCCTAGCATCTCCTCTAACTGTTTCTTAAGCTCGCTCAACTCTAAAGGTGTCATTCTATAAGGCGCTACCGATACTGGTCCACTCCCTGGCACTAGATCTATGTTAAACTCAACTTCTCTATTCGGAGGCAAACTAGTGACATCCTTAGGGAAAACATCCTGGAACTCACACACCACGGGTATAACCATCACATCACTGTTAGCCTCTATCTTAGCAGAAAATAAGAATACATATCCTTGAGCTCCCTCAACAAAGCACTTATGACAAGCGACAACAGAGACAATAGAACTGGGTATGGGGAAAATCATTAGACATTGGATGTGAAGAGATAAGGATATTTTTGTCAGAATGCTTATGGCAATGAGTCTAGATGCCAATAAGTCAATACCAAGAATAACATACAATACATAGATAACAATAAGATTGATGTCATAAGGAGTGTCTTGACGCACTAGGAAACAATTTAAACAACCAATGGAAGAACAAGAATATCCCTATAGGAGTAGAAACATATGAATCAAATGACAAATGAAAGATTGGTATCTCCAAATTTTCACACATAAAGGATGTACCAAGGAATGTGTTGCTCCTGAATCAGACAATATATATATATATATATATATATATATATATATATATATATATATATAATTTTTTTTTTACGAGTAGAAGAAATTCAGCCTACTTCGGATCTAAGCCGCCTCAGAATGATGGCGGATTGTTCTTCTCGAATTCGAAAAACCCCACGTGTTAAGGGTCCTAGGTTGCCACCACTTCATTAGTGACTGGCCTCCATTCCCCTTCAGTTGACGGCGAGTCTCCGTCTGCCCTTACATAGTTTTGGCCATACAATCCAAAGCTACTGCAAGTGCAACATTCGTCCCTCGCCTATTAGTCGCCATAAATCTGCTCACCACCAATGAAATACTGGGTTGATAAGGTCCAATATCCCAAAGAATAGCATGCAGCATCTATAACTCTAACAAGCATCCTATGCGCCCAAGTTCTATTTTAGAAAAAGCCCCATTACCACAGTCCGATTTAGAATCAAACTGCTCTGATACCATAAATGTAACACCCTTCGTTACATTAGTAATCCATAATAAAACATAATTAAAATATAGCCAAAATAAAAATTTGACAAACTAAAATAGTTTAAAATAAATAATCACAAATAATAAATATAAATTCTATTAAATCCTTACAAAATAAATTCATTTGTCTCAAAACCGGGCGTCTACTAATAAACCCAACGATAAATAAATAAAATATGTCTAGCCACAAACGGCTCTTATTCAAGAAAATACTAACCAAGCTAGAAAAATAACTAAGAAAGTTCACTAAGTCTCCAAGCCTCTTCGATCTCAATGGCGTCGTCCTCGTGCTCTGAAAACAACACTTTTATGAGATATAATCCCAGTGAATAAAAATATTTAATAAAAAGGTTCGCAAATAGTGTTGTTCTCACTCAACGCTGTAATCCGGAAAAACATTCATGGTACCCGCTAGTTTTTAAAATATTGAATATAATAAATCTCCAAAATAATGATATATATAAATAAAATTAATGTCAAGCACAAACTCACAAACTCAGTAACGGTCACATCTCATTGCATTTAATCACATTCACCATGCAAACTCTACACAATACAACTCCACTAACATGACTCGGTGATTCCCAGAATCACTTAACTTGACTCTTTGGTTCCCAGAACCGGTGTGAATCCCAGATCTACTAAGGTCTATGAGCTCATATCGATGCAATGGCGTCCCACTGCCTTCCCCATCCCAGATGGAGGTATCTAATATTCCATCCCAGATGTGAATATTTTCAATAAATTGATATCCCATCCCCGATGGTGATATATCTCATCCTATTCCCGGAATAGAATGTACAACCGTCACCCCTTCCCGGAAGGTGATGACCAACTCATATGTACCATACAACATGTCATCCCGTGATGATCACAAATGTCATCCCAGATGACTACCAAATATTTCCTCAAACTCCATGCAGCAATTACATAGACACTATAACAGGATTTAAAATACAAACACAACCATAACATATAAGTTCTTAATATAATTTATGCTTGTTATAGTACACGTATTCACTCACAGGGGCGTGGCATATATGTATCAATAGAAATCATCTAATATCAAACATAAATAATGTTATGCCACTGCAATAAGGTTACGCATTTGATGAAATTTGGGCATCTATTTAGCTATTTATTTTCTTTATCATTATCATTTTATTGCATCAAACATTAATAGAATAACAAGAAAATTACACTCACTAAACCAATTCATCAAGTGACGTGAAAATATTTCAGAGTTCCAAATAAAAATCATGTACTCTAAAATCTTAATTTTTGTAATTAAACAAATCTATATAACAAAGCTTCAAATCAATTGTACCATGAAAGTGTGAGAAAAAATATTTTTACTCACCTTTTGCAGACCTCCAATGTGCTCTAAAAATTACGTATGATAAGGATTTGCGCTTCCCTAAAAATTTCTCCCCGATTTGGTGGCGTTCTTGGATCTGTGTTGTTACAACGAATGGAATTCTCTCCCTCGCCATACTCCCTCACTGTGCGGCGCAGTGTCTAAAAATTGTTATGTTTTGTTGCCTTTCCTTTGACCCGGTCCCTGACGCCTTTTCCCTTATATTCTTTCATTATATATATATATTCTAAAACATTTACGGATTGACTTTTGGCAAAACAATCACAAGCCCTGTGTCACTTTCATATATATATATATATATATATATATATATATATATATATATATATATACTTACTGCACCTAAGCGCATTAGGTTTTTTTTTTTAATTTATTTTCTTTTTCCTTTTTTTTTGTTTCTTTATTGTTTATTTCTTTTCTTTTTTTTCTTTTTTTTTTATAGAATAACTAGGCCCACTTGACTTATGAGCTACCTCTAGGCCCCTACGTGAAAAGTCTGTACTTATGTTTATATTCATATATATATATATATATATATATATATATATATATATATATATATATATATATATATATATATATATATTAATTCATCATTCCCCTTGCAATTCCTAACCAACTCTAATAAATTTTATACTAACAAATCCTTTAGACTAAACTTCTTAATTATATCCTATTTTTTTTATATCATTATTATTTATTTTATTTTTTTATAACTTAATCTCTTTTTTTTTAAAAATTAATTATATTAGAATTTTAGGATGTTACATCTTTTGCAGTAGAGAAGTGCATTGCTTCGGCCACGATCATAACCCCACTATTTTGCATGGTACTCTTGTTATGTTGTTCCTTTGTATAAAAGGAAAAGTTATTTATGTCGTATCCGCTCCAACATATGACGTTAAAGCTAGACCCACGTGCTAGCCATCTTACGTCATCAGAAGCAGTACTACCATCCTTCAGCATTTCTTCCTTGAACCATGGTAAGAAAGTCTTGTTATTCTTGTTCAACAACCACCTTTCGCTCATTCGAGGGTTTTATTGATTGACTTTTCTTTTATCACTAGTGCAAAAAAGGGATTCTACATCGGAGTTTACACATCGGTTTAGTATAAACCGATGTGTAAAACGAGGCGGTGGCATTTTTGAAATTCAAAGGAAAGTATTACACATCGGTTTAGAGAATAACCGATGTGTAAAACTTTTCCACATCGGTTATATATAACCGATGTGTAAAATTAAAATAAAAAAAATTTAAAACTCGGAATTTTTAACATTCAACATCGGTTCTTTTTGAACCGATGTGTAAAATGGTGAGTAACCACATCGGTTTTTAAATAACCGATGTATAAAATTATAAAGAAAAAAAAATAGAAATTTATATTACACTTTTACACATCGGTTTTTATTAACCGATGTATAAAATTTAAAAGAAAAATCAGAATTTAAATGTTTCATGTTTACACATCGGTTTTGTCATAACCGATGTGTATAAGATGTTTAACACATCGGTTTTCCTCATAACCGATGTGTAATAGTCCCAATTTTTCTATTTCCCTCCGTGTGTTTTGCGCCCTCATTCTTCAGTTTCTGAACGTACCCTAAAACACAACACTCCCTCCCTCTGCTAACGCGCGTTGTCACTGCTTTTCCATCTCTCTCACTGCACTCACATCCGCGAGCTACCCTCAGGTATGCGTCTCTCTCTCTCTCTCATTCTCATTCTCTCTCTGCATTTCCTTCTTCTCATTCTCTCTCTCTGCATTTCCTTCTTCTCATTCTCTCTCTTTCTTTCTCTTTCTCTCTCTCGCTCCCTTCTTCACGTCCTTTTTCCCTTTTCAATCGTAGACAAAGAAGACCACTGCGACTGCGAGCCTTCATTTTCTGCTTCGTAAGAGAACCACTGAGAACGATCATCCGCGAGCTACCCTCGTTTGCGTGAAGAGCGCCATTTTTGCTCGTCCCTCAGGTATATATTTGTTTCTTCTTTAGAAAAGTTATGAACTTTGACTCGAAATGGTTGGATAATATACTTGCATGTGTTGTTCTGTTGCTCCAAGACTGGATTTTTCCAGTGGTGGTATCACCCGACATCACGGCCGTCTTTGCTGTCCACGGCTAGGCCGTGACGGATTCCGACTTGGAGGTTGCTTCACTGTTGTTCTGTCACACGGCGTGACCACCATCACGGCAAGTTCGTGATCGCCTGCTGCGTGAGGGTCTGGTTCGATTGGCATGTCACGGCCGTGATGGCCATCACGGCCAGGCCGTGATAGGTTCTCGCCTTGGAGGATGCTTCATCGGTTGGTCTGCCACGCTGCGTGACCACCATCACGGCTAGGCCGTGATCGCCCTGCTGTGAGGTGTCTGGTTCGCTTGGCATGTCACGGCCGTGATGGCCATCACGGCCAGCCGTGATAGGTTCTACCTTGGAGGTTGCTTCACCGGTTGGTCTGTCACTCGCGGCGTGACCACCATCACGGCCTGGCCGTGATCGGTTCCCCTGTGAGGTGCTGGTACAGTGACATGTCACGGCCGTGATGGGCATCACGGGATGGCCGTGACCAGTTCGACTTTTCCATTCTTTCTTTTAAGCTATACTCGATCACGGTCGTGATGGCTTTCAAGGCTAGGGCCGTGAAGGGCTCTGTTTGGCTAATTTTCTTCACTTTTCAAGCCCCATCTTCATGCAAGCTACATAAATAGTAAAGCCTTAGTTTCCGTTTGAGATGCAATACTAATGAGCGTACGTGTACGTGCTTAATGTACCGCTCATTGTGTTGGATCTTGAATTGTCCAAAGTTGGACAGTTTGGGAAAAAACTTTTTCTTAATTCAGTTAAAATAGTTATTCATTGGTTCTAATGTTATATACTTGATGAAAGTTCGGATTGATACATTTCCTTTCGTTCTCCGGGTGCATACTTTATCGTGGTGGATGTCATCGCGTTCAAGTAGTGTACGTCGGAGACCGCGAGAAATGCTTTGCCGAAATTTTGTCGAGTATGAGCATGAGAGTTAAGGACTAATCGTTAACCGAATGTTGGAAAAGTTTCTTCTCGAATGGGATAGGGCCATACCCTGTCATAAGAAGTGGTTGATGAATATGTTGGACTAAGTACGAAGGTATTGGTTTAGTCATGGATCGCGGTTGGATGAATGCTAGACGGACAAGTGATGAGTATGAGAATGGAGTGGAAGATTTTCTACGGTTTGCAAAAACAAATGCTCCCGATAGTGGTAACGGAAGGTTTTATTGTCCTTGTGTTAACTGTTTGAATGAGAGACGACTAGAAGGCGAGGAGATACGTGATCATCTTATTTGTGAGGGGATTTGCAAGAGTTATACAACATGGATATGCCATGGTGAATCGTTAGACAGGCCGAGGGTGTCTGGATAGAGAGGAAGTTGATGACGTGGAAATGGACGATGGACTAGAGGACATGATCCGTGATGTTGGGCAAGAGTCTTTTCTACGCGCATGTGTATGATACTTTGTGCGGTGATGCGCAAGTGGCTTTGTATCCGGTGCACTAATTTCACACGGTTGTCGGGTGTTAAGATTGTTCAATGTGAAGGCGAGAAATGGGTGGAGCGATAAAAGCTTTACCGAATTGCTTGAGTTGTTGAAAGAAATGCTTCCGAAAGGCAACACATTGCCATCTCGAAACTATGAGGCGAAGAAGATATTGTGTCCGATGGGTATGGAGTATAAGAAAATACACGCTTGCCCCAATGATTGCATATTGTACAGGAAAGAGTTTGAAGAGATGCACGAGTGCCCTGTGTGGGGTATCACGCTACAAAGTGAAGGATGGTGATTCTAGTTGTGATGTGGTCACCAAAGGTCCTCCTGCGAAGGTGTTATGGTATCTTCCCGTGATTCCGCGGTTCAAGCGATTGTTTGCTAATGTAAATGACGCAAAGAACATTAGATGGCATGCAGATGAGAGGAAGTGTGATGGACGCTTAGCCATCCGGCCGATTCTTTGCAATGGAAGAGAATTGATAGTTTGTTTCCTGATTTCGGCAATGAGCCCAGAAACCTCAGGCTTGGACTTGCTACCGATGGAATGAATCCATATGGAAACTTAAGTAGTATTCATAGTTCATGGCCTGTTCTCCTTGTAATTTACAACATGTCTCCTTGGTTGTGCATGAAGCGCAAATACATTATGTTAAGTATGATGATTTCGGTCCTAAACAGCCAGGAAATGATATTGATGTTTATCTCGAGTCCCTTGATTGAAGACTTGAGAATGATGTGGGATGAAGGCGTTGATGTGATCGACGGGTATTGCCGTGAGACATTCAGATTGCGTGCCATGTTATTTTGCACCATCAATGACTTTCCAGCATACGGGAACCTGTGTGGGTATAGTGTTAAGGGGCATAAAGCATGTCCAATATGTGAAGAAGGCACATGTTACCATCAACTGCAACATGGAAGGAAGACGGTCTACCTTGGGCATCGGAGATTTCTCCGACGTAATCATCCTTATCGTAGATTGAGGAAAGCTTTCAATGGACTTCCGGAGAATGAAATTGCTCCGGTGGCCTTGACTGGAGAGCAAGTTTATGAAAGGGTGAACAACACTAATGTTATCTATGGGAAGACCCAGAAGAAGGCTACAGAGAAGAAAATATGGAAGAAGAGGTCGATCTTCTTTGATCTTCCATACTGGTGCAAGCTTGATGTAAGACATTGTATTGATGTGATGCATGTAGAGAAAAATGTGTGTGACAGTTTAATCGGAACGCTTCTCAACATTCAAGGCAAGACAAAGGATGGTGTGAATGCTCGTCTGGATCTAGTTGCGATGGGTATACGAGAGCAGTTAGCTCCACTTAAAGTGGGGGATAAGAAGACTTATTTGCCCCCAGCATGTCATACTTTATCAAAAAAGAGAAAAAAAAGTTTCTGTGAATGTCTACGGGGAGTCAAAGTGCCATAGGGTTACTCTTCAAATATCAGAAGACTTGTCTCAATGACAGATCTCAAATTAGTTGGCTTAAAGTCTCATGATTGTCATGTCTTGATGCAACAACTACTACCGGTGGCCATTCGTGACATATTGCCTAAAAAAGTCAGACATGCCATTACTAGGTTATGCTTATTCTTCAATGCTATATGTAGCAAGGTCATTGACACTAAAAATTTGGATGAGTTGGAAAATGAGGCAGCCATTGTATTGTGCCAATTGGAGATGTATTTTCCACCTTCATTTTTTGACATCATGGTTCATTTGATTGTTCATCTAGTGAGGGAGATTAGATTGTGCGGTCCCGTTTATTTAAGGTGGATGTACCCGGTTGAGCGATACATGAAGATCCTGAAAGGATATATGAAAAATCCACACCGTCCCGAAGCATCTATTGTTGAAAGGTATGTTGCGAAGAAGCTATTGAGTTTTGTACAGACTACATGTCGGAAGCGGAACTGTAGGGCTTCCGAAGTCTCATCACGAAGGAAGATATGATGGTAAGGGTACACGAGGTATCACTTTGTTAAGAGCATGGATCGGGAGGAAGTGCTTCAAGCACATTTGTATATATTGAATAACACCGATGAGGTTGAACCATACTTATGTGAGCATAAAAGCATTATCAATGAAACTTACCCTAGAATGAATGAAAAATGGTGTTTGAACAAGCATAACAAGACTTTCTTGAACTGGTTTAAAGAAAAAAATTGCAAAGGATGGTACTGCTTCTGCTACATTAAAATGGCTAGCACAGGGCCTAACTTTGATGTCATATGCTGGAGTGGGTACGATATCAATAAGTTTTCCTTCTATACAAAGTCCCAGGATGACAAAAGTACTATGCAAAACAGCAGGGGTTATGGTCGTCATTGAGTCCATGCATTTCTCTAGTTCGAAAGATAAAAACCCTGTTATGGCATCAGTTTCATACTTTGGAATCATTGAAGAGATATGGGAGGTTGATTACACGAAGTTTAGAGTACTGTTTTTAAATGTCAGTGGGTCGACAAGAATAATGGTGTGCAAACCGATGAGTTAGGATTCAAATTGGTGGACCTTAGTAAGGTAGGTAATAAAGAGGAACCTTTCATCATGGCATCCCAAGCAAAACAAGTGTTTTATATCTGTGATCCTTCTAACAAAAGGTGGTCAGTGGTTCTCCAGGGAAAAAACATGTATAACGGTAGTGAGGGAAATCACGATTCAACTCTTGATATTTCTGATACTCCTTCTTTCTCAACACGAGTGCCTAATTTCAATGAGGAAAATGAAGTGGATGATGTACATGCTACTCGTAATGATCACCAAGAAGGGTTATGGGAGAACTTTGCTAATTGACCACAAAGTAAGTTTAGTTTGATATTACCATCAAGTTTGGCATATTATGTGTTTACGTTGATATTTATAAGTTATGTTTATGTACGTTGATCGATATTTATAAGTTATGTTTGATATTTATCCTGACATACTAACAAGTTTTTTTTTGTTTTGTGTTTAAACAGGTATACATGGCTGATCATGAGGATACACCTCCTTCATGCAGCGGGTCAGAGACCCCGTCTACCGGTAGAAAGGGTAGACGTGCCACACGGATGAGGCATTTGACTGCCAACCGTGGGTCAAATCAGAGGATAAGAGTAGATTTTGATGATAACCTCAAACCTATTGGGCCAATGGAAGATCAGTTTACCAGTTTTGTGGCGACCCTTGCTAGGAACATGCCTAGTATACTCATTGATAGGTGGAGAGATGTACCGGCGGACGTGAAGGAGCAGATATATGGGAGAGTATTCTGGTATCTATACTTCTACGTCCCGTGTTTGTCTCAGTATCTACTTTATTTTTATCTTAATAATATCATACAAGAATTCGTTGATTCTTTTGGTCTTAATGTAGTTGACATTTGACATACCGGATACATACGCTATGAAGAAGCGTTTCAGTAAGTATCTTGGAGAGCGGTGGAGGGGTTTTAAGGCCGACCGGGGCAGATACTATATATTCGGTCCAAAAAGTAAAAAGAACCCACTGGAGGTGTATCCGTTTCTTGACAAGGCGATGTGGGATCGCTTTGTTCAGAGCCGACGTGATCCCGACTTTTCAGGTTAACTTATTTGATTTGTCTCTAAATTTATGTAATTGCATTAATTTCATTTACTTATGTAATTAAATTGTCTTATATTTATAACACGCGAAGAGGCAAAAAGGGCACGAAAACCAAAGCAAGACTGTCTACCCCCATGTCATCTCTCGTGTGTGATATACAAAGCTACTTAAGAAAATGGTTGAAGAATAAAAGAAAGCACGTCAAGAGGCAAGATCTCAAGCGGATCCTAATGCTGAAAATCTTCCGAGGTTGTTGATCCACCTCCACCCCCACGCCATCGTTCATGGAAGAGGGGCCGACAAAGAAAAACGGGACAATATACATCCGAGGAGGCCCGCCAAGTAGCTGAGAGGATTGTAAGTATAGTTTGTTGTAATTGTCATTTTAAGATTGTTACCGAATTGTAATGTGACCTGATATTTTTATGTGATAG
The DNA here is from genome assembly GCA_030762895.1 of Sophora flavescens. Lineage (NCBI taxonomy): Eukaryota > Viridiplantae > Streptophyta > Magnoliopsida > Fabales > Fabaceae > Sophora > Sophora flavescens. Next base: position 157,333,776 of record CM061067.1, on the reverse strand, counting down.
GATGCCTTGGATGATCAGCTAACCCAAGGAACCTTTGTTCCTAGAGGACGCAATGATATCTTATCTACTGCCATCGGTAAACCAGACCACCCGGGCCGTGTCATTGGTGTTGGATGGGGAGTCGGCATTCGCCAATACCATGGTTCATCTTCACACCAATGCCACAGGGATTCGGTTGCAGATAGAGCACAACTAAAACAGGAGATTGCAGCTGAGCTTCGACAGGAGATGAACGAGCAGTTTGCCCAGCAGATGGCAATATTTACTTCTTTGTCCCAGCAGATGACAGCCGGTGTCCAACCCTCTGTCCAACCCTCTGTCCATGTGAGCACTAAGGGCTCATGTGATCCTCCTCATCATCCTGAAAATGATGATGATGCTGCTGCTGATGATGATGATGATGATGATGATGATGATGACGACCCTGATAGGTGTGAGCTGTATGTTGATGATCATCATCATCATCGCCGCTTAGTGGCATTGGGTAGGGCATATAATAAGTTAGGTAATACCATACACCATCGGTTATTACCGGACGATCATCTGAGGGTGTCTGTTGAGATTATTCGAGATGCTGATGCTCGAGTCCCTGTGCCCACTGAGGAGGTTCAAACAGTGGGTCAGGCCCCCGGTAACTTCATCCTCTGGCCAAGAAGACTGGTCAGCTTTCTTGTTGCATCTGAGGTATTCGGTTAGTTGTGTTTTTCTATATTCATAGTTGAAATATATTTATTATTGTTTAAAGATAATGCTTTATTTGTATTTGTTATAGGATGTTGGAAATGATATTGTGCCTAAAAGGTCGGATCTAGGAAGACCAGAGATGTCTGCTCCTGTCAAGGTATTCATTTGACCATTTAGTTCATAACGAATTAAATAACTTAATTATCCGTGATTACTAATATATATCTATGTTGTTTAGGGGATCGACAAAGGGGCACCTGGCCATGGTGATGTTTTCAAAGATCTTGCTATACAGGTTGTCACCATGGAGGATGATGCAGCATTGGTAACGTTGGAACATGATGCCAGCCCTGAATCTGTATATACCAAAGAAAGAACTTATGGAGATGGCACTCAATAAAGAAATGGTCAGTTCTGCACACATATCGTTTTGGTGCACGTAAGTACATTTTATTTATAAGTTAAGTACGTAATTAATTTTTAAATACAATCATCGAAACGTAAGCCGGCGAATGAACTGAAGACGATCATCGAAACGTAAGCGTTAAAATACTTTATAATCAGTAATGCAGTTGTTTTAATTATCTGAAATCTATTATATATACTTTAATTAATGTTTTTGTCATGATAGGTCTATTAATGCATCCCACATGCAGCGTGGTGAAAGGCGTACTCGGGCTATCAGATGGATTATTCCCAGCGTAAGATATTTATTAGTTCAAATGCATCAAATGCAGTGGGTACAATAATTGATTTCTATTTTATTTAATTCCTCATATTCTAATTGGGTTTCATTTGTACGTAGTCACGTATACAACGTGGGTCATGGGAATGTGGCTACTATGTGATGCAGTGGATGTTGGAAATTATCTCCTCCGGGATCACTGAAAGATGGAGTGAGGTAAATGTTAATTGACACAATTAGAAGTAATAGTATAGATTCGTTATATGTTTTATGTTAGTTTATTACTTAAAAGTAATAATCTTTTGTCCAATTAAACTTGCAGATATTCAACAATCCATCTCCATTGTCTGGTTCTGACATCAACATCATAAAGAGGCGTTGGGCAACTTTCTTTCTTGAAGTGTACCACCCATAGTTTGTATATATGTAGTTAGTTTAAAAACTTATCATATACTAGCTATAGTGTACGTACCTTTAACTGATGATATGTATTAGTGCTCGTGTCCGGTTCAATTTTTCTTCTCTCGTGTTTTGATGTAGCTTTGATAAAGTGTTGTTTTCATTCATAAGAAAATTGAATGAAGTATGTTTTGCTTTTGAATGATTGTGTCAAAACTGGTTTGGTGTTCTGTTGTTGTTTCTTGTTTGATCAGGGTCCTGCTGGTTTGTTTATTGATCTGCATTAGTGAAACAGGAATGATTGAAATGTAAATAACAGATTAAAAAAAAAAAAGATTTTACACATCGGTTCTCAAGAATCGATGTGTATATTTAACTTTCTACATCGGTTTTACATAAAACCGATGTGTAAATTTAACTTTACACATCGGTTCTTTAGAAAACCGATGTAGAAGGTCAATTTTACACATCGGTTTTAGGAAAAACCGATGTAGAAAGTTAAATTTACAACTGCTTATCAATTGCTAAATTAATTTTACACATCGGTTAGTATTAAACCGATGTTTAAAATATACTTTACACATCGGTTTTAAAACCGATGTGTAAAGTGGCAATAAACCACATCGGTCGTTTCCACATCAGTTTCAAAACCGATGTGGAAAGCCAAAAATAACCGATGTGGAATCCCCTTTGTGCACTAGTGTATGTTCAAATAAGAAAGGCTGAACACATTCGATGTTGTTCAATACATACAAATGTGCTTGAAGCACTTCCTCCTGATCCTTGCTATTAATTCTTAAGCCATGTGTACCCTTACCTTGACATCTGATCTCATCATGCCGAGGCTTAGGAACCCCTATAGGATCCGTGTTATGAAGGTAGTCCGAACAAAACTCAATAGCTTCTTCTGCAACATACCTTTGAACAATAGATGCTTCCGGACGATGAGGATTCTTCACGTACCCTTTCAAGATCTTCATGTAGCGCTCAACTGGGTACATCCATCTCAGAAAAACCAGCCCACATAATCTAATCTCCCTCACCAAATGAACAATTAAGTGAACCATTATGTCGAAAAAGGAAGGAGGAAGATACATCTCCAATTGGCACAAGATTGTAGCAACCTCAACTTCCAAGTCATCCAACATACGGGGGTCAACGACTTTGAATGAGCACAACCGAGTAATGGCATGTCTCACATTTTTTGGAGCAATACCACGAATAGCAACAGACAGAAGTTGTTGCATCAAGATGTGACAATCATGAGACTTTAAGCCAACCAATTTAAGATCACTAGGGACAAGCCTCTTCATATTTGAAGAGTAACCATGTGGAACTTTGATGCCTTGAAGACACCCGCAGAAACTTTGTCTCTCTTTTTTTGACAAAGTATGACATGCTGGCGGCAAATAAGTCCGCTTACCATCCTCAACAACTGGAGCTAACTGCTCTCGTATACCCATGGCAACGAGGTCGAGACGAGCATTCACACCATCCTTTATCTTGCCCTGAATGTTGAGAAGCGTCCCGATCACACTATCACACACATTTTTCTCCACATGCATCACATCAATGCAGTGTCTGACATCAAGCTTGCGCCAGTATAGAAGATCAAAGAATATCGACCTCTTCTTCCATATGTTTTTCTCAGCAGCTTTACCTTTCTTTTTGGACTTGCCGAATATAACATCGATGCCCTTTACCCTCTGATAAACATGCTCTCCAATTAAGGCCGTCGGCGCTTCTTCTGTCTCTTGGCATCCATTAAAAGCTTTTTTCATCTTATTATATGGGTGATCACGTCTAAGAAATCTCCGATGCCCAAGGTAAACCATCTTCTTTCCATGATGCAACTGAGTGTAGCATGTGCCTTCTTCACATATAGGGCATGCTTTATGCCCCTTGACACTGCATCTTTACAAGTTACCGTATCTTTGGAAAGTCGTTGATGGTGCAAAATAACACGGCACGAAGCTTGAAAGTCTCATGAGAATACCCATCAACTACATCAACACCTTCCACCCACAGCGTTTTCAAGTCTTCAATCAAGGGGCCTAGATAAACATCTAAGTCATTTCCTGGTTGCTTTGGGCCCGAAATCATCATAGACAACATCATGTATTTGCGCTTCATGCACAACCAAGGGGGCATGTTGTAAATTACCAACAGAACAGGCCATGAACTATGAATACTACTCATGTTACCATAAGGATCCATTCCATCCGTAGCAAGTCCAAGCCTTAGGTTTCTTGGCTCATCGGCGAAATCCGGAAACATAGTATCGATATTCTTCCATTGCATAGAATCAGCAGGATGACGAACCTTTCCATCACGTTTCCTCTCATCATTATGCCATATAAGATTCTTCGCATCTTTCGCATTGGCAAACAATCGCTTGAACCTTGGAATTATTGGAAGATACCACAACACCTTCGCAGGAGGACCCTTTTTTCTCACATCATCAAGATCATCATCATCATCACCACCCTTCACTTTGTATCGTGATAACCCACATTTGGGGCAATCGTGATTGTCTTCATGAACACCGGTGTACAATATGCAATCATTGGGGCATGCGTGTATCTTCTTATACTCCATACCCATAGGACACAATACCTTCTTGGCCTCATAGTTACGGTCAGACAATGTGTTGTCCTCCGGAAGAAAGTCTTTCAACACTTCAAGCAATTCCATGAAGCTTTCATCGGTCCAACCATTTCTTGCCTTCACACAAACCAATTTTAGCACCGCCGACAACCGTGTATGAGTAGTACACCCTGGATATAAAGGCTTATCCGCATCACCGCACAACCTATCATACACATGAGCTCGATGAAAAGATTCTTGTCCAATATCACGGATCATGTCCTCTACTCGATCATCCTCCATATCTACGTCAACGTCCTCACTTTGGGAGACACTTGCCGTACTACTCAACAACACATCACCATGCCATATCCATCTCGTATAACTCAAGCAAATCCCTTCACAAATCAAATGAGTACATATATCCTTCACCGTACATTTCCTCGTATTCAAACACTTGACACAAGGACAACAGAACATTCCATTACTATTAGGAACATTCCTTTGAGCAAAATCTATAAATTCTCCCACCCCCTTCAAATACTCAGCACTAGTGCGCTTACAAATGTTGGTGACTCCGGCAAGTGTACCGGGTCGTCGCAAGTAATAAAAATAAACACGGTAAGTAATTACCGAGGTCGAACTCAGGGATTGGGCTACCAATTCGACTAATCCGCGGGAAATCCGATATGTTCGGTCAAGTTACAGAAGAAGGTGGTTGAGAGAGAGAAGAGAGGATGGAATCGAAATTCAATTAACAAGTCTAAATAAACTAATTAACAAAAAATCAGAAAACTAAAATGTCCAAGGTCACAAATCCACCTACCCAACATGTACACCCAAGTGATGATGAATTCCTCCCTAAGTTCAATTTTAATGTCAACCGGGACCCCTAAATTCTCCTAAATCCACTCTCGTGCTCATTAGGACGTATTCGACGATTGGATTAATTACTTACTAGGTCTCATAATCCTAATCTCGAATTCTGTTAATTCATGTTCCCTATAAGGTCGCACCGATCTCCTACCCACTCTCGTGCAATATTCGATCGATGATTCTAATTCAAGTTCTAAACGTGAATCGCTGACTAAGCCTCATCAACGTTAACAAGTCAATCACGCAACACATATGATTAACACAGTCAAATCAGAATTAGAAAACATTTATGATCCCGATTCAAGTTCTGAAACGCGAATCGCCGTTAGGCCTCAAACACGTTTAACTGATTAATCATGCAAAACATATGATCAAACATTCAAATCAGAATCGGAAAACAAGAATTGAATTAAAGGAGAAAGACATACATCATATCGGATTTACATCGCCATGGGTGGCTTCATCGTTCCCTCGGACGAGGGGATTAGTTCCTCATGCTCATAGACAAGCGATCGAACATAATCTCCATAAGAAAAAGGGAGACGCAGCTCCAAAGAGAAAAGAAACTACTCTAAACTGTGGAAAACTACTAGGATTCGCGGCCCTCCTAAAGCCCTACAGCCTTCTCAAGTTGGATCCCTCACGATTCCCTCTCTCTCTGATATGCAACAGCCTTTAAATAGTAATCCTGATCTGCGCTCTCTCGCGAGGCGAGAATTAAAATTGGCGCGCTTTCAATTTAAACTCTCGCGAGGCGAAAGTGTGTTCGCGGGGCGAGTCTTCAATTCTAGGCTGTGACCTTCATCACGGCTGGGCCGTGATGGTCTCTGACTTCCAAGTCTTCATTCTCTCGCGAGGCGAGCTTCCTCTCGCGGGGCGAGTCTTCAAACCTTAAACTGCCACGGGCGTGGTATTCATCACGGCCAAGCCGTGATGCTCTCTGTCTTGCAGGTCTTCATGATTCGCGAGGCGAGACACATCTCGAGTGGCGAGACTGAAGTGATGACTTTTGCTGCTTTGTTGACTTTCAGGCTCGCGGGGCGAGAATACACTCACGAGGCGAGTGTCTCCAGACTTGCAATTTCCACTGCTTTTCGACTTTCCTTGACTCCCGGAGCTTCACTTATTTACCCTGAAACAACAAAAGCACCCACAAGCGTAATTCTATTCAAAATAACCTAAAAACTACACAAAATACGCAAAATAAGTCAAAGTCTAACTTAGGAACAAAACAAGGTAAATTTGGGAGAAAACGAGAGTGAACTCGAATAAATTGCACGAAAACCACAGTCCATCTAGTTATAAAACTAGATAAGCCAGAGGCTTATCAAAATACCCCAAACTTAAACCTTGCTTGTCCCCAAGCAAGCTTAAAACTCAAAAACGACTCAAGACTTGGCAAGCCTAAAGGAATCAATCGATTTCGCACAAATTTAATGCAATCAAAACAGTTTTTCTCCAATGATCTCCCCCAACATAAATGTAATCCCCACATTCATTTACTTTAAACCATTGAGAACTCATCATTCATTCTATCATTACTCTAAGTTGAGGATCAGAGATACACACAAAGGAAGATCACCTATCTCAAACAATTGCCTTCCTCACAAGGGCATTTAAAATTTCACTCATTCGCTCAAGTTTGTCAAGGTTATCAACTTTTCACTCAATTTCACATATCAAGAGCACTTCCCATGAATTTGATTTTTATCTCAAAAGTAGTTCCCACGAAAACATGTATGCAACATCAGAAAGTCTTTTAAAGGTTGTAATGGGGCCTGGCTCAGGGTAGGATAATGAAGGATATTTAGGCTTAAGTCCCTAGGAACTAAGAGAGCATGAGCATTTTGGCACTTTTTCCACTCAAATTCCTTTTTCCATTTTTCATTTGGGCTCGGGTGACTACAGCCTTTTCCTTGCTAATCTTTTTGTTCTGCCCCTTTTCCTTTGGTAATTTTTTTTTTTTTTGTTTTTTTTTTTTGCCTTGGGTTTCAACCTTATTTTTCTTTTTCTCACCCCAAAATGACATACCTCCTTGTAGCCACCCCAAACTTAGTTTCTCACAACCTTTCTCTTGCTCATTCCCATGCTCTCCTAATCCTAAGATTGGGTTAACATGGTTTTTCAGATTTTGGCTCGTAATGTAGGGTCATCAAGAAACAATAGGTCAATTGGGCTCAATTTGGCTAACTAGGGAACATGCATGAGGGATGGTTCATTTTAGGCCAAGTAGTTAATTCAAAGAAAATTGCCTAAATCATTTGATGCAACACATAAACATGCAAACCATATAGAGATTCAAGCAAATTCGGGAAAGTGCAACTTAACAGTGATTCACACATTCAAAAATAGAGTTGGAGGCTCAAATCCTCACCTGGACATTTTGCAAATTGTTTGACCGAGATACGATTCCTAGTGTGTGCACCCCCCTCACCCCAAACTTATCATAAATCAAGTAATCACAACAAAATTCTCAAAGTTCAATTTTCAATTTTTAAGTGGGGATAAACTTTTCTAATTTCAGAACTTAGGGGAAATCATCAATGGTCAAATAATTCATGCAATCAATCTATGCTAAATTCAATTAACATCCAACAAGCTTGCCGACACGACATTCATACAACAACTCTTGATCTTCTCAAATTATTCAAGAGCGACAAAAAAAACAAAACAAAAGTTAGGAGAAGAGAGGGATACCTAGCTTGGGTTGCCTCCCAAGAAGCGCTTGTTTAGCGTCCCGAGCTTGACTTATTAAGAAGCATCCACCCGGATCCCATAGTCTGTGGTACAGAGGCCAAGGGATGCTCATCATATCAAATCCTCCACCCGGATCCCATGGTTTGTGAAGTGGCCCTTGTAGGAGCAATATGACTCTATCCATACTTCCATCTAGTCTGAGTGTGAAGACTTCTTTGACCACTGTAATTATGAACTCACTTCCTCTCGGGTCAAATGGTGTCTTCACGAGGAAGTGTGCCAGACAAGTGGGAGGGTCTAACTTACCCATGTCCACACATGCATGTAAGCCAACATAGTTATTTAACGCATCAAAATCAGTTTGCTTGACAAGCATGGTGAAATCCTCTGCCACTTTATCTTCATTTTGTTCTCTACCCCCTTGCTCCGGTGCCTTGTCCCTTGCCAACTCCTCTTCCTCTGGTTGCTCTTCCTCAATATGTGGTAGTTCCGGGGCCATGTCACTTGCCAATTCCTTTTCCTCCGGTTGTTCTTCCTCAACATGTGGTAGTTCTTCCTCAACTCCCTGAGAACTAGTTACATCCCAGTCATATCCCAACACCCCACTGCTTCTAGTTGTTGTGGCATTGCATTGGTTCTTAGGGTCGTTCTCGGTATCAACTGGGAGAGTCTCTGGGGGACACTCATTTAGTTGCTTTGTGAGCTGGCCAATCTGCATCTCTAGATTCTGAAGTGCCATCCCTGTCTGAGTTGCCAACTTGTCAATTGTCGCATTCATCTTCTCAAAAGATGTGGCTGTAAAAGTTGACAACTTCTCAAGAGCCAACTCCCATGGTTCCACATATACTTGAGGGAAGTAGAACGGACAACTCCAAGTGTCATGGTTCCCATCACAATACTCGCAACCCGGAAGCATTCCTTCGTGTACCTCGCATACAAAACAAGGCAAGACCAAGTGGAATCAAAGAAGTAGAGAGATAGTAGAAAATAAAAAGAAAATAATAAAAATAAAAATAAAAATAAAAATAAGAACAAAAATAACTTAACCAAATAATCAAACTCCCCTAAAATCAGAAAAACTGGTTGTGCCAATCCCCGGCAACGGCGCCAAAAACTTGTTGTGACACCGGCAAGTGTACCGGGTCGTCGCAAGTAATAAAAATAAACACGGTAAGTAATTACCGAGGTCGAACTCAGGGATTGGGCTACCAATTCGACTAATCCGCGGGAAATCGGATACGTTCAGTCAAGTTACGGAAAAGTGTAGAGAGAGAGAAGATTAATAGCGAAATTCAATTAACAATCTAATTAAATAATTAACTAAAAATATGAAAATTAAAATGTCCAAGGTTACAAATCCACCTACCCAATATGTACACCCAAGTGATGATGAATTCCTCCCTAAGTTCAATTACAATGTCAACCGGGACCCCTAAATTCTCCTAAATCCACTATCGTGCTCATTAGGACGTATTCGACGATTGGATTAATTACTTACTAGGTCTCATAATCCTAATCTCGAATTCTGTTAATTCGTGTTCCCTATAAGGTCGCACCGATCTCCTACTCACTCTCGTGCAATATTCGATCGATGATCCTAATTCAAGTTCTAAACGTGAATCGCTGACTAAGCCTCATCAACGTTAACAAGTCAATCATGCAACACATATGATCAACACAATCAAATCAAAATTAGAAAACAAGAATTGAATTAAAGGAGAAAAACATACATCATATCGGGATTACATTGCCATGGGTGGCTTCATCGTTCCCTCGGACGACGGGGATTAGTTCCTCATGCTCATAGACAAACACTCGGACATAATCACCATCGTAAAATAAAAAGAAACCAGAAAAGGAGACGCAGCTCCAAGGAGAAATAAGGATTCGTAACTACTGCCCTAACCTAAGTGGAAAACTGGATCCCTAACGATTCCCCCTCTCTCTGATATGCAACAGCCTTTAAATAGTAATCCTGATCTGCGCTCTCTCGCGAGGCGAGCAGCCTCTCGCGAGGCGAGAATTAAAATTGGCGCGCTTTCAATTTAAACTCTCGCGAGGCGAAAGTGTGTTCGCGGGGCGAGTCTTCAATTCTAGGTCTGGACCTTCATCACTACTGGGCCGTGATGGTCTCTGACTTCCAAGTCTTCATTCTCTCGCGAGGCGAGCTTCCTCTCGCGGGGCGAGTCTTCAAACCTTAAACTGCCACGGGCGTGGTATTCATCACGGCCAAGCCGTGATGCTCTCTGTCTTGCAGGTCTTCATGATTCGCGAGGCGAGACACATCTCGCGTGGCGAGACTGAAGTGATGACTTTTGCTGCTTTGTTGACTTTCAGGCTCGCGGGGCGAGAATACACTCGCGAGGCGAGTGTCTCCAGACTTGCAATTTCCACTGCTTTTCGACTTTCCTTGACTCCCGGAGCTTCACTTATTTACCCTGAAACAACAAAAGCACCCACAAGCGTAATTCTATTCAAAATAACCTAAAAACTACACAAAATACGCAAAATAAGTCAAAGTCTAACTTAGGAACAAAACAAGATAAATTTGGGCGAAAACGAGAGTGAACTCGAATAAATTGCACGAAAACCACAGTCCATATAGTTATAAAACTAGATAAGCCAGATGCTTATCAACAAACCATCCAACTACGATCCATAACTAGATAGGTCCTGTAGATATACAAAACATATATCCAATATAAGGACAATACGGGAGATTGAAAACTATAGTTTTTGAAGATTGCCAAGCACTGGTCATGGCCTGGCAGTGATGTCCATCACGGCCGTAACGTGCCAACTGAACCAGACCATCACAAGCAGAACTGATCACGGCCTAGCCGTGATGAGCATCACGGCCGTGACAGATCAACCAGCAGAGCAACATGCACTCAAAACCAAAAATAGAGACATTCCAAACAACTCAAACTCACGGTTTCAAGTTTCAACTATTGAGACTACAGTTTCAACATACATTCAAAACCAAAAATAAAAAAATGTGCCCTAAAGACTCACCAGAAATAGGTGCTCGCGTGGTGGTGGGGAGGGGAGCTCGAGTGGTGTCCAACGTTCGATGTGATTACTGAAAGCAGAGGGACAAGGAGAGTTAGTGCGCGAGAAGGGGAAAGAGAGATGTCAAGTTATTGCAAAGAATGAATGGAAAGACAGAGTTAGGGTTAAGAGTGTACCTCACGGTGGTGGCGAAGAAGCCCTCGCGGTTGTTGCGGTGGAGATGAACTCGCGATTAGGGCAGAGTGAGAGTGAGAGTGAGAGTGAGGGTTGAGCGTGATGAAAAGAGAAAAGAGACGTACAGAGCGAAGTGCAGAAGGCGCGCGGGTGTAAACCAAAATAAAACAACATTTGACGTCAGTTGTTTGTAAAAACTGACGTTAAAGGTCATATATTTAACGTCAGTTGTCTTAAGAAACTGACGTTAAAAGTGCATAAGTTTATCCAAAAACATTAATTCCTTTGACTATTTATTTAATTGAAGTAAAAATCAAACTTAAACGTCCGTTGTATTAAACAACCGACGTTAAAAATAAATATTTTTTATTTTAAAAGCACTTTTAACGTCAGTTGTTGAAGACAACTGACGTTAAAAGTGTATAAGTTTCTGCAAAAAAATTCATTCCTTTGACTACTGTGCTAACCCACGAACATTGTAACTTAATCCTCTTAATGAGCATTAAGTTTATAGATAAGTTTTCAAGAAAATCAGAGAGACTCTATTCTCTATATAAAGTGTCATTCTTTTGTATCAGTCAGTAAATACACCCTCTTCTTTTCCTCTATATTTCGTGCATTTTCTATTCCTTCACAATATGGTTCTATTACATTTGAGACTTTTGTTATTTCTTCCTATACCTAGACTTAAAGGTCTCTGTCTTAATGGTCAAAAAACTTCTGAGGTTGAGTAAATCACATAATATGACTCACTCACTTTATTCCATCTCCTCCCCAAGTGACTGTGGATAAAGCACAGATGGAGCATCAAGGACTTCAAATGAGGGAGGGGATCGATGCATCCATTGGAGTTTCTGAGGACAGAACTGAGAAGAAATTGATGTTGAAGCAGAAACTTTTTAATATTTTAGTGCTATGTTGCAGAAATTTTTTATCTTTTAATCATGTAATTGTAACTTATGAATCGCTTCAATGAGATACGATTTGATTATACATATAACACTTTTATGTTAAGTGTTTATTTATTTTAATTTTCACAAGAATATGTTTACTAATTGAAGCTAATTAATGAAGATTAAAAAAAAACTTGTTTAATATTTACACAAGTTCTTTACACAACTGACGCAAATAGTGATTTAATATTTACAAACTGCCACCACCTCATTTTTAACATCAACTTAATTTATGACTGTCAAGTTCCCGTATATTACATTATTTTGAATATTCATTCTGCACGTTTATAATATATAGGATTATTTATGTCAGCTATTTATTATACTGAAGTAAAAATCACACTTTTAACGTTAGTTGTATAAAAAACTGACGTTAAAAATAAATATTTTTTATTTTTAAAACACTTTTAACGTCAGTTGTATTAAACAACTGACGTTAAAGGTGTATAAGTTTCTGCAAAAACATTCATTCCTTTGACTACTGTGCTACTTACCCATGCACCTTGTAATTTAATCCTCTTAATGAGCATTAAGTTTATAGATAAGTTTTCAATAAAATCAAAATAGCTTAGTAACTTCATCCCCTGCTCCTATAAATAGCTTCCTTCCATCCTTTTAATTTTCTGCTTCACAATATGGCTCTGCCATGGAGATTAACTTCATCACTCTTTCTTCCTATTCCTAGACTCAAAGATCCTTGTCTTAATGGTCAAACAACTTCTGAGGTTGTGTAAATCACATAACATGGGTGATAAGATTGTGTAAATCACATAATGTGAGTTGCTCACCTTATCATCTTTCCGGAGAATCGGTAGCTACTGCTCCAGAACCTTAGCTTTGGAAGCAAATGACTGTTCCAATACCATTGCTGAAACGGATCAGGTGCACCCTTGCTCAGCCGCTCTGGAAAACTCAGTCGCTCGACTCTCCTTTCTTGCTCACCCGTGAAGGGAACGAAGCCTCAACAAATGTTTAGGATTTTAAACCCTTTCAATGTAACTTTTTATAGGATTTTAAACCCTTTCAATCTTCTGTATCAGACTGTATTACACTTCATGAATGAGATCCGGTTTGGGTTATTGATTCAACTTATACTTCGCACATATATTTTAGTTTTCAAAACAGAAACACAAAACATAAAAGCAATTGTGAAACTGAAACTTTGAGGAAGGCAATGTGGAAGGGTACGTATACTAGATAAAAAAATTATTAAAATAACCTTTAATGTCTATTGATGAAAGAACGGAAGTTAAAAGTGAAGTGACTCACTTTTAACGTTAGTTCAATGAAGAAATGATGTTAAAAGGTTCACTTTTAACGTCAGTCCTTACAACAACTGACGTTAAAATTGAATTAATGAAGTCTGATATTTACAAAACTGCCACCGTCCCCTTTTTAACGTCTAGCTTTTGGTTAACTGACGTAAACATTTCCCGTCTAATGCATATTTTCCACTAGTGATAACTTGTTTATTTTATGTTGTTAAAGCTAGTATGTGTTATTTTCATTTTTCCAAGATGATCATGGACTTGAGCTCCATAAGATATTTGGATGCTAAGTCTAAGAGATTGGAAAGTTTAAGGATTTATAACTTGTTTATTTTATGTTGTTAAAGCTAGTATGTGTTACTTTCATTTTTCCAAGATGATCATGGACTTGAGCTCCATAAGATATTTGGATGCTAAGTCTAAGAGATTGGAAAGTTTAAGGATTTATAACTTGTTTATTTTATGTTGTTAAAGCTAGTGTGTGTTACTTTCATTTTTCTAAGATGATCATGGACTTGAGCTCCATAAGATATTTGGATGCTAAGTCTAAGAGATTGAAAGTTAAGGATTTATAATTTGTTTATTTTATGTTATTAAAGCTAGTATTTGTTATTTTCATTTTTCCAAAATGATCATGGTTTTGAGCTCCTTAACACATATGGATGCTAAACCCAAGAGATTGGAAAGTTTAGTGAATGCTAGCCTATTTTACTAGCCTTGGCCGAATGCCCTATGTTGTTAACTTAGTGGAATTTTAATTCAACTTTGTTAAAAGATCATTGTTTATGAACTCCTAACACTTAAGGATCATAAATCCATGAGTTGTATAATTTTTGGGAATCTCTAACCCTAAGAACTAGTCTTAGCCGAACCTATACTCTTGTTTTGATTTTAACTTGTGATTTTGTGTTCATAACCTTAGACTTCCATCGCGGAGGGAACGAGAACGTTCGTGACTTACCTCCTCGAGCATCTAATCTTCTTATCTTCACAGAAAGTAAGAGGGGATTGCCTAGGGATATTCAATGACTATATGCATGTGTGTATGTGTTTACTTGAGTGATTTGAATATTATTGTGATATTGAGCCAATACTTGAATAACTTGTTTACTTGAACTATTGTGGTTATTACTCGAAGTTGAACATTACTTGCTTAAAAGTGTTATGAATTATATATATGTGATGAACTGTCGTTAACTGTGATATTATTGTTGAGAATATATTACTGTTGATTGAAGTTTGAGAAGCCGGACTTGAGTCTGTGCACAATTATTATAAAGGATTAAAAGCCTTAATAAGCCTTGAACACTACAAAAAAAACCTATTTCGTGACCGAAGATTTCGGTCGCTTAACATGATAATTCAGTTGCTATATTGTGTAGCGACCGAATTAAGGGGGTAGCAGAAACGCTGTGGCTAAATATTTAGCGACCGAATTTGTATTTCGGTCGCAGATTTGTGACCGATATTTCGGTCACAAAATTATATATTTCGGTCGCCGTATAGTTGGTCAAATAACCAAATTTGGTGACTGATATTTGGTCACTATTTCAGTCGCAAATTTTGAATTTTTTTTTATTAAAATTTTCCTGTAACTTAATCCTACCGACCAAATTTTGTTTTTCAACTATTACCCCATTGATTTTTAATTTATGATATAAACAAAATACACCGATATTTTTTTGAATAAATAGAAAACGTAAATATGATGTACTAACGATCCAAAACACCACAGTCAATATGATCAAGAAAACACATACATTAATTAACGCAAGTTTAATAATTGTTTATAAAAAAAAGTTTAACAATGTACTAATTAATGATCAAAACATAAAAACACACCACAGTCAATAAGTACTAATCAAAATATCAAAATTCATCAATCTTCCAAAGGGATGAACATGTAGAAGCGAGAACCCCCAAGGTACTTAAACTTTGTCAATACACCAGTGGACAACAAATACAACTCCCTGATACCATTTGTGTCTATTGCAAAATATGGGCGATCCTCATGGATTATTATATTCCCATTGAATAGATTTCCGCATTTGTCTTCAACAGTCACAACACGCGGTATTCCTCTTCCCCAACGATGGTAGAATGATCACGCGATTTAAATCAAATCCTGCAAATACACAAGAACAATTTAGTAATGATTAGTTTATGCCTTAACCATCATTACGTGAATCCGATCGTTATTCTTAAGTTGATGAGATATGATACTGTACCTAGTCTAAATGGATGGCTGTCTCAAAACATTTAGTCGGATCCAGTTTCTGATAAAACGATAAGGAAAACAAGTCATATGTCTAAACTTCATCAAGTGATAATAAGAAAAGATGGAAAGATCCATGTAGCATACTAGCATGTTAAAATAGAACAAAGAAATGCAACTTCCCATGCAACTTTACATATTAGCAAACATAGTAGTTTTCAGGAAAGCAGATGCTTTTACGTCGTTTTGAAGGATGGTCATAGAGAGGACTTTTCCTACTGGAAATGCCTAGATAACCTAGTAAGGATGGTCATCAACAACTATTTTTGGAAAGCTCCATTGCCTAGTGAAACAAATGAGTAGAAAACCAGAGTTGCTTTCATAATATTGTGTACAGAGCTGCTTTCTAATGTGAATAATGTTTGAATGATGACGGCACGTCATGTGCCTGGAAAATTGTGTCCTACCCTTCATTTTATCTAACCCTATACTTAATGCTTCATTATCTAAGACCTTGGTCTTAAGGTAGAATTAAAGAAAAACCTCAAACTTCAAGAATCCTTCAAGCACATCCAAAATATTGAATGCGCATGCGTGCCCTGAGAAGGTACGCATGCTCATTAATATTGAATCTCAAATAGGAAACTAATTAAGGCTTTCGTAGCTTAATAATTAACTCTAGCAGAAAATAAAACCATTGACTTATAGGGATTGCAGCATACTTCAACAAATATATATTGAAGCATATTTCAATACAAACTTAGATAAAATATAGTAGCAAACATCCTATTGAGCTCCGCTCTCCACTACCAAGTAACACATAATTGTCAAACACATGCATAACTTCTAAATTAGCAACACACAACAAGCATCCCGCCTTTTTGACAGGATCACATCCTATTGAGCTCTGCTCTCCACTAACAAACAACACATAGTTGCAAATACATGCATTCTCAAGTATGCTTAGTAAAGACGTATTTGGATTCACTATCCAAATCATCTCACAGTTGAAACAACAATGTACTTGAGTAATCTAAATAAGAGAAACAAGGATGAGCAAGCCTTAAAAAAATATTACAGGACATAGATGGACTCAAGTTGTATTGCAGGGTGTAACATAATCATTTTCAAGGGACCTTGACCTTGGAATTCAACGGTTCAAGAAGTTTGAAAACAAATGTTTCCTCCCACCATCCCTTACTTACCAATCTCCATCGAAAAAAAAGAATCTCAAAGGCCAACCATTAATTAGCCATCAAATTTTTTATCAAACCTCCATACATTCATATACCCAAAGAACAAATATAAAGTGTTCAACTCAACAATAAAAATTTACAAAATTTACAAGTTGGGGTTAGGACCCTTGCCTCCACATTGACTTGGTCTTCAAACTCATATTAAAATAGTCTGCCTTATGTCTAATACAATGTGCCTGTAATTTACTAATTACATTCTTGGCTTCATATTTGCTTATTTTATGCAGGGATGGCCATGAAACTTATAATAGTCCTACTTCCAAGCATTACAGTCGAAGAGATAGTGAATCAAGAGGAAACTAACTTATATTATCTATCCAATAAGTTATTTAAATCAATATACCCCTACTGTCAAAATTTCTCTACTCAGGATTTCACTAGAACAACATCAATTATTAATTTGACAACATAAATAACCATACTGACAGAACTTCCCTAAACCCTAACCTGAGACAGAACTGATCAGAGGAGACTGTGGGGGTGGTGGTTACGCAAACAGAACCCCTTGAGATGGTGGTGGTGGCCGGAGGAGGAAGTGACAACACCTGAGAGAGACATTGAGAGAAACTGAGACAAAGAGAACCGAGCAAGAGAGAGAGAGAGAGAGAGAGAGAGATACAGAGAGAGAGAGAGAATAGGAGACCTTACCAAAGAAGGAGGTCACGGTGCTACAGTGGTGGTCGTGGTGGCGGTGGTGGCACGGTGCTGCTAGGAGGAGGAAGAGAGAGTGAGAGACAAAGAAGGAGAAACACAAAATGAGAAGGATAAGGGGAGAACCTTACCAAGTGGTGGCCGGAGGAGGACGAGACGGTGAGAGGTGGTGATGCGTGGCCGAAACAGGGACGTGGCGGAGCAGCTGCGCGAGAGAGAGTAGAAGAAAAGAGAGAAATGGGGAAAGAGAGAAAGGAAATCGCGATTTAGGGATTTCATTTTTAGTGACCGAATTATTCGGTCGCAACATCGGTTTCTAAATGGGTTAATTTGAAATTTGAATTCATAAATTTAGTGACGAATTTTTAAATCGATCGCTAACACGCGCTATTTTAATTTTTTTACGCGCCGTTTAGCTACTGAATTAATATCGGTCGCAAATATAAATAAAGTTTAACCGTTGCATTTAAATCGGTCTCCAGTTCGGTCGCTAAAAAGTCATAAATTTCTGACTTTTTCTTTCCTTCATTTAGCGACTGATAACTCTGCTACACTCTATTTCGGTCGCTATTTTGGTCGCAGTATGAACTTTAATCAGTGTTTCATGTAGATCCTACAATTGGTCGCCATTTCGGTCGCAAAAAGCAACCAAAAAATTCGATCACTATTTTCGGTCGCTAAATAACCTTTTTTTTGTAGTGGAATAGAACTTTGAAAGTATTGGTTTCAGTTATAAAAGTTCCTTGTTTAAAATTCTTACTTCAAGAAAATGAGATTCTTATTTTGAAAAGAAACGTTGAAGTGTTTTTAAGACAATAGAAACTACCTTTTTATGATCCAAAGTTGGGACGCGATAAAAACTTTTCGAACTATGTGTTTTATGAAGGAAAACCCCTTTGAAAATAGTTGACTTTATTTCATCAAGGATTTCAAAAGAAAACAAATTTCCTAAATGTTTTATAAAATAATTTGTAAAGGAAAAGATTTTCTCCTATATGATTTAGTAACATTCCGGTTACTTGGATAAGTGACCGAGGTTTTGTTTTGGTTTTTGATTTTCACTGAGCGAAAAGTAAGCACATGTGAAAGAGAATACTAGTTCGCGAGACGTCGCCTCTAGTATTCAGTTTACGCACGTGATCTGGGATCCGTGTCAAGAATTATGGACCAAGGGTCCTAATCGTGATATTATGGGCTAGGAGTCCTAATTTTGGAATTGAGGACCGTGTGTCCTAATTTCGTTGTTATGGGCTAGGAGTCCTTATCATGTTGAAATAAAACATGGATAAAATTATAATTGTTTCTACGACCACAACCTTGGGCTGCGGCCGCGGTCTAAGGTGTTGTGATTGAACACTCGGACTGTGCGTCCTGTGTTATTAATTTTTAAGTGATAGAAATTGTTAATAGTCGTTAGCTTTGGGCTTTGACAAACGGAAAAGAAAGAACACAAAGAAAAGCCTCGATAATGAAAAGTCTTTTATTCATATGCATTTCCCCTTGGCAGACGTGCATGAGTTATCCGAATACCCGCTTAAGATGTGGTATTCGATGAGGTATACATCCGAATGGCCGTTATAAGGGATTCGTGATGATGTTGATCCGGGCGCATGGGGTGACGGAGACAACTTGCCAAACGGGGCGCATGAACCTGATCAACTCTTTCTTTCTTAATGATAAAACGGTGATGGTATCTCATAAGATTAAGATTAGATCCTGATGATTGAAGTGTCATGCATTATCTTTATAAAATTGATTGATTCGGGTATGAGACCCACTGAGATAATACTTATTGTTTACCTATGAGTAATGTTTAAAAATGTTAATATGTCAAGGTGTTGTATGTATCATGTGTATGGTTGTTGTGCGATATATCCGGTGTCGGTATCTCACTCTTTCATTTCTACTTGTTATCCTCTCTTCCTTTTGGTATCGCCGTATATACATGAGTCCAGATGGATCCCAATATCCCGCTGGTGCCAACAACATCGAAGACTAAGCTCTTCGACGACGCAGGGGATGCTGGGGCATGGCAGATACACCCAGGGGCGACATCTGCCACAAACCACGGAACCATCACCACGACCGATCTAAATGCTGACGGAGACCCAATCCGTAGAAGCCACACGATGGAAACTAGGAGGGTAGCTTTGCCTCGGATCTGGTATTACCTTCACATACTGCAAACTCACGGACTGGTGCATGAGCCACCACTTCTAGTCGTAGAGCCGGCAGCGCCGATTGAGGAGGACCCCGAGGAGGATCCTGAGGAGGACTTCGATGAGGTCATGGAGGATGATGAGCCGGAGGATCACGTTATGGATCATGATGATGACGACGATTCTGTTGATGAGGGTGACGACGTTATAGATCCATTACCTGAGGTCTCGTCTCCTGGGAGCCTTTGTGGAGACCCTGCTTGCAGCCAGTGTCAGTAACCAGTTTGGAGCATTTTGTGGATTATCTTCCGTCGTCTGACTTTTAGAGTTATCTTTTGGATGTGGTTCCGGACCCTCTTTCCCTGTGTCTTAATTACTCTCTTTTAAGTTGTAATTCCTAGATGTCTAAATCTGTTGCAATGGCCATTGATAAGGCCCTACCTTATGTACTGAAACTTGGTTTTCATTGGGACATGTTATATATATATGCTGTCTTTAATTCATGTTCTGAGTGTTCATCACATTTATCTTCCTTCATCTTAAAAAAAAAATTAATTACCGTTTTTATTGTACTCATCCATCGAGAAAATGATACTTTCAGAAAGTAACCAGCATTGTAAATGAGAAATATTTCCGCAATTGGGTAACCATGTGACGCCGGGTTTAGGGTGTCACATTAGTGGTGTCAGAGCGAGTCGAGTCTTTCGGCAATGTTTGGGTTTAGGTCTGTTGTGTCGATGTTGTGTATTCTCTGATCAAGTCTTGTTTGAATTACTTCTAAGAAGTAACGTGTGTTATCCGACGAGTTACCTTTTATTTTCTGGTTACCATCTCACTGATTGTGTCTTACAGGTCAGTATGGAACCAGGAGGAGCGCGCGGTCGTGGCGGTCATGGTTGAGGCAATGGCGGGATGGACTTCGCTGCCCAAGCGTTGACTGACGTTGCTGCTGCAATAGCTTTCCAGACTGCCAACGCGGCTGCCCAGAATCAACAGGAGCAGCTAAGAGCTGAACAGGCTGCAGAGGGGAAGAATCTGAATGCCTTCCAACGCCAGAATCCGTCGCAGTTTGACGGGGACTTATACCCGACTAAAGCCGATCTTTGGATCCAAGAGCTGGAAAAGATCTTTGAGCTGGTGCACACCCCAGAGGAAGCAAAGGTGCCTCACGCAACATTCCAACTGATTGGAGATGCTGAATACTGGTGGAAGGGCACCAGACAACTACTAGTAGCTGAGCATCAGGCAATCACCCGTGGAGTATTTCGCAACAAATTTATGAACAAATATGCGGCAAGGTTTGAGTCCCTTGCCAAATACTTCCGCTTTTTCCAGAACAACCCCGATGGGGAGTGGAAGTGCGAGAAGTTTGAAGCCGGTCTGTGCTTCGAGATCAAGGAATCTATGATTACCCTTGGAAATCAGGAATTTCCAAGCCCTGGTAGAGAAATGCCGAAAGGTAGAACTGATGCGCAAAGGGCGAGATAGCAGGGGAAATGTTGGAGGACCCGTTCGTCCCAAGAGTCAATATCAGAGACATAACCAAAATTGGAAGCAGAACCAGAGGAAGCCATATTACCAGTCACCCAGTAACAACCAGAAACAACAGCAACAACGTCGCTCCGGTACTTCGGGAACGGGAAGTGGAGGCCAGAGAAACAACAATCAAGGTCAAGAGAGGAAGTGCTGCCGGTGTGGAGATCCCAGTTATCTAGCTAATACATTCCCAAAGAAAGAGATGAAGCGCTTTAACTGCGATCGTATAGGGCACATAGCCAGGGACTGCAGAGCACCGAAAAGATAACCAGCTACCAATCATGCCCAAGCAAGCAAGCCGACTGCTAAAGGGCGAGTGTATACGATGAGTGGAGCTGAAGCATCAAATTCCGTTGATCTGGTGTAGGGTAAGTGCGATTTAGCCGATAATATTTTAATTGTACTTTTCGATTCAGGTGCAACTCATTCTTTTATCTCAATGGACCGTGTGAAACTTCTAGACTTGCCTATTTCTTCCTTACCATATAACTTGATTGTTTCTACCCCAACTGCTGAGCCAGTAACTGTTAATTATGTTTGCTTGAATTGTCTTATCATTATTCAGGATAGGCACTTTCTTGTAGATTTAATCTGTTTACCTTTAATACAACTAGATGTAATTCTAGGCATCGATTGGTTATCTTCCAACCATATCCTGATAGACTGTGCTCAAAGAACCATAGTCTTTAGGGATGAGATTTCTGGATTACTATCTGCTAGTCAGGT
Source organism: Sophora flavescens (assembly GCA_030762895.1). NCBI lineage: Eukaryota > Viridiplantae > Streptophyta > Magnoliopsida > Fabales > Fabaceae > Sophora > Sophora flavescens. Next base: position 157,311,899 of record CM061067.1, on the reverse strand, counting down.
AAGAGCTTCTTTGAAAGAGGGAGCTCAAGGTTACATGCTGTTGTTTTCCTCATATGTTAAGAGTGAGTTAGACTTGGAGTATGTACCTGTCGTCAATGAGTTTCCAGAAGTTTTTCCTGAGGATGTACCTGGTCTACCGCCTGTTCGAGATATCGAGTTTGCGATCGATCTGGTTCCAGGCACTGGACCAATATCCATGGCACCGTATCGCATGTCACCATCGGAGTTAGAAACCCTGAAGGAACAACTTGAAGAGTAGATGAGAAAGGAATTAATCTAACCCAGTGTATCGTCGTGGGGAGCTCCAGTTCTGTTAGTAAAGAAGAAAGATGGGACTTCTCGACTCTGTGTAGATTTTTGGCAGTTGAACAAGGTTACGATCAAGAACATATATCCGCTCCCAAGGATTGATGACCTCATGGATCAGTTGCATGGTGCGACCGTATTCTCGAAAATAGATTTACGGTCAGGCTACCATCAGATTCGTGTGAAAGCAGAGGATGTCCCAAAGACAGCGTTTCGAACACGATACGGGCATTATGAGTACCTAGTGATGCCGTTTGGAGTGACGAATGCTCCTGCCATATTCATGGATTACATGAATAGGATTTTTCGTCCTTACTTAGATCAATTTGTTGTCGTCTTCATTGAATATATTCTGATCTATTCTCCAAACAAGGAAAGGCATGCTGAACATCTCAGCATTGTTCTTCAGACCTTGAAAGAGAAGCAACTCTATGCGAAGCCAGAAAAGTGCGAATTCTAGTTGGACCAAGTGCAATTCTTAAGTCATGTAATATCATGCGAAGGAATTGCAGTGGATCCGTCAAAAGTCGAGGCTGTTTTAAAATGGAAAAGGCCAACAACGTCAACTGAAATCCGTAGCTTTGTGGGCTTAGCGGGCTACTATTGGAGATTCATTGAGGGATTTTCCAAGATAGTGGGACCCCTTACCCAGTTAACTCGGAAAGACCAAGCGTTTGTTTGGACGGAGGCTTGTGAAGGAAGTTTCCAAGAGCTTAAGAGAAGGTTGACAACCTCACCCGTGTTGATCCTACCTGATCTTAAGGAACCTTTTGAGGTTTATTGTGACGCTTCACATCAGGGATTGGGATGTGTGCTGATGCAGAACCAAAAAGTCATAGCATATGCTTCAAGGCAGTTGAAGATTCACGAAAGGAATTACCCGACGCATGACTTGGAGTTAGCAGCGGTAGTCTTTGCCTTGAAAATATGGAGGCATTATTTGTATGGATCTACTTTTAATGTTTTCAGTGACCACAAGAGTTTGAAGTACCTCTTCGACCAGAAGGAGTTGAACATGCATCAGAGGCGTCGGTTGGAGTTTTTGAAGGACTTTTTCAACTACAGTATCACCCTGGAAAGGCGAATGTGGTGGCAGATGCACTGAGCAGGAAGTCAATACACGCATCAGTAATGATGTTTAAAGAGCAGGGATTGTTGGAACAATTCCGGGATCTAAGTTTATCAGTTAAGACATTTCCAGGAAGACTGTGTCTGAATAGGATCATCGTTTTGAACGGATTGATGGAACAAATAAAAGAAAAACAAGGGAGTGATCAGTATCTGCAGGAAGAAAGGGACTTAGTGCGATAGGGAGCGCTGTCAGAATTCAGAGAGGGAACGGATGGAATTTTGAGATTCGGTGAAAGAATCTGTATACCAGATGACGTCGAGCTTAGGAAGTTGATCTTAGAGGAGGCTCACAGGAGTAAGCTGAGTTTACACCCAGGGGCCACGAAGATGTATCAAGATCTCAAGAAGTTATACTGGTGGTATGGAATGAAGAGGGACGTAATGGAATACGTCGCTTCTTGTCTGATATGTCAAAAGGCTAAGATTGAACACCAGAGACCAGCAGGAATGTTAAAATCATTGGACATCCCAAAATGGAAGTGGGACAGTATTTCAATGGACTTTGTGACCAGCTTACCAAGGACTCGGAAGGGACATGAGGCTATATGGGTAATTGTGGATCGACTGACCAAGTCAGCTCACTTTTTACCTATCAGCAAGAAGTACCCGATGAAAAGGTTGACTCAGTTGTACATCGACGAGATTGTTAGGTTGCACGGTATTCCCTCGAGTATCATTTTGGATCGTGGTCCAAGGTTTACGTCAGAATTTTGGAAGGGACTACAAAACTCGTTGGGAACAAAACTCAAATTGAGTTCTGCGTATCATCCACAAACTGACGGACAGTCAGAGAGAACAATTCAATCACTCGAAGATTTATTAAGAGCGTGCGTGATGGAAGACAATGGGAGCTGGGACGAGTTCCTACCGTTGATAGAATTCACCTACAACAACAGTTTTCATTCAAGTATAGGGATGGCATCCTATGAGGCTTTGTATGGTCGACGATGCCGAACACCTTTGTGTTGGTACCAGGATGGTGAGAGTTTGCTGTTAGAACCAGAGATCGTACAACAAATGACCGAGAAGGTGAAGATGATCCAGGAGAAAATGCGGATGGCCCAAAGTCGACAGAAAAGTTACGCTGACAAGAGACGACGACCTCTTGAGTTTGAGGAAGGCGAGCATGTGTTCTTGAGAGTCACACCAACGTCTGGGATTGGCAGAGTGATAAAATCCAGAAAGCTTACTCCCAAATTCATTGGACCCTACCAAATTCTTCGTCGCGTAGGTCCAGTAGCGTACAAAATATCTTTACCTCCTTTTCTTTCCAACATCCATGATGTTTTTCATGTCTCTCAGTTGAGAAAGTATATTCCTGATCCATCACATATTATTAAACCTGATAAAGTACAATTAAAAGAGAACCTGTCTTTTGAGACTTCGCCGGTACGGATCACGGATAGGATGATGAAGCAGCTCAGAGGTAAACAAATTCCTTTAGTCAAAGTCATCTGGAACGAGAAAACCGGAGAAGCTACATGGGAAGCGTAGGACAAGATGAAATTGCAATACCCCGAGTTATTTCAAGGTGCGTAATTTCGAGGACGAAATTCTTTTTAGAGGGGTAGTATTGTAACACCCTGTTTTCCCTACGTTTTCTGTAGCAGTAAATACAGATTTAAATGTGTTTATTTTAGATTAAACTCAGAGGATGATTTTAATTAAACTAAAATTATTTTCTTGTGTTGTTATATCATATGAAGTCACCGTAAAATTTTCAACTGAAAATTTAGACGGAAGCCAGTCTGCGTTTTCACTACCGGTACAAGTTTATTGTACAGAAAACCTAATTTTGACCCGTGAACGAAACAATTAGTGTTTTTATTAATTTTCCCTCAACCTTGGTTATTTTGAAAATTTTCGTGCAAAAAAAATAAAATAAAATATTTTATTCGGGCGAAACGTCGGAAAAAATTACGATCGGAAATGCAATCGGGTATCAAATGGAGCAGAATATGGACCATAAAAGAAGTAAGGAGACATGATGGAAAGAGCTATGACACACTCTAAAAGTACCATCATCACACATTTCAAATTATAATACTATTATAATCCAAAAGTCTTTTCTCTCTCTTCTTCCATCAAATCAAGCATTAAACCACCAAACTTGCTCAACTAGCTCTCCCTCTCACTCCCTTAGCCGTGCAACTCTCCTCCCTCTCCCTATATATACCCCTTCCATTTTTACTTCATCATCTTCCTCCTTCAACCTCTATTAAAGCTCATATTCTTCCTTTCTTCTTAAAGTTCAAGCTCTTAAAGTTTTAGTTTTTATTCATATTTTCTACTCGAGCTCTTCATTAAAGTTCTTCCTTATACTAAGGGTAATGCTCTCATATAAATCTTTTTGCAAGTTTCATCTTTTATTTCTTAGTTTACTTTATGTGTTCTTTATATGCTTTAAACTTCTAAAATCTCTCTAAAATGGTAGAAAACTCTTTTTGAGTTGAAACCACTTTCTATAGTCTTGTATTAACTTATATTTTCACATACTAAGAGTTTGTGTGAAACAAAAATCTCTATCCATCTCTTCCAATGAAGGCCGAAAGCTTGCATTTGTGACCTAGGAAGTTTTTGTTTCAACTTTTAGAATATGATCATGTGTTTGAGTTTCTAATTATCCCTTGATCTTGAATCTATAAATCTTGGAAGTTTTGATTGCTTGTTCCTATGATGACCGAAAAATATGATTAAGTAGGCCTAGGATACTATGTTTCAACTTTTCAAGTATTGATCATGGATTTGGACTCTTAATAACTTGTTTATTTTATGTTGTTAAAGCTAGTATGTGTTACTTTCATTTTTCCAAGATGATCATAGACTTGAGCTCCATAAGATATTTGGATGCTAAGTCTAAGAGATTGGAAAGTTTAAGGATTTATAACTTGTTTGTTTTATGTTGTTAAAGCTAGTATGTGTTACTTTCATTTTTCCAAGATGATCATGGACTTGAGATGCATAAGATATTTGGATGCTAAGACTAAGAGATTGGAATGTTTAAGGATTTATAACTTGTTTATTTTATGTTGTTAAAGCTAGTATGTGTTACTTTCATTTTTCTAAGATGATCATGGACTTGATCTCCATAAGATATTTGGATGATAAGTCTAAGAGATTGGAAAGTTAAGGATTTATAACTTGTTTATTTTATGTTATTAAAGCTAGTATGAGTTATTTTCATTTTTCCAAAATGATCATGGTTTTGAACTCCTTAACAATTATGGATGCTAAACCCAAGAGATTGGAAAGTTCAGTGAATGCTAGCCTATTTTACTAGCCTTGGCCGAATGCCCTATGTTGTTAACTTAGTGGAATTTTAATTCAACTTTGTTAAAAGATCATTGTTTATGAACTCCTAACACTTAAGGATCATAAATCCATAAGTTGTATAATTTTTGGGAATCTCTAACCCTAAGAACTAGTCTTGGTTGAACCTATACCTTATGGTTTAGTGTTCTTGTTTTGATTTTAACTTGTGATTTTGTGTTCATAACCTTAGACTTCCATCGCGGAGGGAACGAGAACGTTCGTGACTTAACTCGTCGAGCATCTAATCTTCTTACCTTCACAGAAAGTAAGAGGGGATTGCCTAGGGATATTCAATGACTATATGCATGTGTGTATGTGTTTACTTGAGTGATTTGAATATTATTGTGATATTGAGTCAATACTTGAATAACTTGTTTACTTGAACTATTGTGGTTATTACTTGAAGTTGAACATTACTTGCTTAAAAGTGTTATGAATTATATATATATGTGATGAACTGTCGTTAAGTGTGATATTATTGTTGAGAATATATTACTGTTGATTGAAGTTTGAGAAGTCGGACTTGAGTATGTGCACAATGATTATAAAGGATTAAAAGCATTAATATGCCTTGAATAGTACTTTGAAAGTATTGGTTTCAGTTATAAAAGTTCATTGTTTAAAATGCTTACTTCAAGAAAATGAGATTCTTATTTTGAAAAGAAACGTTGAAGTGTTTTTAAGACAATAGAAACTACCTTTTTATGATCCAAAGTTGGTACGCGAGAAAACATTTTCGAACTATGTGTTTTATGAAGGAAAACCCCTTTGAAAATAGTTGACTTTATTTCATCAAGGATTTCAAAAGCAAACGAATTTCCTAAATGTTTTATAAAAGAATTTGTAAAGGAAAAGATTTTCTCCTATATGATTTAGTACGTTCCGGTTACTTGGATAAGTGACCGAGGTTTTGTTTTGGTTTTTGATTTTCATTGAGTGAAAAGTAAGCACATGTGAAAGAGAATACTAGTTCGCGAGACGTCGCCTCTAGTATTCAGTTTATGCACGTGATCTGGGATCCGTGTCAAGAATTATGGACCAAGGGTCCTAATCGTGATATTATGGGCTAGGAGTCCTAATTTTGGAATTGAGGACTGTGTGTCCTAATTTCGTTGTTATGGGCTAGGAGTCCTTATCATGTTGAAATAAAACATGGATAAAATTATAATTGTTTCTACGACCACAACCTTGGGCTGCGACCGCGGTCTAAGGTGTTGTGATTGAACACTCGACCGTCAGGTCCTGTGTTATTAATTTTTAAGTGATAGAAATTGTGAATAGTCGTTAACTTTGGGTTTCGACAAACGGAAAAGAGAGAACACAAAGAAAAGCCTCGATAATGAAAAGTCTTTTATTCATATGCATTTCCCCTTGGCAGACGTGCTTGAGTTATCTGAATACCCGCTTAAGATGTGGTATTTGATGAGGTATACATCCGAATGGCCATTATAAGGGATTCGTGATGATGTTGATCCGGGCGCATGGGGTGACAAAGACAACTTCCCAAACGGGGCGTATGAGCCTGATCAACTCTTTCTTTCTTAATGATAAAACGGTGATGGTATCTCATGAGATTAAGATTAGAGCCTGACGATTGAAGTGTCATGCATTATCTTTATAAAATTGATTGATTCGGGTATGAGGCCCACTGAGATAATACTTATTGTTTACCTATGAGTAATGTTTAAAAATGTTAATATGTCAAGGTGTTGTATGTATCATGTGTATGGTCGTTGTGCGATATATCCGGTGTCGGTATCTCACTCTTTCATTTGTACTTGTTATCCTCTCTTCCTTTTGGTATCGCCGTATATACATGAGTCCAGATGGATCCTAATATCCCGCTGGTGCCAACAACATCGAAGACTGAGCTCTTCGACGACGCAGGGGATGTTGGGGCATGGCAGATACACCCAGGGGCGACATCTGCCACATACCACGGAACCATCACCACGACCGATCTAAATGCTGACGGAGACCCAATCCGTAGAAGCCACACGATGGAAACTTCCGATCTGGTATTACCTTCACACACTGCGAACTCACGAACTGCTACATGAGCCACCACCTCTGGTCGTAGAGCCGGCAGCGCCGATTGAGGAGGACCCCGAGCAGGATCCTGAGGAGGACTTCGATGAGGACATGGAGGAAGATGAGCCGGAGGATCACGTTATGGATCATGACGACGATGGCGATTCTGTTGATGAGGGCGACGACGTTATAGATCCATTACCTGAGGTCTTGTCTCGTGGGAGCCTTTGTGGAGATCCTGCTTGCAGCCAGTGTCAGTAACCAGTTTGGAGCATTTTGTGGATTATCTTCCGTCGTCTGACTTTTAGAGTTATCTTTTGGATGTGGTTCCGGACCCTATTTCCCTATGTCTTACTTACTCTTTTTAAGTTGTAATTCCTAGATGTCTAAATCTGTTGCAATGGCCATTGATAAGGCCCTACCTTATGTACCGAAACTTGGTTTTCATTGGGACATGTTATATATATATATATGTTGTCTTCAATTCATGTTCTGAGTGTTCATCACCTTTATCTTCCTTCATCTCAAAAAAAATAAATAAAAATTAACTACCGTTTTTAGTGTACTCATCCATCGAGAAAATGATACATTCAGAAAGTAACCAGCATTGTAAATCAGAAATATTTCCGCAATTGGGTAACCATGTGACACCGGGTTTAGGGTGTCACAGCTGGAGTTGAATTTATTAGACTGTAGTTTTTCTCCTTTTCTTTCTTTTCTTTTGACTTTGTTCTCTTCCTTTACCAAAAAAAAGTTTTTTAAAAAGTCTTGACCTGGCCTTTTTATTAAATAAACTAGAGTCGACCTTAAATAGGCCACACCATAGGTCCTTGACGAGCGGCATGGCCTGTCCCCACCGCTACTATCCAGTCACCATCTCATCTCTAAGCACTCAAAATTCAAACCAAGATTCAACAAGTGTTTTCACGAGCATGTACGTCAAATTTAAAACCCCCCTATCATCTCAATTCTTGGATGTAATATTTCATTGGAGATTTTTTTTTTGTGCACAAAATGGCGGCGATTGAGATATCGCTCCAAGGCCTTAAGCGATATGGGTACGGTCCCTCCTCAAGGAGTTTATTTTTCGTTAATATTCGAGCCAGAGGCCTCTCACATCCCGAGAATATCCTATACACATTCTCCTACCAGATGGACCTAACACACTTTCACTAGGTCAACCCCTTTGGGGGAGTTATTTAACTATCCGTTGTATGGGTCGATCATACCATCTCATCATTTTTATTTTACACTATTTTAATTAACTTTATATTTTAAAAGTGCAACTCTTAAAAGTTCATCATTTACATTATAATTTTGAAGCAATAAATATCTAAAATAATTCATTTTTCTCTCTTTTCCTTCCTCATAAGAACTAGTTGATTATAGAAACAATTATGCTTACAAGTGACATCCACGTCGGCTTGTTCCAATAATATAACCCAATTAGAACTTATCCTTAATTTTAAGAACTACTTAAGTAACTCCAATAAGAGTTGTCCTTACTATATTTTTAGTCTTTGATCTAGTAATCTATCGGTAAAGTGGTAAAGTCTCCTTGAAAGACACTAGTTAAAGTGTAACAATTTTCATTACATTAAAATTTTCCCATTTCCATTTTGATTTCTAAATCATTCTCCTAAAAAATTTAATAATAAATAACTTGATTTTTTTTTTTTTTAAATTCTCTCTATAGTTTATATTGTTGGAAACGTTTTTGATTTCATTAATTTTTGTTGTTGGAAACGTTTTTGTTTTCACCCTACTGCTAGTACTGCCTGCAGGCAGGAACAGAGAGGGTTCGGCTGTCTTCCCTTCCCTTGTCTACACAACACCATTTTCTCTCGTTTTCTCAACGACTTTCCTTCCATCCAAACACTCAATCCCTTCGCAACCGCTTGCAGTTTCTCTCCGGATCGTCAGAGAATTCCGGCCTCCAAGCGATCTCTTCCTCCTCGTTCCTCGCTGGTACGTGATCTGCTATCACTCTACTCCACTTTCTCTAACTCCATCACAGATCATGTTCTTCGAAATCGTTTTTATATTTTTTTCCTGAAAAGGAAAATTTACCTTTCGGTGTTTGATAGTTGAGGATGAAAAAGGAGCTTCAATATGTGAGCTACTTTTTCTTTATTGTTTGGATGGGAGGGATTGTGAACGATCCTGTTTAGCTCAGTGAATTGTAATTTAATCGATAAGGTTATGGTTATTGAGGGCCGAATGAATGGAAAATGGAAGAATATGAACTTCGACTTTGTTTCAATATTTCCATTTCCTTTTATTCGCTAGGGAAGTCACCAAACTAGGACGTAGTTTCTACATCGATCTATCATAATTTTGTTGAGTTTTGATATATATTTTTTCTCTCACCGACTTAATGTGTTCTGAGATTCAGTCATCCAGTGTTCGATTTTTATATGGCCTGTGAAATTTTTTCCATTCAATTTTAGTAATGCTGAAGTGAATAACAATTCCCCTGGGCTGCAGCTTCGGATCTCATTTATGGTTCAATTCATTGGATCTCGAGCTGCAGTTGTGCAATTGAATGGATTCTTAAATATGTGCACTTTTAAATACTTTTTTTTTAATTCTTGTTATCACGGTACATACTAAATAGGATTTGTAAACGAGAACAACAAAAAAATGACTTCCTGTGTACTTGATTACTTTCCTTTACCATTCTATCTGTAAAACTCTAATTGCTGATTATTCTAAAATGGACACAGATTTTAACAATTGAACAGATGTAGTGACTATTTTTCTCATATTCTTTCAACTCAACTTTGGGCACTATTATGGGGTATGCACGTTTTAGATGCTATCTTTGGCAGTGTTGTTAGTTATGTGTTCTCCATTTAATGCTAGAGAGGTATCTTAGCTTTAGTTTATGTTCAGCCGTTGTGGTTGATAATGAGCCCTTTCAAAGTCTTGTGGAAAAGAGGCATAATGAGTTGAAAGATAATGTTATAATGCTGCTTGCCAGACTTCAATATAGATTGGCGGGTCTATCACTTGATAAAATTTTACACTATAGATTTGTTTGGATGGAGTAGTCTGGACGGAAATTGAAGGAGGAGCGCAATTCCCCCCACCAATAGATTTATCCCTTATTTGAGAATTTTTAAAAAAAAATGAGTAACATACATATCATCCTTATTCTTTTTTATAAACATTTTGTAACTCTCTTACTCTAAAATAAACATGTATATCTCCCCTCTCTTCCCACTGTTAGATATAAAACAAACCATTTATGATCCTTCACCTAATAGCTTAAACTTTTAGGAGATTCGGTTCCATGACATGGTATCAAAGCCTCCGTGACAAAGTGGTAAAGAGTTAGATCCTGGCCTCCCCCATTATTTGTAAATAAAAGTTGAATTTCAGCTTCCCTATGTGCTTGTTTACCCTTTAAGCTCAAAGGGCTCTTGCGTGAGGGGACATGTTAGCTATCAAATCAGTCCTGATCTTTAACCCAACAGCTTACACTTTCAGTAGAATTGTTCCATGACATTCATCTTCTTTATCCAAACATTCACAAGAGCATTGTTACCACTTACCAGGTTTGCAATACTCTCCGGTATGGGTACGGGTATGCGGTATGCTGCCTTACTAAATATGGGTACGTGGGGGTACGTTAGAAGAAAGAGAAGAACAAAGAGATAGGGAGAGAGAGGGGGAGGGAGAGGGAGGGAGGCAAAGGAATCTGAATCTAGATTGAATAATTGTCTTGATACAGATACAAGTGTGCTATTTATAATAGCAAGTAGGTTTGACTAATCTGATAACAAACTAACTGTCACTAACTGATTGAGCTAACTCAGCATGATATGCTGTGATCAGTAATACAGTATAAAAAACACTACACTCTAACAGGGTATACATTGTTGGTACGCTACCGATAATTTTTTTTCATATAGTTAAAAATTATAAACTACATAGTGTACAATATAAAATACCATGAATAAAAATTAACTTAAAATAATATAAATAAAAATGGGCACCTCCTTTATTTATAGAAATAAATTGAAAACCATTAATTGATGAACAACCCACTTTCCCCCTCTAGCCTATCACCAACTAGTTTAGGCACCGGTTATCCAAGCACAGAATGTTTGGTGATCATAAAGGTTCAAACCTTTTTACAACTCTAACCTTGACACAATTTAAGTTTCGAGCTATAGTTCATGTTGAGCACAGGAGCCAATTCTCAAGGGAGGTGAGTGAATTCCATTTCACTGCACAAGAGTCTCGAGTAGAGCTAGCAAGATTGTGTTGGCAAGGGTACAATTATAATGTCATAACATAAGTACACAACCAGTTAATAATGTAGAAATATACTTTTTAAAAAAAAAAAAAATTTAGATAGACAATGAGATGTTTAGTCTCTTGGATTTGTGATGGCAACTTGCCTGCATTTGGCAAACCCTAGTTATAATGAAGGTTATGATACCCGTAGTGGATAATTTGATAATTCCCTTTTCTTTTCCGGGTGTGTTTGTTGCATTTGGCCATCCAATATGATGCACCATGATATGTAGGAGTCAGGTGCTGTATAATCTGTCATCAGTCAAGGTGTTTTCAGCATTTTTTTAATATCCTCTTTAAGTACGTCTTGACAATTTTTATTTATTCCTTTGAAATTCAATTTGTTAAATATGTAACTTACATTTATACTTTGTACTTTGTGCAGTGGAGTCTTGTAGAGTTGCTTGGTAAGATTGTGTGTGAATAGATGCCAGTCGCAAAACTCACGGCCTCTGGCACTCCCAATGTCATGAAAACAGAAGAGAGAAATGATTCTGTAGATACTATAATCAGACAAGCTATTGGAAAAGAACCTTTACTTTCCTTTCCTAGGGCCGGTGACAGCCCTGTTCAGTGGATTCAATTACTTCAAGCTTTAGATCAGCAAGGTATAATAATTATTCTAGCTTTGGAGTATTCATTTTCAAAAGCATTTTGGCAATATCATGAATTTAGCCTTTATTGGGTTAAGGAATGTGTTAGCCATGTGGCAATATGTAGGTGCCTGCCTTAAACTATAAAGTAAAAAAGAAAAAAAAAAAAATCAGCAATTTAAAATCTCCAGATTACTTTTGCCTTTGTGCTGGCCAATTCAAGAGTAACGGTTATTTGTAAAATGTATCATAAGTAGCTTTTGGGCTAGTTAGAGGCACATCTAATTTTAAACCAAAATATCTTTATACAATCTTTCATTCTTTTGACAGAACTTCCAGGTTGGCCTTTGCTCTCTCCTGTGAAGGTTCAGTTGCAGAAGTGCGACAAGTGTTCTCGAGAGTTTTGTTCTTCCATTAACTATAGAAGACATATACGTGTACACCATCGGTTGAAAAAGCTTGACAAGGTTATCTTTATATCTTATAAATAGAAGCAAATATCTACTGCATTGTTCTTAGTTGATACTTTTGTCCCTCGTGTATTTTCTTGTTTATTTCTTTTCCTAATCTTCCTCAATTTTGCCTAATGCTGCTTACACGTTGTAGGATTCTAAAAAGAATAGGGATCTTTTAGGGACCTATTGGGACAAGGTAATCTTTCATCATTGTGAATTTTGCTTACATGAAAATACAACATTAAAACTTGTTTTAAAGTGCTGATTTTTCATAATTTCTGAAGCTCTCTGTAGAAGAGGCAAGGGAAGTTGTGTCATTCAGGAATGTGATGTTGGAGGTAAAATATTTTTGCTCCTTTTATGCCTAGTTTATTTCAACACGAAGTTATTTTAATTTGATTTGCCTTGCATGCTTGCTGATGATATGCCAAATATATAAGGCTATTATTGGAAGAGATGAAAATGGGGCAGTTGAGTGCATTAGGCCATCTCATATCCACATCTTCACACTCTCACCTTAATTAAGGCAAGCCTTAGTTGGTTTGCCATATTTTAAGGCTTTGGAGACTTGAAATCTTTCATAAATATGCCTTTTTAAAAAAATACTTGCACTTGCACTCACACCCCTTCATTTATGCTACAGTTTTATGTGCTGTATTTTGTTTGACTGTTAGAATTCTTTCTGACTGTCATACTGTGTTAGAAAACTTTCCTCCACTCGTTGGAAGGTTGTGCATGCCTTTTCAAATGTGAAAGTGAACTCTTCTTGTTAGGAATGTTGTTAATTACATCTTTTTTAAATTGAGAGGTTATTGAGGACGACAGACAATGTGTGCTCTATGCTAGACAGATAAGAAATAGAACTGCAAATAGAGACACGGCATGTCTCTTTTGGTTTCTCTTCTTTTCAGCTCTTATTATTTTCCACTTTTCCTTTTTTTTTTCTGTCCTAATCAATCTAAGTATCTTATTTTTCCTCATTGACAATTCTTTCCAGGAAGTTCCAGGGCCTTCAATTTTAGTAGCTCTGACAACTCTTATTAAAAATCAAGTATTTTCTCCTCTACCACAGTATTATCTGAGGGCTGGTTCTGCCCTTCTGGTAAGAAAATTATGATTTACTTATCAACTATTCATTCTGACTAAGGTTTTTGCTACCTTTGGTTTATTGATGCAGTATATCTAAATTGTTTGCAGGATATTGTTGAATCTAGGCCTTCCAGTTTTCCTATATCTTCCCAAGAGTTGTTCAGTATTCTTGATGATTCCAGCGAAAAAACATTTTTATGCGGGACAGCAGTGTCAATGCAAAGATATGTTTTTGATGGAGAGGCTGGAAAGATTGGTCTTGAACCAAAAAACATAGTTGCTTGCACAAGTTTCTTGCTAGAGCAGAAATTGGTAATTGTTTTTCTTAAATTCGAAATCTGTTCTGATTATTTATAACTTCTCATTCTTCACCCCGCCCCGTTCTCTGTCTCATGTAGTGCCTTTGGTATTTAGTGACAAAGACGTGTTTCTTATACAATAACAATGCCTTGGAAGGTTGACCAGGTGTTCACCCCCCAGATATGCATGAGATGCAGATAAATCTTGCATAATCATTAAATTGTTAATCAATGGCATTGGATGGGTGGCTTGCTATTCTATAGTTTTTACTGGGTTTTCTTCTTGTTTGGGGAAGTTTGGGGCTGGTGCTGATGTGATTTTATGGGTATCCGTAAGTTAGATTTATTTTTCTTTGATTCATTGAACCTTGGGATCATCTGGCACATATTAGTAACAATGAGTTTAGTTTGGATCTAGAGTTCATAAGTGTTCCAAAGGTTCTATTGAAGCTTTGCGTATGTGACATAAGGCGTGTGAG